>CM062296.1:281280416-281745722 GCA_031216915.1 Pictodentalium vernedei | reverse complement strand
GCATCAATTAAGCAGAGGAAGAAAAAAAATGCTACAAAATGTGTTTTGAAGGAATTAGAGTCAATTTATGTAAAAAAAAAAAAAAAAAAAAAAAAACACCTCTAATATAATTTCATGACTTCATTCCTTTGAAGTGTTGATTAGCTGAATGTGATCCAAAATACTTCTTTGAACAACTTGTTTAAGAAATCTTCAGATTTACAATTTAGAATCCTTGCATATTTGGAATACAACATCTCTAGGTGGGTCAGATTCAAGTTTGTTCAAATAGGGTCCCTTGGTTAATATTTTGACTCACTATTGGGTCCCAAAGTTTAACTTAGTGCACTGTGAGGACATTTCTTTAAAAACCACCTTCTTCAGATTCACCAGTCAGAATTCTTTCATATTTGGTATATAACATCTCAAGGGGGATCAGATTGAAGTTTGTTCAGTTTGAGTCCCTGGCTTAATATTTGGGCTCTCTGGGGGTGGGGGTGGAGGTGGCAGTTGGGAGCATGTCAGGCTCAGGATTGTTCAAATCCATTCCTTAGTGTTTTTCCATAAAATTTCATGACTTCATTCCTTTGTAGTGTTAATGAACCATGTCTAAGTGAATGTGACCCCCAAATACTTCTTTGAACCACTTTGGCAGGTGAGTGATTAAGTCCCCATGGGGCCTCTTGTTTTTGGTTCCATTCAAACATGTTCATACAGAGAGAAATGACAAACGGTAATAAAACTGCTGCTCAATAAATGGTTATTTGTCCTTGAAATGTCATTGAACAGTCCTTGAATTTTCTTTCACCTTGAGTGTATGAACCTTGGATGAAGAACTATTCATTTTGGGGGTTGTTATGTCAAAAGTTCAAGGTCACTGTGACGCTACACCGAACATTGATTTCTGTTTCATAACTAAAGAGATCATTTAGTTTTTGCTCCCAAACTAGAGATATCTGACCAATTTGGGTTACTCCCCCATCGGCCCCATGGGAACCCAAAGTGGTAGAGCAGTTCTTTTTTACTACAATGTACACAGGGTTCGTACAGGTCCTTGAAATCCTGGAAAAGTCATGGAATATGAAAAAAGTTTTTCCAGACCTGGAAATCCTGGAAAAAGGGGGGTATTTTAGGTTGGGTCTGGAAAAGTTTTGGAAAAAACGAGTTGCTGTGTTTTACTGAGTACATGAATGCGTAATTCCGCCCTTCACAAGCATCGGATACATTATCAGTAAAAAGAATCAACTGGCAGTCCAATTTGCACATCCCTGTACAGTGCATGACCTCTTCTCTATCCTCCAATGATTAAGGAGGATTGCCGATGTCCCGCCTTTTTAATTAACCGTCATGCGCATTCCCAACAATTTTACATACGCTACTGATTTCTTTGTTGACTTGTGATTTTTATTGTGTTTGTTCAACGTGACCAAATAAACACAATGCCGGGAAAATGTGCTTTCAATACAGGGTGGATGGCTATGGATGAATACAAAGTGTGGTTATCATCAGATGTGGACGGGACAAAAGCCTTTTGCCAAGTATGTACCAAATCGTTTAACATTTCAAATATGGGCAAATGCGCATTGGACTCGCACGCAGAAGGGAAAAAGCACATGTTAAACATGGAAAGACGTCAAAAGTGTCTATTTTGGAGCTTTTTGCCCCCGCAAAAATAAAAAGTACACTAGTGCCTGCAACAGTTACAAGTTGTGAGTCTTTCTTAACCAAGGAGGACGTGTAAAATCAATTTATGGACACTTCACTGTTTAGATAAGCATTACTCGTACAATTCAAACACGGAAATTGAGAAGATTTTTCAGCGAATGTTTCCCGACATTTTAATGTGAAACAACTCTGGCCTAAATTGTTATTTTAATTTATATATAAATAGCCTGTCATTTCTTTTCTGAAAGCTGTTAGTCACGCCCTCTAAGCAGACAATGAGATTGAATGACATGTGCAAGTTTGCCAATATGTCGGCACTCTTGTACCTTTAACATGTGCTCACTTTGTGTGTGGAAACATTGTAAATTTTTCGTGTAGAATTAATATTTTTTAGTGCTGAAACGGTTGGCCCATTTTTAGCTTAACTCGACAAAGTCAAGATAAGCTATTGCCATCACGCGTGCAGAAGTCTGTTAGTCTTTGAGTCTGTTTACATTTTCCTTTAGCACAGGCTACACCCCGTAGTTCTTCTCTGATCATAACAAAATTTCATATGCAGGTTTGGGGTCATGTCGAGATGAGAAAGTCACCTTTTGGTCGTGATGGGTCAACCGGTATGGCTGCCTGAGTCCAAAACCCGAAAACCATTAGCACAGTCTACAGGTCGTATTTATGAAGGGATTTCATTGTAACTTGGTAGGATGCCTCTGTATAATGCCTAGATGAGAACGTCCCCTTTTGGTCATGATCTGTCAACTGTGATGGCTGCCCAAGCCCGAAACCCAAAAACTTTCAGCACAGTCTGCAGGTCATATTTAATATGGAGGGATTTCATTGTAACTTGGTAGGATGACTCCGTATGATGCCTAGATGAGAACTTCCACATTTGGTCGCGATCTGTTAACCGTGACGACTGCCTGAGCCCAAAACCCGAAAACCTTTAAAACAGTCTACAGGTCATATTTATGAAGGGATTTCATTGTAACTTGGTAGGTTGACTTCATATAATGTCTAGATGAGAATGTCCCCTTTTGGACGTGATTGGGCAACTGTGATGGCTACAGGGGCCCTAAACCCGAAAATCTTTAGCACAGTCTACAGGTCATATTTATGAAGTGATTTCATTGTAACTTGGTAGGATGACACCAAATAATGTCTAGATGAGAACATCCCATTTTGATCACGATCATTCAGCCTTGATGGCTGCCCGATCCCAAAAACCTTTAGCATAGTCTATAGATATTTATTGAAGGATTTCATTATAACTTGTTAGGTTGACTCCATATAATGCCTAGATGATGACATCCCCTTTTGGTCTTGATTGGTTAACTGTGACAGCTACAGGGGCCCAAAGCCTGAAAACCTTGAGCACAGTCTACAGGTCATATTTATGAAGGGATTTCATTGTAACTTTGTAGGATCACTCCAGATGATGCCCAGATGAGAATGTCCCCTTTTGGTTGCGATCATTCAACCATGATGGCTGCGCGAACCCAAAGCCCGAAAACCTTTAGAACAGTCTACAGGTCATATTTATGAAGGGATTTTGTTGTAACTTGGTAGGTTGACTTTATATAATGTATAGATGAGAATGTCCCCTTTTGGACGCAATTGGGCAACTGTGATGGCTACAGGGTCCAGAAGCCCGAAAACCTTTAGCACGGTCTACAGGTCATATTTATGAAGGGATTTCTTTGTAACTTGGTAGGATGACACCGAATAATGTCTAGATGAGAACGTCCCTTTTGGTCATGATCATTCAGCCTTGATGGCTGCCCAAGCCTAAAACCCAAAAACCTTTAGCATAGTCTACAGGTTGTATTTATGGAAGTATTTCATTGTAACTTATTAGGTTGATTCCATATAATGCCTAGATGATGACATCCCCTTTTGGTCGTGATTGGTCAACTGTGACGGCTTCAGGGGCCCGAAGCCCAAAAACCTTGAGCACAGTCTACAGATCATATATTTGAAGGGATTTCATTGTAACTTCGTAAGATCACTCCAAATTATGCCCAGATGACAATGTCCCCTTTTGATGGCTTCCCGAACCCAAAACCCGAAAAACTTTAGTACAGACACTACAGGTCGTATTTGTGAAGGGATTTCATTGTAACTTTATAGAATGACTCAGTATAATGTCGAGATGAGGACGTCCCGTTTTAGTTGCAATCAGACTACCATCATGGCTACACAGGCCTGAAGCCCGAAAACCTTTTGCACAGTCTACAGGCCATATTTATGAAGGGATTTCAATGTAACTTGATAGGATGACTCGTTTTGGAATAATTTCACTGTAACTTGATAACTTTTGTTTACATGCGTTAACTGTGAGGGCCACATACATTAACTGTGAGGTCATATTAACCCACCCCTCAGCTCTTTAGTACCGTGTACACCTCATATTATTTTTATTAAAAACATAGCATACAGGGAACAGAAATTAACATATTCACAATTATCACAATTCTTGTCATATTTCATAATCCTTTCATAAACATTGAACATTATCCTTTTCATCAAACATAACACACAAGTTAAGCTACAGTGTCATTGACACTTTCATTGTAACCGGCTAACCGTCGGGGCATAACCAGATTTCAACCGGATATCCGGTAATGTCAACTGCTGATATTATTGTATTGTCTATGACACAAAATCAGTAAGGAATGGCGAGAAAACAGTTCAAAACACTGCCACCTGTCGCCCACAAAAAAAAACAACGAAAACCATCAGAAACCAAAAACTCTATAGAATTTGCCTGTGTACGAAACGTCCTTTGATATATGTACGAAAAGTCTTTGTTTGTATACAAAACAGTAAGTGTATGAAATGCCTGTGTACTAAATGACACTAATCCGCCCGAGAGCCCCTCGTTGTCTGACATTGACCATTGAAAAACAAATTTTAAAATGCAAGATTTTAAAATAGTTTTTATTAGCTCACCAACTTTAGTTGTGTGAGCTTATGGCATGGCTCGATCGGTCGGCGTCAGCGTACGTGTCCAATAATGTTAAAGCTTCTGTTTAGGTCACTTACTCACCCTATTTCCATATCATGGCCTTTATAATGCTGCTATATGATGATTATTATCATTATACCATGATTTAACCCCTCATACCCTGCATTTTAAACATTTTTAGCTCATCTTGACAAAGTCAAGCTGAGCTCATCTCATCGCTTCCCGTCCGTCGTCCGTCGTCCGTCAACACCATGTTTTGGTCTTCTCCTCCAAAGCCACTGGGCCAATTCAAGTGAAAGTTTGTGTGAGTGATGGTCCCAAAGGGGCATTTCATTTTTGTTCAACTCAGCATGCCCAGCCCCATAGGGAGGGAGTGGGGGAAAATGCACCCAAATATTTTAAAAATCTTCTTCTCAAGAACCAGTGACTTGATATTTGCTATGGAGCTTCCATATGAGGTGTAGAATCAAGTTTGTTCAAACGAAGTTCGTGAAGTAATATTTGGCTTTGTAATAGGAAGGGTAAGATTTTTGGCCCCGCCCAAAATTTCTATTTTCTGAACCGATGGTCCGGTATGAACCAAATTTGGTTTGTGGTATTATTGGGTCATAAGTACATGACCCATGCAAAAAAAAATTCCCGCATCCCCATGGGAACCCTGGGAGCTAAAAATAGAAATATTTTCAAACGCCCATATTTCCCAAACCCCACGGAACAGAGAGCTTTTATTTGGTATGAAGTATCCTTATGACCAGTAGAATTGAATGGTAAAAAAAAATTGCCATCGGTTATGTTAGGGTGTTCTGTAATGGGCATCGAAAAAATGCTGAGTCAGCATATTTGCAAAAATTTTAAAAAATCTTCTCTCCAGAACCAATCATCAGAATCTTTTGATATTTGGTATACAGCATTCATAGGGGGGTCAGATAAAAGTTTGTTGAAATAAAGCTCATTGGTTCATATTTGGGCTCTCTACAGGAGCCCGAAGTTTTAACATAGGGTAATATGGGGTATATTCTTTAAAAATCTTCTTCTTCAGAACCACCAGTCAGAATCTTTTAATATTTGGTATACATCATTGTTATGAGGGTCAGATTCTAGATTGTTCAAACCAAGTCCCTAGGTTAATATTTGGGCTTCCTACGGAAGCCCAAATTTTATCTTTGTTCAATATGGAGGGTAATTTAAAAAAATCTTCTTCTTCAGATCCATCAGTCAGAATGCTTTGATATTTGGTATGCAACATCTCTATGGGGGTCAGATTCAAGTTTGTTCAAATCAGATCCCTAGGTATATATTTGGGCTCACTATGGTAGCCCAAATTTTTACTTAGTGCAATATGAGAAAATTTCTTTAAAAATCTTCTTCTTCAGATCCACCAGTCGGAATACTTTTATATTTGGTATACAACATCTCTAGGGGGGTCAGATTCCAGGTTGTTCAATTCGAGTGCCTAGGTTAATATTTGGGCTCCATATGGGAACATGAAATTTAACTTGGTACAATATGAGGGAATTTCTTCAAAAATCTTCTTCTTCAGATTTACTTGTCAGAATGCTTTCACATTTGGTATACAACATCTCTAGGGGGGTCAGATTCAAGTTTGTTCAAATCGGATCCATAGGTCAATATTTGGGCTCGCTATGGTAGCCCAAATTTGAACTTAGTGCAATTCGGAGAAATTTCTTTACAATTTCTCTTCTTCAGATCCAACAGTCAGAATGCTTTCATATTCGGTACACAACATCTCTAGGGAAGTCAGATTTAACTGTGTTCAAATCAAGAGCCTGGGTTAATATTTGGGCTCTCTATGGGAGCCGGAATTGGCCATTTTGCTGAAGAATTAAAAATTTTGTATTCAGTACCTTCTAGAGGTACTAAGATTAATCCACATAGGTTGTATGAAGGGGCTTCATAGGGGAGCTCTACATTTTACTTATGATCAACTGAAGAAAAGGCATGATGCCCAGATTATTTTTGTCACTCCTGAGGGACTCAAGGATTGACAGTGTAGCCTATGGAGATGGCTTGCTTAATGTAGACTCATTGGATTCTGTTTAAATTGTGTTCTGTACAAGATGAGCGCTTCAGGCCCCGTGGGGCCTCTTGTTCTTGACATTTTTAGTTGCGTTTAGTTTTCTGTTTAGCTCAGAATTTCATGTTCAACTAAATGTTTAGGTCATCTGCTGTGCTCCTCTTCCCATGGCACTTATATTCATCATACATGTTCCTCAGTATCATTGTTCCATGATTAACCCCTCATACCCTGCATTTTAAACATTTTTCTTGACATTTTTAGTTGCGTTTAGTTTTCTGTTTAGCTCGGAATTTCATGTTTAACTTAGTGTTTAGGTCAGCTGCTGTGCTCCTTCTCTTCCCATGGCACTTATATTCATCATACATGTTCCTCAGTATCATTGTTCCATGATTAACCCCTCATACCCTGCATTTTAAACATTTTTCGTGACATTTTTATTTGCGTTTAGTTTTCTGTTTAGCTCGGAATTTCATGTTTAACTTAGTGTTTTGGTCAGCTGCTGTGCTCCTTCTCTTCCCATGTCACTTATATTCATCATACATGTTCTTCAGTATCACTGTTCCATGATTAACCCCTCATACCCTGCATTTTAAACATTTTTCTTGACATTTTTAGTTGCGTTTAGTTTTCTGTTTAGCTCAGAATTTCATGTTTAACTAAGTGTTTATGTCAGCTGCTGTGCTCCTTTTCTTCCCATGGCACTTATATTCCTCATACATGTTCCTCAGTATCATTGTTCCATGATTAACCTCTCATACCCTGCATTTTAAACATTTTTCTTGACATTTTTAGTTGCATTTAGTTTTCTGTTTAGCTCGGAATTTCATGTTTAACTTAGTGTTTAGGTCAGCTGCTGTGCTCCTTCTCTTCCCATGACACTTATATTCATCTTACATGTTCCTCAGTATCATTGTTCCATGATTAACCCCTCATACCCTGCATTTTAAACATTTTTCTTGACATTTTTAGTTGCGTTTAGTTTTCTGTTTAGCTCAGAATTTCATGCTTAACTTAGTGTTTATGTCAGTTTCTGTGTTTTACTTTTAAGAGGTTGTGTTTAGGTAAGCTTTGTCACATGTTATGAGCCTGTTTGATACAGTTCTTGTGTTTGCCAAAGTTACTATCAAAGAGTAATGTTGGTGAGCTATAGGGCGTTGGCGTCCTTCTTGTTATGACATACGTCCATACTTTTGAACAGTTCAATAAAATCAAAACATGTTTTTTCTGAAACACATTGGTAAAGAACCAAACAGTCAATTTATTTTGGAAGCACAATTACTATTATTTGCCCTGGGGGATTTTTAGCTCACCTGACTTACAGTCAGGAGAGCTATAGTGATCACTCACCGTCCGTCGTCGTCCGTGAACATGGTGTTTGCGTTTTCTCCTCCCAAACCGCTAAACCAATTTAATTGTTATTTGAGATAATAGTTTGTTATGACATCGCAATTTGATTTTGTTCAAATCAAGTTGCATCGCCCCTTGGTAGGACCATGCCCAAAAAGTGTGCCTAAATCTTAAAAAATCTTCTTATCATGAACCAGCAGTAGCAGAGACTTGATATTAGGTGTGCAGCTTCCTTTTGAGGTGTAGACTCAGATTTGTTCAAGAGAAGTTTGTGGGGCTATATTTGCCATCGTTATGGGAGGGGCAAGACTTTTTGCCCCACCCAAAAGTTCTATTTTCCAACCCGACAGGCAGGTTTGAACCAAATTTGATATGAGGGCTTATTGGGTCATAAGTACTTAATTTATGCCCAAATTCTTTTCCCGTCGCACCATGGGAACCGCAGGAGCTAAAAATAGGAAACAATTAAAATGCACATATCTCCAAAACTACACGGCACTGAGAATTCTTATTTAGTGTGAAGCTTCCTTAGGACCAACAGAATGGAATGGTAAAAAAAAATTGCTATCGGTTTTATCATGGGGTACTTTTTGGGGACTTTGAAAAAGTGCTGAGTCAGTATTTTTAACACTGTGGGTAATGGGAAAACAATTAAGACTACTTTTCTCCCAAACCACTGCTCCAAAAGCTTTCAAATTTCACATATAACATCTTTAGAAGATTGTTTCACATGTTTATTGAAATCAATTCCCTGGGTCCATATTTGGGTTCTCTATGGGAGCCCAAATGTTTGAATTAGTGCAGTATGAGGAATATTCTTTAAAAATCTTCTTCAGATCTACCAATAAGAATCTTTTGACAGTTGGTATGCAGCATTCTTAGGGGGGGTGAGATTCAAGTTTGTTCAAGCCAAGTCACTGGGTTCATATTTAGGCTGAAAATTTGGGGTCCTGGTCCGGACTCAGAAATTTTGGACCAAAATCCGGAAATTTGTTTTTTGTTTTTTTATGCATTTTGGTCAATTTTAAGAAGAACAAAAAATATTAGTCTGAAAATATTTTGTTTGGGACTTCGAAAATTTCCAAACAAGAATAAAAAATAATCTGTTTTTTTATGCGTTTATCTCAATTTTGGGACGTAAAAGTGTAGGAACTGAAAATAGAAGGAAAATTCTGTGTATTGTGTGGGCACAATTGCTTCATCTAGTTGGTTTATGCTTTTCTTAGGAGGGGCGTATGCAGCTTATTCAAGTCAAGTCCCTGGTTTAATATTTAGACTACCATGTCAGGTGAGCACCCTCAGGCCCCTTGGGGCCTCTTGTTTCAGCATTACAATCTGCAATTAACAACACCTCATCAAAGAGAAGAATGTCAAATTTGTCTGTAGAAGGATGTTACATTGACAGGCACGTGCTCACTGCTGCCCACGCAGAAAACAACCTGCAGTGCACTCGACTGTTGGCAGTTTGTTACAAACATTTATCTGCTACTTGACAGCCCAAGTGACCAAAATAACTGTTCATTGAACATTCTAACACCGTAGCCCTTTCATGTTACATCGAGTACTCATCGTTGTAAATCGACAAATGTCTCGCAGCTTTGAAAATGCTTGCATCAGCAAAAGAATTCTGACATATTGCAGTCAGATACTGTTAATTTTCCTGATGCTATCCTGTAAACTATAGGTGTAGCGGTTATCCGGTTGACAGCTTTTCCAACCGGTTACACCTATAACCGGTTACAAACCAGTTATCCGGCTAACCGTTTGAGCACTAATATTTTTATACTAATAACCAATGGCCCAGACTAGCTGGTGCAAACTTGATATTATCAAGGGCCAAACACAAATTTTGAACCCCCCAATCCCCAAAATTTGCATACAAAACTGAAAATTAAAAGTCCTATCTGGTCCTCCATACTTTTACCATCTGCGCATGCGCAGTGGTCAGGAAAAGACCAGAATTGGCGCCAACATCATTCTTTGTTTGGCCCTAAAGTCGGTAACAATGATCTGACATCTGTGCTTTAAAATCTCCTTTTTTGAGGATGCCAGACACAAATCAGTGCAAGAATTGGTGGATCGAAGGCTGTAAATGGATGATGGAAGTGAACAACAGTTGTTTCATACATTCAGGGCTGTAACTTTATAATAATTATAAAATTTATTTCATGTTTCCCATATTTTTATACTGTACCAATGACCCAGACATAGCTGGTGCTAACTCTTAAAATATAGGGCCAAACACAAATTTTGCCCCCCAATCCCCAAAATTTGCATCTAAAACCAAAGAAAACATGTCCTGAATGGCCCTCCACACTTCACCTCTACTGAGCATGCGCAGTGTCAAGGACGTTCCGAAATTGGCGCCATTAATCATTCTAAGTTTGGCCCTTCATCAGTTAACATCTGACTGATCTTTGTGCTTGTAAATCTCAGTTTAAATGATGCCAGACACATAAATATTAGTGAAATGGTGATTCTAAGGAGGATAGAGAAGGAGGAGAGGAAAAATGTGTGACAGAATATTATCAGGGCTGTAACTTAAAATTTTTTAATGAAATTATGTTAAGTTACCTATTTTCGAGGCAGCAGCCATTTTGTTGTCATTCTGGTTATTTAGTTACACTGATTTTTCAGTGTTTTCCTCTCTCCCTTTCCTTTAAGTCCCCTCTTGCTATTCTCCCATGCTTTTGGCATAGTTTCTGTAATTATTATTACTAAAATTTCTTGGGAGTTTTAGCTGATAACAGAATGAATTCTGTTCTTTTCCCCATGTTTACGTCTTCACCTACAGGTGGTTAGGCGTTGTGTTCTGCATCTACCATCTGATGTTCTGCAGTTTCTTCCCTGGAAGTCTCTGTTTTGCATCAGATAGTGTATTTTTGGTAACTGATTCCGGGCCTGGGTGCCTGGAGTCTTATTTTAGTGTTTTTACACTCATTGTTTACATTTACAACAGCCCTCTGTGTGAGGGGGGGATTTCTTGAAAATAATATCTTGATGTTATTTTAATCATAACTAGATACATTATTATTGTTCGTAAGTGTTGAATAAATTGTTTAAAATATTTTTTAAATTTTTGTCCACACTTAGGCTTGGGATCCATTGGGGCTCAACGTTACTTTTCAGAAACTTGGGCTGTTCTGAAAAAATATTTTTTCAAAATATTTTGATTTCAATTATTTTTTCTATATTAATGGATCATATTATTATTATGTATTTTGTTTGCCAGGGGTTGGTGCGAGTACCAGGACTTTGTTTTCTTTTCACATTGAAAGGATTTTGATCAATTGTAATAAGAGGAAGTCTTCCTCTGACTTTTATAATCATTCTATATGTGGTCAGTGTACTCGCATTAACTCCTGTTCTGTATCGTATGATTTCGATGACAACATGGGAAGCGTATGTCACGGTATGTTAGTGGGGAATTGGACTAGGGCTGGGCGGTTTTTTCGGTTCGGTTCGGTTTTTTTTTTTAAACCGAAACCGAACCGCCGCCTTAACAAAAAACCGAGACTTTCGGTTTCAACAAATTTCCCAGAATTGGTTAAGTTTATGACCACTCAATCACTTGCTTTCCGCACGCCAAAGGCTTAAATGTCAGGCAAAGGTAAATGCTGTGCCATTTATGCTTACTTCGAGAGGACTGACAACAAATCCCCTCACCCTCCCCCCACAAATAGTGGTAGCAAATTTCTTGTATCTTAAACAATATCTACAGAACCACCAGCAGATGGAATATGAAAAATTAAAAAGTCGTACGTAAAAATCCACACATGCAATTCAAGAATTGTTAAGTAAATTTACTGAACCGGGCATATTCTACCAAAGAGGTATTGCAAGTTACCTGACAATATGTGGTGTAAAAGTATTATAAATTACCTTTGACCCAAAATCATCTGCGTACTGCACGTTGTAAATTAGATTGGTGGTAAACATAAAAGTTATTGAGTTTTAAAACCTCAAAGTTCACATGGGAAAAATGACGAGTAAATTATGTTAATTAACCGACCACTGGCACGTTCTCTGAAGTCACATGCTCAGAGATAACGCTGCGCATTGGCAGTTATGTTTTTTTGTCAACAATAAAATGGTTAAATTAAAATAGAACACATCCTATTAAATGGATGGCAGGTAACTATTGAAAGTTTTTTTAAAACTTATTGGGAATTGTTTGTATACTATTTGAACTTACTTTAAGGAATCGCAAAGTACTGCAGGTCTGTCAGGTACACACGCTGCATTCCCAATACGAAGATGTTATAATCAACACGTGTCATGACCATGTGTATTTTGTAAACACAACAAATCCCAAGATGCAATATTGCAAACTTTCTTTCAACCCTCATTATGCAGCAGTCTCCCCTCCCTTCAAAAACATCAATCGCCTGTCTTGAATAAGATGAAATCAACGCAGGGATAAGCCAAGAGGGCAAAGTAAAGTTGGTAATATCTTCGCCTTGGCACCGCCCATTTTGCCCATTTTCTATGGGCAGAATCAAAGTAAAAAACGAACATCTACAGTCGAAATTAGGAGAGATATTGTGAAAGCATTGGAGTGAGTTACCAATAAAAGTGATTCGTATATCACGACTTACTTCAACAATAGTTATCAAAATCAGAAAAAATATGATTTGTGTTCCTCTTATTCCACTGTCATTTGAAGCAGAAACCATCAAGAAACACGGGGCATGTCTATTTTCAAGCGATGTGATAATTACCGAAATACGCACAACAATTGCACATTATCCACCAAAACCAGGGTGAGAGCATTGCGACTCCATAAAAAATAAGGAAATGTTGATTTTTGCTAAAATGTAGCTTTTCTTGTGAATTTCTGCATCTTGTCTTGACAAGGTCCCAAATCTCACTGACAGAACAAGGCAGCTCCCACCAGTGGAGGAGCCATGGTTTGAAATCCTGTGGACCATGATGGTGGAGATATTTTTTTTTTTTTTTTTTTTTGGGGGGGGGGGGGGGGGGGGGAATCTCAGGACTGAGGGTACTGTACTTGTACTGAGGGCAGGAAATCAAAAATATTTTTTTCAAATTTGAGGATGGGAGAAGCAAGTGGGATTTTGAGTGGAGGGTGAGGGGGGGGGGGGGAGGGGGGCTGGTCTTCCTAGAAACCTCATGGCTCCATCGCTGCACCACTGTTGCCCACTACAGCAGCCCAACACAATATGTCCATTTGCTGAGAAGAGTGGTGAACACTGATTAACCCGAATGACTCAACTCGCTATATCAGCCTCATGACTTGGATGACAAATACAGACAGATTTTATGTGTACATTACCCTCTAAAATGTAGATTTCTACAATATATTATGAAAAACCGAAAACCGAACCGAAAACCGAGTTTTTGTACAAAACCGAAACCGAAACCGAACCGAAATGCAAATTTCAAAACCGCCCAGCCCTAAATTGGACACTCCGGTCCTTTCCCCGCAGGGTCACTCTACTTTAACAATTTCTATTTCAGACGATCAAGATTAGGGTGATGTATCTGTGATGTCTTCCAACAGTGTGCCTCCGTCGTCACAATTAATGAAGGGCTAGCAGAAAAGTGCTCATGTAAATACGCCAATTGCCTAAGAGGATGCCGGATAAGAAACTGATAGCGTCGGTGGACTTAGAAATTTTTGGTTCGGTTCAGGGACATCGTCCCTCAGTTCCGACATAGTCCAATAATGTCACACAAACTTTCGAATTATTGAACGACGCTATATATATTATTATATGCTTGCTATTACCAAGCATTTCTGGTTTCTTGTTCGCAAAGTTACGGAGATGTCTTTCAAAAGTGTGCCTCTGTCGTCATAGTTAATGAAGAGCTAGCGGCAATAAGTGCTCATGGAATATGTCTATCGCCTAAGAGGTCCCTTGTAGGATCGACGGAGTGACATTCTCTAGCTCACCCGGTGTAGCGTACATTCATCGAATGGTTCGGCTGCCGGGTTCGTCCGTTGCGGTCTAGGAAGGAGATTTGGGTGATGCGAGCACTATAATTACTTTAGTACTCACCCAGTGACGGCGGATTGAGGACAGACAGGAAGCCTGTTAGTCCGGTTCCTGGCTTGTCCAGGTCCGTTCGGGCTGTGAGCGAGAGAGGTCCCTCTCTCGTCCAACAACATAGGGGACCGCATGTTGTGGTTCAGATATTTTACATTCGGAGCATATGTCCGTTGGTCGGGACGCTCCGTTATATTGACAGTCCGTGAGACTGTCGATAATGCTTCCTCATCCTCACAGCAGGGCACACGACCGCACATTGGCTACGTGACCTCGAGTATCCGATCAGTTTTGTCATTCAGTGATTCCACGGCGAATAGGTCATGCCATCCGGTAGCCAAGGGACACGAGGCCGATACACTCCGTTCGCTCGCATATTAGTAGTATGCACGGGGTAACGATCACGGAGCTTCCAGCGGCAATGCATTGTAGGACCGCTTCTCCACAGGCCTCAGTGACGGACGTTCTATCCGAGTTAGCACAGTTTTTTCGCAGCATCCCAGCAATCGACAGTTTCTTAGTCGAATCAGGAATTATCTGACGGCGCTGGGTCGGTGCGGTCCGCAGTTGCATCAGGTACGGACGACCGAACGCTTATAGGGTCCGTCAGGATGGCAAAAGGGATTCGAAAGATTTCGAGTTTTCCCTTTCGCAGCATCGGAAGCTGCCATTCATATCTTCTGGCATTATCTTCCAGTGATTGTTATTTCGGACTACATTGCTGCGATGTTGGATAAGAGACTTTTAGCGTCATTGGACACAGAATTTTGGATCGGTTCAGGGACATTGTCCCTGACTTAACGACACAGTCCAATAATGTCATTAGAACATGTGTATTATTTACCGACGCTATATATGCATATAAGCCTGCTACCAAGCATGATAGTTTAGTTTCTTGTCCGCAATGCTCATTTCTGCCTTTTTATCATTTATATGAATAATTTATTTTGGCAGAGCAGGGCATACCGAGAGTTCATATGCGTCTAGACGGCGTGGTTAAAGACTGGAAATATTCTTTTTCGCCGTCTATGTCTTTTCCAACCACAATGTTGGAAACGACAATGATGTCTAGTGGACTTAACTTAGACGCTTTATCATACGTAATCCACCTTACTGAGGCGTTATCATTACGTCTTCAAGAAAAGAATTACGGGATATTATCCTCAATGTGATTTCTTTTGAGGGCAGTAGCTTGTTCACGTATAACTCCGCCCTTCAGTGGCTGATTGGAGTTGGTTAGACGTGACGCAGCCCTAGCTACATCCACGCGCGTGGATAGTAAGGTGAAGAACTCTCTCAGAGTCGCTTCGTCCTCGGAGAAGCTTCTCTTCGACGGCAACTTTTCAGCAATCCATGAATTGCTCGATTTACACGTTCTCTTGTCTATCTAGTGTTGCAATACATTCAGACTGGGGCAAACATTCGGTGGTTGACTCAGAGAGTGCCACTGCAGTTGCCGGATCCGAGTTTTATAATTATGACGGTTGCCAGTCAAACAGGTTGGGATATAATATTGATCCCAACGGATTCGAAGTGCCAGGGTCTTTGGGTTCCGCAGTCTCTAAGCAAGCACTTATCTTCCGCGGAATAATGTTTTTTTAGGCTTGCTTTATGTCATTGGATGAACATTATTCAGAAACGCATGTCCAAATCCTGTCCGTTAATTCGACAGTAGTGGCGTATCTCCGGAACCAGGGAGGCACTCATTCGTTTCCGTTATTCAATTTAATGGAAAGAATCCTTCTGTTTGTTATAGTACACCAAGTTCTGTTTCGGTCCGTCATATTCCGGGTCGTCTGATTGTTTTACCGGACTCCCGTTCACTTATGGGTCGCTTGTTGCCGTCAGAATGGACTCTCAACAAACAAGTATTCAATCAGATTTGCTATCAATGGGAGCGCCCAATGATAATTTATTTACGACACAGCTTGCTAATCAATTGCAGACGTATGTGTTTGCTTGTCCGGATCTCTGAGCTAATGTTGTTAACGCTCTATTGATCTAATAGGACGGAATGATAGGATATGCGTATCCTCCGGTGCTGTTGTTTCAGCATGTATTGCTAAGATAAACAACCACAATACATTTCTGTTGATAGCATCTCTGTCTTCACAGAGACCGTGGGTAAATTTACTCTGATGTCTACTGTGGGACTGAACGCGAAAACTTCCTCCAAGAGAGGATCTTTTTTCGCTGGGTAAAATCGTGTCATCTTTATCACAACCCGCAAGGTCGCAACCTTCACGTATTCCGTTGTGTGGTCCATATTGCATTGTAAGCATTGTACTGGACGAGCTTTGGACGCGATTTCTTATTATAGGAGATCCTCTTCTTCGCTATTCTATGCGGCTAAAGTGGAGGCTCTTCCGTCGTTGGTGTAGGGATCACTATGTTCATATTGTTGATCCCTCCATACTACTCATTGCAACTTTTTAGTATACTTGTTTGACAAGATCTACTGCAGCCTGTTATTATTAAGGTTATAGGTTTATGTTACCTCATACCTATGCACTCTATGATAGTTTACAATTGAGTCTTATGTCTCTTTATTTAAGTCAGTTAGTAATTTTTTGATAAATAGACTTAGAATCATTAGATTAAATTCCTATATGGAATTTAACTTCGGTTCTTATTTAACTAAGTAATCATTTGAGCCTCTGGAAACAGTAGTTTTCAAATTCTGACCTTTTAGACAGTAATTCTGTTGGCTTCTCTTTTCTGAAGAGTCAGTGAGTTTCATGCACTATCGGTGGATGATTTTCACTTTCGTAGTTTCGGAATCACCACTTCCTTTACTATTTAGGTTGGATTTTTGCACAAGAGTTAGGCTCCTAATATCCGGAACCTATTGTTATTAAGGTCCTTCCGTCTTCGTACGGGCATAGGCCTTTACTCTGTCCGGTTAGAGTTTATGTATTTATAAACAGATATCTGTTTATTACTACGGGCGTAAACTTCTTCTGTCTTTGATGCCTATGAGAAGGGCGTTACGCTCCATTCTATTGCTAATGGATTCAATTAACTATCGATACTGCTTATGGTATATCTTTGACTCAGCAGTTGTGTTTGAGATTTCGGCTCATGAAGTAAGAGTTCTTCTACATCTTGGGCTTACATTAATAGTGTCGCTATTATAGATTTTTGAAGGCTGCTCATTGCGCTCAGCCATCCACATTCATGAATTTTTTATCTCAGAAATATTGAGTCCATTTCTGGAGGCCTCTATTGTTAGGTCTAGTATCTACTGCTCAGAATATCATTCACTTAACAGTTGCTACTATAGCTAGGTAAGCTGTCTGTTTCGGCAGTGACTCCGTTCTGCTGCCCTCTTCGCTCTGGGCTATTTGACCCAGGGCAAGAAAAAGGTGGGGGGGGGGGGGGAGGGTGTTCCCTTGGGTCACCTGTTTTACTTCGGAGTTAGTAATTCTGAGCTGTTATTGGGATGGTTGTTTAGTGAGAAGTTTATGTTTTAAAAATTCATTCAAGTCTTAGTTTTTAAAGTATAGCTTTTGAATATAGCACGTGTCAACGGACATGATTATGCAATCCTCAGACACTTTTAAGGAGTATAAAGAGTCTCTATTCTCTAGACTTACTTTATTTATTGGCTTACTTTAAAAATTATTAGTATAAGGATTATACTAGATATTAATAGAGTACATGGATGTATGATGCTCAATTTTGGAAAGTGTTGTATCTTTCTAATTTATCATAAATAAGAAAGATACATGTAAGGCCTAATACTTCTTTTTCCCTAGAGGGGATGACTCTATTTTATATAATTGAGCGTATTCCATCTTGCTCTATGTCCTTGGCCCTCCAGCCTTTTTACTATTCAGCTATGTCTGGGTCATTGGTACAGTATAAAAATGTTAAAAAATTTATAGTAATTTATATATTTTTTATACTTACCAATGACCCAGACGGGGATGGCCCTCCCAGGAGTTGGGAACTCTTACCTCCCCGCTGAGTACATAGCGCTTACCAGGCACTGGTTATTAGAATGATTAATGGCGCCAATTTCGGAACGTCCTTGACACTGCGCATGCGCAGTAGAGGTGAAGTGTGGAGGGCTATTCAGGACATATTTTCTTTGGTTTTAGATGCAAATTTTGGGGATTGGGGGGCAAAATTTGTGTTTGGCCCTATATTTTAAGAGTTAGCACCAGCTATGTCTGGGTCATTGGTAAGTATAAAAAATATATAAATTACTATAAATTTTTTAACTTTCGGGACATACGCCTGACGTCATCATTCTTGCTAATGATTAATCCACTGTTTGTTAAGTATTCCTTCCCTATCCTTCCATGAACCCTTTCTGTTAAACTCCTAAGCTTTTTGGCTATTTTTTATTGAAATGTTTTATTAAATTTCTTGGGAGTGTAACGTGTATTACAGAATATTTATTCTGTCTATCCCTATGGTTACGTTCTCTCCCTAGTGGTGTTAGGTCGTTTTAGTCTTGCATCTTCTATCCGATGTATAGTTTTTTTTTCGTATGAAGATCTAGCTTTGCATCTGGTAGCATTTAAATTGGATACTGACTTTGGGCCTTTTTGTGTGCCTATGTCTTGTTTTCGGGTTTTTTCCTTGACGTTTCCATTGGCAACGTCCTCTAATATATGTAGTATTTCGTATTATATTACTGTAGAATTACTTTAGGATACATTGATTATTATTCCGGTACTGTAGCTCATAATATTTGGATTTTGTCCACACTTAGGCTCTATTGGGATGCCCTTGGGCTCATAATGTTCCCTTTGGGAACTTTGGCATGTTTTCAAAATTTTTCGAAATTTTTTTTTATAAATATTTGAATTTAATTTTAATTATGAAAGCGTACTGCTCTAAATGGTACCACTGAACTAAATATGTGAATTAAAAATACCTGCCTTGAAATGTTGCACTTGGAAGTGATGCATTCTCTAAAAATAAACTGCCTTGGGAAAATAAATTGTTTCAATAAATGTTTGAAGCATTCCATTGACATCTTGCATTATTGATGAATATTCCAGATAAAAAAGAGGGTGATTTGATGACTTTTGGACCTAAAAAATACAATTTACATTTGGTGTGTTTTTGTAGAGAATTCCCTGAAAAATATGTGCACGTGACTGGTACTTCCCTTGCTGTCAATTTTTCTCTCTTATTTGTTGCATGTCCCCCTGTTTTGGTGTCAGAAAACATTGTCTGAAAGGCTATACTTGACAAAGATATTTGAATGCCAAAATTAAAGTGATGCGATCATATTTTTTTTTGCCCTGAATGTTATAATGGTCGCCTATGGGAAAAAATGTAGTTCTGTGATACCTACAGGAAATATGTTTTTTTTTGCTTCCAAACCAGATTCAGTTATTATTTTGGGATTATTTCACAATTAAATGTTCATTGGGGGACCACACACTCTAGAGAACTGTTTTATTGTTTTGAAAAGTTGTATTTTTGTCACAGTCGGCAACAAAGGGTATATATTGCCAAAACAAAGGCTGTTAATGCAAGCAAATTCACATCTTGAGCATGTGTATTCCCCAGGAGCACACTATAACCTCTGGCAGCTGCTAACTAAAAGCCTACCATACCCTTTTAACACATTTATTTAAACCATGGTTCCCCTTCATAGCATAGTACTAGGGGCAGTGTGACTCCAACATTCAACCCCCCTCCCAAAACATCATTCAGACACACAGCCAAACAACCTATACTGCACTTCTATTCACTGGTATTCAGAAGTTTTTCTCTTCTATATTATGCTCTTTAAAATGTCAAAGCAAGTCCTTCACTGAAAGAGTATTTTGGAACACAAAGTTGGGGAGGGGAGGGGACTACAGTGGAAGAATAACATAATAAAATGACAAATGTGAATGAATGACATTTGTGCATAGCTACCAATATAATAGCCTGGTACTAGTGCTGTCATAGTTCTCATGATACAGCACAAATTTACAGTGACAGTTATGAAATATTGCTCTCTCCTTGAACCAAGTCCCCCTCCCATACACACTTAACCCTTCTGTGGTGATAAACATTTGGAAAGACTGTACAACATATTTTTAGAGGCTGAAGTTAATATCATAACTTTCAGTTTCTTATCAACCTACTCACAATTGTTTACTACAGGCTTGCACTACAGTGGAAGTCCCTAACTCGGATAAAATACTCTCTATTTTTGTCTTTCCCAAGCAATTTGGGAAAGAAAAGTGGTGCAAAAGCACCAAGAAAAAATAAGCCAAAACTGGGTCGAGTGCAACCGGCGCAGACCCAGTACGGGACGCTCTCTCCCAAGTACAACTCCTCGACTTCCGTTGCCAGTTCACATATACCATCTCTAAAGACTCATTCTTTTTATCATCCGCTTCGTGTCGAGATGTTTCTGCACGCTTATCAGTGTTTATCCAGCTCGTTGTTTGATGATTCCTGATTCATAGTGCATCAGTGTATCCTTTGTATTCTCAGGAACAGTTTTCGTTATATTCTCTTCAATATTATATATCCATAATGTATTTTAATTGTTCTCTGTCGAATCGCGTGCGAATTTCGTGTGCCATGCGGTTCGGACTTATTAATATTCACAATTATTGTTGATACTTAATTTGCAAAATTTTCTAATTGTGTTAGAGTTGGGTGTCAGCGGGGTACTACTCCTACAGTTTTTCTTCTCTCTTTTGAGAGTAGTCATCCTGTTGTGTGGTTCCCGGTCGACCGTCTGGGGTCTTTGTTTCAGTCACCTTTCTCTCTTCTTTGGGGGTGTTCTTCTGTTTTCTGATTTCACCTTCTTTGCTCCTCTCACCTCTATCATGGCCAGGACAATTCCTTGTGGGCAATGTCTGCTGCCAAAGCATGTGGACGATTTACATTCATCTTGTTCCTCCGGTAATGGGTGTTCGGCCGAGCGGCCATGTGGTGTCTGTGGATCATGGTCATCCACTTTCTGGGCATCAGTTAACCATGTCATTCGTTCTCGTGGCCGTGCCTCCCACTCCCGCGGGAAAGGAGAACATCGTTCGGGGGCTCCCGAGCCGACCTTGTCTGGTGAGAGTTATTCCTCCTCCATGGGGGATGTGCAGTCTTTTCCTGTGGTGGATACTGCGGGAGCCGTTGAGTGTTCTGGTGAAGAGGTGCCTGGTTCCGGGACTACGGTCCCCCTCCAGTCGACATCTGAGGCTGTCACTAGGGTTGTGACTCCTCCTTCGGAGCCGAGCAGGTGTGCTCTCTCCACTTTTCCACCAGCCTCAACGACTCCCGACGTATCTACTACTACTGCTGGTCCGTCTGCTTCATCATCAGTTTCAGCCGGCCTCGGCTTTTCGCTGCAGGGGACTGCAGGAATGTCTGGTACTGTAGACGTGGGATATCGGCCTCAGCCTTCCCTGACTTCAACTCGGCGAAGTTGGAAGGGGCTGCCGGCCGAATTCATCTCTGTGGTCTCTACGCCGTCGAGCTCCACAGTTGTGTCTTTGGTTTCGGATGTTCTTAGTGGAGACACTATGAACTCCGTGGCGTTTCCGTCCACTCATTCTGGCCACACGACCAGTTTTGGGGGACCAACGCCTTTTGTGAATCCTGGACCTTCTGTCCCGCAGAGGTCCGCGGTGACTGTCATGAGTTCTCGCTATACTGATCCTCGGTATTCCTCGTACCCCTATACACGTCTGCCTTCAGATGTTTCAGCTGCCACCCGTCGTCCTGCATCGGGTGTTTTGGAGGATCGTGACCCTTCGCTGATTAAGAGGGTCAGAGGTGAAGCCACTTTGCCGGTTCGCTCCCCTGTCGAACCGGCCAGTACGGGTAGTGAGCTTAGGGAGGCCCTCTCCTTACTCACTCAGGTTCTATCTAAGAGCCTTCCTTTTGATTCCAGCGAGGCAACAAGTGGTTTCCAGGCGCCTCCTATGGCGCCGCCTCCCGGGATTGGAAACAGGCCGGTTTCTGATTCCCCTGGTGTCCCGACACCATGGGAGGCATCAGCTGGTTTACCCACAATGGGCTATGTGTCTTCCGACTCTGGGGAGGAGTCCGACATGCTTGAAGTCGAGGGCCAGCAGTCTTCGGACTTGGGGGCAGCTCTTGACTTTGTGTTTGGGTTTCTGCCTGATCTCAAACCTACTAACCAGCCGACAGTGTCAG
Source organism: Pictodentalium vernedei (assembly GCA_031216915.1). NCBI lineage: Eukaryota > Metazoa > Mollusca > Scaphopoda > Dentaliida > Dentaliidae > Pictodentalium > Pictodentalium vernedei. The sequence continues at coordinate 281,723,599 of CM062296.1, read as the reverse complement.
CCAAGCCGCGATCATCGGTCGCACGCCTACAGCCTATGGAGCAACCTGCTTCTGGGCGCCTTCGACCGTGCCAGTCGGTACAGGTGGTTGAAGCTTTTTCAGCATTGGACTCCAAGCTGAATTCCAAGGCTCTGAAGACTTCGTTCTTCACCAGGGTTGACACCTTTTTGCCTCCTGTGCGTTATCGTTCCTACGATTCCGCCAATCCGTCGGTCTGCCAGACTTTGACGGTTCTGGATCAGGACTCCACTTCCCTCGGGCTTTCCAAGCCCAAGTCTGCCGTCATTCCAATGACGACTCTGGAGTCCACGTTGGGCTTATCTAGAGAGATGCTTGGCATGCTTTCTCTCTCAGATCACGTCGTCTCAGCTTTGGCTGCTTATCTGCCTCCAGATAAGTTTGACGAGGTACAGGCTCCTTTGCGTGTGCTGTCCAAGGCACTTATGCATCTTACTCACACGCATGCCTGTAACACGGCTAATTTGGAATTAGTTCGAAGGGACGCTGTGCTGGACACAGGACGATCCCTTCCCGAGGAGCAGCGTGCTGCTCTTCGATTTGCTTCTTTTCTTTGGCAGGTCCGCAACTTTTCCATGGTTCCGTGTCGACGGTCCGGGATGACGTCCTATGTCATTCCAAAGATCAGTTGCTGTTTTGTCAGCTTTATCAGCCTTCTAAGGGAGGCAAGGGCCATTCCAAGCCTGACAAGTATCCTTCTGCTTCTTCTGTGAAGCAAAAGGCTGGGACTTCTGTCGCCGCCTCTACTTCTTACTCAAGGGATAAGGGTAAAGGTCGTCAGAATCGAGGGAAGTCTCAGGATTCTTCATTTAGTAGAAGAGGTGGTTTCTCCTCTCGCACATGAAGGTCCTCACCTTGACTCGTCTCAGGTTGGAGGAAGGATAGCAGAGTTCGCAGACCATTGGGCCACCATCACATCCGATCCGTGGGTGTTAGATGTTGTTCGGTCCGGGCTGCGAATATCCTTCCGACAGCACCCCACTCTGTCAAGGGTGCCTCTTCCAACCACAGTTCCTTCAGACGTTTTACGTCGGGAACTTTTGTCCACGGAGATTGGCAATCTCCTGGCAAAGGGGGCGATCGAGGTCGTCAAGAACATTCAGTCAGTGGGTTTCTATTCCCGCCTGTTGGTGCCGAAGAAGGACGGCTGACTCCGACCGGTTATCGATCTGAGTATCCTGAACCAGTCTATCATTGCTCCCAAGTTCAGCATGGAGACTTTCAGGTCGGTCCGCCAATCAATTCACCAGGGAGATTTCGCTGCCAGCATCGACCTGCGAGATGCTTACTTCCACGTTCCGATGCATCGGGCGTCCCGGAAGTATCTCAGGTTCGCTTTTCTGGGGCGAGTTTACCAGTTCAAGGCCATGCCTTTTGGCCTCAACCTGGCTCCTTGGGCCTTCACCAGACTGATGTCGCATGTGAGAGCGTTCCATCGCACACAGTCCAGGGTGACTACTTCGGCATATCTGGACGATATCCTCCAGAGGCATTCCAATGCTGCCTTACTGGAGTCTGATGTCGCCACTCTGTTGAGCTTGCTCACGTCACTAGGATTCAGAGTCAACGAGGAGAAGTCGGACCTGGTCCCTTCTCAGTCGTTTTGTCATCTGGGGATGGCTTTCCAAACCCAATTCAATTTGGTAGCAGTTCCCCAGGCCAAGGCTGTGATTCTCTCAGCTTTTGCTCTGACTCTGTCCCAGTCCACGTCCGCGACCGCTCGGAGTTTTCTCTGGCTGATCGGTCTCTGCGGTTCGGTGACGGATCTCATTCCTCTAGATCGGCTGCGTGTCAGACCTCTCCAACACTTTTTGCTCAGTCGTTGGAGGCCGAATGTAGATTCTCTGGATCAGGTGCTTCCGTTTCTGGAATCTCTGTATCCTCACCTTCTTCCCTGGACAGATGTTCAGTGGATTACGCAGGGTGTTCCATTGGACTTACCCACATCCGATCGCGTTCTGACGGCAGATGCCAGCGATCTCGGATGGGATGCGACGTTGGATCCTCTCGGTCTTTCCCTACACGGGATGTGGGACCAGGATCAAGCAGCTCTACACATCAACCAGAAGGAGCTTCTTGCTCTTCTTCTGAAATTCAGGCAGTGGATCCCTCACCTGTCGAATCGCCAGGTCCTTCTGCTGTCTGACAATTCGACAGTGGTTGCTTACATTCGGAACCAGGGCGGCACGCACTCGATTCCGATGTACGAATTAGCTCGGGATCTTCTACTGCTCGCTCAGGATGTTCACGCCGGAGTGGTTGTTCGTCACATTCCCGGTCATCTGAACGTCCTAGCCGACTCCCTGTCCCGACAGGGCAGGGTTATTTCCACCGAGTGGATGCTCCACAGGGCAGTTTTCCAGTCGCTTTGCGATCTCTGGGGACGTCCCCACATCGACCTCTTTGCGACTCGTTGGAACCATCAGGTGGACACTTTCGTGTCCCCGTGTCCAGATCCTCTGGCTTTTGCCGTGGATGCTCTGTCACTCGATTGGAACGGTCTAGTCGTCTACGCCTTCCCGCCGGTTCCGATTCTGCCTCAGACTCTAGCCAAAATTCGAACCTGCATTGTCGAATCATTCTGATCGCTCCCCTGTCGCCTCAGCGGGTGTGGATCAATCAGCTCCGCTCGCTGATGGCGGCGGTTCCGGCACGTCTCCTGCTATGTCACGACCTTCTTTGTCAAGGTCGCCCGAGGAGGTTTCACGTCGACCTGACTTCATTGTGCCTTCACGCATATCTTTTGTCAGGTCCTGTCTCCTCCGTAGAGGTTTTTCGAGACGAGCAGTGGAGTGCATTTCTTCTTCAAGGAGGCATTCCACTGGTTTAGCTTATGCAGCTAAATGGAAGGTCTTCTGTCGATGGTGTGCTGATCACTCTGTTGAGTATGCAAATCCTTCGATTTCACAGATTGCGGAGTTTCTGGTATATGTTTGATTCTCGGGGTCTCCAGCCTGTTACCATCAAGGGTTACAGGTCCATGCTTTCAGAGACTTTTTCTTATGTGGGGAAGCGTCGTATCGGCACTAATCCTTACCACTCCAAGCTTGTTTGGCACTTTTCTTTGAAAAGGCCTCAGACTTTGCAGCTTACTCCACAATGGAATCTTTTGTGGGTGCTGCTTTGCTTGGGGTGGGGGGGGGGGGGGCATTCGAACCTTTATCCCAGGTGGATATGCATTTTCTCACATATAAGACGGCTTTTCTGATGGCATTTGCTTCGGCCAGACGGGTTAGTGAGCTTCACGCCCTCTCGGTTGACCCGGCCTTTTTTAGGAGCTCTCCCAACAGTGTTACTTTTACCACTGATTGCTCTTTTTTGGCCAAGAATCAGTTACCAGATACTACTCCTCCTCCTATCTGTATCAGGGCTCTTCCTTCTGTTGAGGGTAATCGCCCTTTGCTCTGTCCGGTCCGTGCTATTCGCATTTATCTCGATCAGACACGTTTCATATGGAAAGGCAGGAAACGTTTTTTTCTGTCTCTTATTCCGGGTCGACAGAAGATCGCTCCTCAATCCATTTCTCGATGGATTTGTCTTGCTATTCGTATGGCTTATGGTCGTTTAGCAGCTGGCGATTGTATTACCAATCGTATTTCTGCGCACGAGGTGCTTGCACTATCCACCTCTTGGGCTTATTCTAACTCCGTCAAGTTGTCGGATGTTATGCAGGCAGCCTACTGGAGAAATGCCTCTACTTTCTCCACCTTTTATCTGCGCCAGTTGCAGGAGCAGTCGGAGGACCTTTTTGCCCTGGGTCCTCTTTCTTCTGCTCAGGCTGTTGTCTGCCATAGCCATTAGGCTTCTTGAAGGTCAGTTTCAGCCTTGTGCTGTTACTGCCCTTTTTATACCCCCGCTTCGAAGAAGTGGGGGCTATATAGGAATCGCTCTGTACATCCGTCCGTCCGTACGTCTTTCCGGCCGGACAAATTCTTGTGTGCGCAACTCCTCCTACATTAATGAACCGATTTTGATGAAACCTTCATCTCTACTAAGTGAACATGTGCATATTCCAAACTTTTTGATCTGCGACAATTTTAACCAGGTTATCTCTCTTGAACTTTGATTTAATATGGGTTTCTATATGAAATTCTTGTGTGCGCAACTCCTCCGACATTTATCAATCAATTTCGACAAAACTTTTCAGACATCATCACTACTAAGTGAACATGCGCATATTCCAAGATTTTTGATCTGCGACAATTTTAACCAGGTTATCTCCCTTTGACTTAGATTTATTGTGTCTTTCCATCCGAACAAATTCTTGTGTGCGCAACTCCTCCTACATTAATGAACCGATTTTGATGAAACCTTTCAAACATCATCTCTACTAAGTGAACATGTGCATATTCCAAACTTTTTGATCTGCGACAATTTTAACCAGGTTATCTCTCTTGAACTTTGCTTTAATATGGGTTTCTGCATGAAATTCTTGTGTGCGCAACTCCTCCTACATTTATCAATCAATTTGGACGAAAGTTTACAGACATCATCACTACTAAGTGAACATGCGCATATACCAAAATTTTTGAGCTGTGGCAATTTTAACTAGGTTATCTCCCTTTAACTTAGATTTATTATGGGTTTCTACATGAAATTCTTGTGCGTGCAACTCCTCCTACATTTATCAATCAATTTGGACAAAACTTTTCAGACATCATCACTACTAAGTGAACATGCGCATATTCCAAGATTTCTGATCTGCGACAATTTTAACCAGGTTATCTCCCTTTGACTTTTTTTGACTTCTTTGACTTTGATTTATTATGTCTTTCTGTTCGAACAAATTCTTGTGTGCCCAACTCCTCCTACATTAATGAACCGATTTTGATGAGCAACTCCTCCTACATTAATGAACCGATTTTGATGAAACCTTTCAAACATCATCTCTACGAAGTGAACATGTGCATATTCCAAACTTTTTGATCTGCGACAATTTTAACCAGGTTATCTCTCTTGAACTTCGATTTAATATGGGTTTCTGCATGAAATTCTTGTGTGCGCAACTCCTACATTTATCAATCAATTTGGACGAAAGTTTACAGACATCACTACTAAGTGAACATACGCATATTCCCAAATTTTTGATCTGCGACAATTTTAACCAGGTTATCTCCCTTTAACTTGGATTTATTATGGGTTTTCAAATGGGATTCTTGTGTGTGCAACTCCTCCTACATTAATGAACCGATTTTGAATACATGTTGCACATTGTAAATGTGTTTTTCCAAATGTAAACCATATATGTGTAGGCTCTTTAAGTATTCAGTGCTGTTCTGTGGAAGGCCACATGCAAATACAAATTTTAACAACAAAAAATGATCTTTATGTATACATTTCCTTATGGCCTTCGCCTACATGATCAGAAGTGCATTCCTCTAAAAACCCAAAGCGGGGGTATTAATCACCTTCAGTGATAGTTCTAGTTCTGTCTGTGTGTCACCCAGGCCCATATGTCTTCTTTCATTGTCCTTTACCAATGATTGCGACGTTATGGTTGATAAGCCTCGGGACCTCTTCCTTCTGCTTCACGGTTCCATTATGTGTGGGTTGGTTATGCGATTCCCTCCAGCCTATTGTCTATTCAGCCTGTAGTAAACAATTGTGAGTAGGTTGATAAGAAATCTAAATTTTATAGTAAATTTCCTTTCTTATTATACCTACCACAATTGTTTACATGGAGGCCCTCCCGTCTTCTTTACGGGTAAAGAATCTTTCCTCCCCGCTGATCACATAACTCTAACGTTGACGGATTCAAAAAGAATGAGTCTTTAGAGACGGTATATGCGCACTGGCAACGGAAGTCGTGGAGTTGTACTTGGGAGTGAGCATCCTGTACTGGGACTGGCTCCAGTTGCACTCGACCCAGTTTTGGCTTATTTTTTCTTGGTGCTTTTGCACCACTTTTCTTTCCCAAATTGCTTGGGAAAGACAAAAATAGAGAGTATTTTATCCGAGTTAGGGACTTCCACTGTAGTGCAAGCCTGTAGTAAACAATTGTGGTAGGTATAATAAGAAAGGAAATTTACTATAAAATGTAGATTTCTTATAATTTACTTTGAAACTGCAGCACTCATGGTCCACTGAGTTATTTTTCTATTTGACTATCTTGTCCTGGTTCCTATACTATATTTTTCATTGCATGTCATTCAGTACTCTAATTTAGACTTCCTAAATGTGTGACTGAAATTCTATCTGTCTGTCTCGTGTCTGTCTATCTATCTGTGTGTCTATTCATCGGACAAGTTGTTTCTTTGTTTTTTCATTTACCTGTGTCTGCATTTTCAATAATTGGCAGCTGACTATCTTTCACCCCCCCCCCCCCCCCCCCCACCCCCACCCCCACCCCCTACACAAATACATTGAACATCAAAGATCACTATATTCTTGTTGCAAATCCCAGATTCATCCTCTTTGGAAACATATTTTCTACAATTTCACTCTTTTTGTCAGAATGGGTGTCTGTGGGAACTGAAACAAAAGTTGTGAAAGTGCACTGATGTTTACTTGCAGCACGAGTATAGCACTATAGAATCAATATTTGATGGTTTTAGGCATTTGACACTGTTTTGAGTTACCACAGTAGCAGGTACTAGTCTTTCCTTTGGAAAAAAACACTGTTTTATGTTTTGTCAGTGCCATACCAATGATTCTATGTGCCTTAACTGAGAAAACTGATGCTTTCTTTCACAAAAATTGTAAAATATTCATCAAACACAAGGTGAAATGTCTCCAGAAACCAGAATGTGATTTAAAATCTATCACAAATGGGAGTTTGATTTGAGTCAATATAAATTAATTTCTGAATTATGTCATAGATTTTGATGAAAAGGGGCATACCAGGGGGTCCTATTCAGGGCTATATTTTACCACATGATCAGGTAGAAGAAAATTTTACATCAACTCTTAGGGTAAAATGGCAGAGTCCTTTTGTATTTGTGAAATATATAACTGCAACCCCAATTTTTGAAACAAAATTGACATTCATATTGTTTTGTGGGGGTTGGGGCACTGTTTTGCTTGCGGTATGGTTAAATGAAAAAAAAATATTGTGTACTGATGCAGATTTTAGTTTTATTTTGGGATCAGGGTAGTTTTTAAAGAAAGCTATAAATTCTCATCCCTCTCAGCTAATTTATTAGGTAATGGGCTAGAAAAATCCTTTGGGGGACAATACCAGTTTTTAATCACATTTTACACAGTTTGGACACTTTTCCTTAAAAGAGCAAATTCCCCATGTTTTTGACTCATTAGAAGCCAAAAGTTGGATTTCAATGCAGAAATGATTCTTTTATATCATGAAAGTGGTAAAATATCTCTTTGATAGGATTAGGGATGATTATAGGTATCACTGAACTAAATATTTGAATGAGAAATACCCACCTTGAAATGTTGCTCTCGGAAGTGATGCAATCTCTAAAAATAAACTTCCTTGGGAAAATAAATTGTTTCAGTGAATGTTTGAAGCAATCTATTGACATCTTGCATTATTGTTGAATATTCCAGATAAAAAAGAGGGTGATTTGATGACTTTTGAACCTAAAACATACAATTTACATTTGGTGTGTTTTTGTAGGGAATTCCCTGAAAAATATGTGTATGTGACTGGTACTTCCCTTGCTGTCAATTTTTCTCTCTTATTTGTTGCATGACCCCCTGTTTTGGTGTCAGAAAAAGTTGTCTGAGGGGCTATACTTGACAAAGATATTTGACTGCCAAAATTAAAGTGATGCGATCATATTTTTTTTGCCTGAACGTTATAATGGTCGCCTATGGGAAAATATTTAGTTCTGTGATACCAAATGCAAGTCGAGGAAGTCTTCCTCGGATTTACATCCTTGTTGCCTTGCCTGTAGTCACTGCACTCCTGCAGATTCTTGTCCTACTTGTGTACATTGGCATGACAGACGTTGGAGACAGGTGTCGCGATGTGTTGTTGGAGGTGAGGTTCCTTTGCCGAAACTCTCACCGTAATATAATTCTAGTTTTTCAGTTTCTATTTCAGAGGCACATGAACATTGTGATGGTATTGTGACACCCATCCAAAGTGTGCTACTGCCGTCGCGCTCTGTTGAGCAAATAGAGCTAGCTGCAAGGTGCTCATAAATATAAGTAAGGGTTAAGGCCTCTAGTTAGTGTTCTTAATCCCTTGCAAGCAGCTAGCTCGACCTGTGAAGCAGTTACTTTATCCGTGGGAGCCGTGACACTGGGTAAGTTATCTACATGCAGATGCGATGGACCGAATGTCACAGCTGAATCAGTCGGATTGTGAAAGGAACAAGGAAGAGGATTACCCTTCCCTTTTGGAACAGCATATGGTAGCGATGAATTTTATTCATCAATACTACACTGACTTTGTTCCAATTGCGACTTCCTGAGAGAAACCGCTGTCATCTCTGAAGCAGATTATGTGTGTAGGAAAGAGGATGTTCTTTCCTTCCCGAAATAGTCTCGACAGGTGTCGGAGGCCTTTGGCCATGTTAATGATGCCATATTCAACATCCCTAGTGCTAAGAGGAAGGCGGTTTCTTATCAACATCTTCAATAAATATACCGTTCCTTGGACCAAGTTCATTTAAAATGGTTGAAGATTCCAGAGAGCTCCTCTGCGTTTAGATGAGCAGGTCAGGGATGAATATATGTCCCTACCTGTATCATTCAATATACGCTCAGAAGTGATGGAATGTGCTATTTCATCCAATAGAGCAAATCTGGATGCGATGTCCTAGGCAGATCACCTCACCAGAGCTATGGCACAACGTCTTAATGGGAAGGAATTTGAGGACGTTTGTTCCTCGCTTAGAGTTCTTTCCAGGGCAGTCATGTATGCCACATACAACTCCGCCCTGACAGTGGAAAATTGGGAGTTGATCAGACGTGATGCTGCCCTTGCGTCGACATCTCTTATAGATAACAAGGTGAAAAGCTGTCTCCGAGTCGCTCCGGTCTCCGGATATACTCTGTTTGACAACGAGCTATCGTTAGTTTATGAACAGGCTACAAGAAAGCTTCCAGTACACTGCTATTGAAGTCTGCACCTCAACACACTTCAGCAGACCGGTGTAATCGAGGCCGTTCCACTTAAAATCAGCTAAGGGAACTCCTCGCGAGGGTACAATAAACCCTCTTATTCTTACTCCGGAGGTCGTCAGTATAGAGACTCGGGAAAGCGGCGCAGGTCTTATCCAGACCATAGGTCAGACGCGCCTAAGCTGACTGGACGCGATGATGGTTGTAAGTCTCCATTTAGTGAGCTTTCAAAGTCGCTAGTTACATTGAGATATCTGTTTTCATGGAGAGGAAGACTTCCAGCTAAGTTAGCTAGGGTCTTACCGCTGTCTTTTGGGAATAAAACCGATAAAGGTACAGTGCTTTTTGGTTTGTTTTCCTTGGTGTCATAGACTTGAGTCTTATTGTTTACACCATAGTAGCCTAGCTAGAATCATGAGTGAGATTGTTTCAGTAATTATGTAGTGACATAACTGAATTTATTATCTCTTGGGACTGCTGTCTCTTTGTGAATTTAGGGCTGTTAAAATAGCGGCTCTTCATTCCCTACCTTGTGCAACAATAGTTTAAGTCTCCGTTCAGAGAGCCTTCAAGGTCGCAACTTACACCGATATATCTGTCTTCACGGAGATGAAGAATTATAAGCTACAACTAGCACTGTAAGTCTTCTTAGTGAGCCTCTAATGCCACAGTTATCAGCCTTTTATTGTCTTCACGTACAGGAAGACCTTTAGCTGCCTCAGCTAGGCTGAGTTCATTGTCCTCTTGGGCATGATACCGTATGTTAGAGGAGATTATTCTCTTCCTGCCGGTATGGTTTGGTGTTAGTTACATGAGGCGATAAGCTCTATTAATGACGTCATATTTTCTTAGTGTGTTTTTGTCAATACGGGGTATTTGTTCATCACGTCCCTCTCCGTCCTTAGTGGAATTATGGAGTCGGTCAGACGTGAGGGAGCCCTACGGTTCCTATTCTATTTGATGACTAACACAAGAGCGATTCAAGTAATTTTTCATCTCATCCAACTTGATAAGTGTGTAACTATGAGTGAAGCTGTATTGTCTGTAGATTATATCTGATCCTAGATACAGCTTGTTTATTATTTATATATGGCGTATGTTTGTGGGGGTTAGTCTCTCACTCTCCAATACGCCATCCTAATTTATGGGGCTTAGTCCAGACTAGCCTTAAAAATAGGGGGGGCTCATTACACCCAATTAGCATAATCATTCATGCTAATAATAATAATATACACATTTATATAGCGCCAAAATTATAGTTCAGAAGATATAGAACCATATTCTAAGGTGCTGTACATGTTACGGAGCTCGTGCAAATATACAAACAGAATATATACAGTATCTTACAGTCCAGAACATCACTTATAGGCTTTTTGAAACAGGTATGTTTTGAGATCTTTCTTGAAAAGGTTGATATTTGACAGTCTTTTTAGGTGTTCTGGTAAATTATTCCACAAGTGAGGGCCAGCAAATGAGAATGACCTATCTCCAAATGTCTTACACCTATGTTTTGGGACATGTAGCAGCATTTTACCATCGGACCTCAGGTTGTATTGACACACATTCTTGGTATTAAGGAGTTCTTTTAAGTAGGCTGTTGACATGTTGTTTTGTGTCTTAAAAACTAATAATAAAGTTTTGAAAATTATTCTGAACTTGACTGGCAGCCAGTGCATATCCCTCAGAACAGGAGTGATGTGCTGAGATCGTGATACCCTACATACCACTCGGGCTGAAGCATTTAGTACCATCTGCAGGCGAGAGTACTGATATTGTGGAAGGTTGAACAGTAAGGCATTACAATAATCCAAATGTGAAGTTACAATGGCATGAACTAGGGTTTTTGTTGAGTCTTTGGTGAGGAACTATCTTATCTGTTTAACTTTGTAGAGACCTCTGAAAGCCTTATTGTACATGTTTGTAACATGTCTGTCTATAGACATGGTAGAGTCGAAGAAGGCACCAAGATTACGTACACTGTTACTTGCACTGATGGCGGAATCTCCTCCCTTCACTGAATTGATGTCAACTTTAGTGAGTTGTTGTCGTGAATCAATTATAAGGAATTCAGTCTTGTCATCATTTATCATTAATTTGTTTGAAACCATCCATGTGCAAATGTCCGAAATGCATGATTCAATAGTTTCTAGAGCTTTAGTTTGATCCTTGATTGATGGTCAAAAAGAGAAATAGATCTGTGTGTCATCAGCATAACCATGGACGTCAGGCAGGTGAGATTCAATGATGGTGAACATTTTTGAAATATAGAATAGAAACAGAACAGGACCAAGGCAACTGCCCTTTGGGACTCCACATTCAAGATGGAAGTCTTTTGACAGATTATCGTTTATTGATACACGCTGCTGTCTATTCTTGAGGTATGATGATAGCCAGCTAGCAGCAACACCATTAAGTCCAAAATCAGAATTCATTGTCTCTAGCAGAGTTTTATGACAAACAGTGTCAAAAGCAGCACTAAGGTCTAAAAGAACAAGCAATGTTACCCTTCCAGACTCCATATTAAGGAGGATGTCATTCTGAATCTTGTTTCAATCAAGTGAAATTTTCTGAATCCAGACGTGTTGGCCGGTAATGGAGCATGCATATCACTATGTAACATTAGTTGGTCAATTGCAGCTTTTTCACACAGCTTAGAGACGAACAGTAAGTTACTGGTCGGAAGTTTTTAAACACAAGTTCCACACCTTGTTTCTTCAGAAGAGGATTAACAATTGCTATTTTCCACACATCAGGCACATATCCTTCTAGCAGAGACACGTTGATCATTTCTGTGATTACAAGAGCCAAAGAGTCAACACATGATTTGACAATAGATGTTGGCATTGGGTCGAGTTGACATGAGGCATTTGAGGATTCTTTTATTAATTCAGTTACCTCATGGATTTCTAAAGGTCGAAAAGTTGAAAGCTCTTTTTCTGATGGTCTCTATTTGATGTCAGTTTTGTCTTCATTTATGTTCTTAATTTTTTCCTGAATTAATTTTATTTTTTTCATGAAGAATTCGCCAAAATGATCAGCTAGCTTTGATGGATCGTCGTGTGGTGGAAATGACACACTTTGTTTTTCTGTACACAGATTTTTAACAACTTTAAACAGTTTTTTGCTGTCACCATTTCAAGCTTCAACACATGTTGTGTAGTAAGATTTTCTGGCATCTTTTAGTTTGTTGGAGAACTGATTACGAATAGTCTTATATGCTGCTTCCTCATTGTAAGATTTAGATCTTTCCCGCTCTTGCTTTCGATGATTAGCTTTCAGAGTTCTCAGTTCATTGGTAAACCAGGGTATACTTGGGCGAATAATTAATGTTTTTGTTTTCAGAGGGGCATGCTCACCCAGTAGACAAGACAATGTGTTGTATGATTTTGCCAGATCATCCAGGTTAGCACACTGAAAATTACACAAATCTGATTTTTCGATGTCACATTTAAGCTTGTTAATGTCAATTTGATTGAATTTTCGGAGGGTTACTTCTTTACGTGTCAGTGATAGTTTTCGAACACCTAGTGTGCACTCAACAAATGAATGGTCAGATAATCAGAATAGGATTAATGGCTCAGAAAGCTGAAAGTAATCTTGTATATCTTGTGATGATAAGGTCAAGAGTGTGTCTAGAGGTATGAGTAGGCCCAGTAACATGTTGTTGTTAACCAAATGTTTCTAAGAGGTTCATAAACTTGTTAGCATCACTGTCATTGTTGTCATCCATATGTATATTAAAATCACCGACGATGAGGAGTTTTTCAGAACACATAACAATGGATTCAAGGTACACAAAATTCTTCAAAGAAAACACTGGTCGAGATAGGATGATTTTTGGAGTAAGGTGGTCGATATACACCCACAGTTCGGATGTTGGTGTCAGCCCAGCATCTCGTCCATTCGGCATATTCAAAAGAGGATTTATCTCCTTGGGTTGAGGTTTTAATTTGTATATTCTCTCGGCACATGGGACCAATTCCACCTCCAGTCCTAGCATTAATCCTAGGGGCACTCTTGAAAATATATCCTTCACAGGAAAGTCCTGAAACAATTACACTGTCCTGATCAGTTAGCCAGGTCTCCGTAACCAAACATAAATCCATTTTGTTATTGACGATGTGTTCTACAAAATCAGGAACCTTATTCCTCACAGATTTGGCATTTACAGTTGAAAAGTTTACACTTGAGGTAATTGGGGAATGAATAGTAGTATCTGTGCTGATTACATGATTGTTGGAAATACTTGGATATGGCTCCTTATTTATGATTTGTCTTCTCTATTATTGTATAGAGAGACATACCTGTAATCCCTTTTAAATTTAATTTCCTTTCACCTTGGAATGCAGGCTTAGGGGCTATATTTGGTCTGCTAATTCTTAAGTCCTAGGCCCTCTGCCTTTTTAGGATTCAGCTTGTCTGGGCCATTGGTTATTAGAATAAAAATATGATAAATTTAAAGTAATTTGTATATTTTTTATACACCCGTTTTGAAAAAAACGGTTGCATTATGGTATACCGCTGTCCGTCCGTCCACACGTCGTACAATAACTCGAAAACACTTCGAGCAATTTTTGGGTGGAAAGTATATGTTGATGGAAGGAAGCTCCCTTTCGATTTGTGTCGCTGTCTGATTTGTCATTCCAGTGTTATGGGACTTGATTCGTCAAAATATAGGCAGTTTCCACATGTCGGACAAAAACTTGAAAATGCTTTGAGCAGTACACATGTATACTCATAGTGTGTGCTTCCCTCTTGTAATTAATAACGGGTGTATCATGCGCTCATGGCGCAGCTGTTTATTATACTTACCAATGGCCCAGATGGGGATGGCCCCCCAGCAGTGGGCACTCATACCTCCCCGCTGAGTTATTATACCCCCGCTTCGAAGAAGTGGGGGCTATATAGGAATCGCCCTGTACGTCCGTCCGTACGTCCGTCCGTACGTCTTTCCGGACATGAAATTCTTGTGTGCGCAACTCCTCCTACATTTATCAATCAATTTGGACAAAACTTTTCAGACATCATCACTACTAAGTGAACATGCGCATATTCCAAGATTTTTGATCTGCGACAATTTTAACCAGGTTTTCTCCCTTTGACTTAGATTTATTGTGTCTTTCCATCCGAACAAATTCTTGTGTGCGCAACTCCTCCTACATTAATGAACCGATTTTGATAAAACCTTTCAAACATCATCTCTACTAAGTGAACATGTGCATATTCCAAACTTTTTAATCTGCGACAATTTTAACCAGGTTATCTCTCTTGAACTTTGATTTAATATGGGTTTCTACATGAAATTCTTGTGTGCGCAACTCCTCCTACATTTATCAATCAATTTGGACAAAACTTTTCAGACATCATCACTACTAAGTGAACATGCGCATATTCCAAGATTTTTGATCTGCGACAATTTTAACCAGGTTATCTCCCTTTGACTTAGATTTATTATGTCTTTCCGTTCGAACAAATTCTTGTGTGCGCAACTCCTCCTACATTAATGAACCGATTTTGATGAAACCTTTCAAACATCATCTCTACTAAGTGAACATGTGCATATTCCAAACTTTTTGATCTGCGACAATTTTAACTAGGTTATCTCTCTTGAACTTTGATTTAATATGGGTTTCTGCATGAAATTCTTGTGTGCGCAACTCCTCCTACATTTATCAATCAATTTGGACGAAAGTTTACAGACATTATCACTACTAAGTGAACATGCGCATATTCCAAAATTTTTGAGCTGTGGCAATTTTAACTAGGTTATCTCCCTTTAACTTAGATTTATTATGGGTTTCTACATGAAATTCTTGTGCGTGCAACTCCTCCTACATTTATCAATCAATTTGGACAAAACTTTTCAGACATCATCACTACTAAGTGAACATGCGCATATTCCAAGATTTTTGATCTGCGACAATTTTAACAAGGTTATCTCCCTTTGACTTAGATTTATTATGTCTTTCCGTCTGAACAAATTCTTGTGTGCGCAACTCCTCCTACATTAATGAACCGATTTTGATGAAACCTTTCAAACATCATCTCTACTAAGTGAACATGTGCATATTCCAAACTTTTTGATCTGCGACAATTTTAACCAGGTTATCTCTCTTGAACTTTGATTTACTATGGATTTCTGCATGAAATTCTTGTGTGCGCAACTCCTCCTACATTTATCAATCAATTTGGACGAATATTTACAGACATCATCACTACTAAGTAAACATGCGCATATTCCAAAATTTTTGAGCTGTGGCAATTTTAACTAGGTTATCTCCCTTTAACTTAGATTTATTATGGGTTTCTACATGAAATTCTTGTGCATGCAACTCCTCCTACATTTATCAATCAATTTTGACGAAACCTTTCAAACATTATCACAACTAAGTGAACATACGCTTATTCCCAAATTTTTGATCTGCGACAATTTTAACCAGGTTATCTCCCTTTAACTTGGATTTATTATGGGTTTTCAAATGGGATTCTTGTGTGTGCAACTCCTCCTACATTAATGAACCGATTTTGAATACATGTTGCACATTGTAAATGTGTTTTTCCAAATGTAAACCATATATGTGTGGGCTCTTTAAGTATTCAGTGCTGTTCTGTGGAAGGCCACATGCAAATACAAATTTCAACAACAAAAAATGATCTTTATGTATACATTTCCTTATGGCCTTTGCCTACATGATCAGAAGTGCATTCCTCTAAAAACCCAAAGCGGGGGTATTAATCACCTTCAGTGATAGTTCTAGTTATTAGTATGCTCATCTACACAGAATGATGTTGGTACCAATTCTGGTCTCTTCCTGACCACTGCGCATGCACAGATGGTAAAAGTATGGAGGGTCAGATAGGACTTTTAATTTTTGGTTTTGTATGCAAATTTTGGGATTGGGGGGTTCAAAATTTGTGTTTGGCCCTTGATAATATCGAGTTTGCACCAGCTAGTCTGGGCCATTGGTAAGTATAAAAAATATACAAATTACCTAAAATTTATCAGTTTCTGAACCGATGGTCCAATTTGAACTAAATTTGGTATGTGGTATTATTGAGTCATAAGTACTTGACACTTGGCTGTTATTTGGTATAAAGCTTCCTTAGGACCAGTAGAATTGAATGGCAAAGAAAAGTTGTACATCAATTGTATCAGGGTGTTCTGTAGGGGGGGGGGGGGAGGAGCATCGAAAAAATGCTGAGTCAGCAAATTTGTAAAAATTACTAAAAAAAAAAAAAAATTGACTAGAACCACTGATCAGAATCATTTGATAATTGGTATACAGCAGCCATAGGGGGAGTTCAGATACAAGTTTGTAAAAATGAAGACCCTTGGTTCATATTTGGGCTCAATACAGGAGCCTGAATTTTTAACTTACAGCAATATGGGGAATAATCTTTAGAATCCACTTCAGAACCACCAGTCAGAATCTTTCAATGTTTGGTATACTAGTACATCATTTTTATGAGGGTCATATTCAAGATTGTTCAAATGAAGTCCCTTGGTTGATAGGAAGCCCAAATTTTAACAAAGTGCAATATAGGGGATAATCTTCAAATATCATCTTCAGATCCACCAGTCAGAATGCTTTCATATTTGGTACACAACATCTCTAGGGGTATCAGATTCAAGTTTGTTTGAATCGGGTCATTAGGTTAATATTTGGGCTCCGTTAGGAGCCTGAATTTTAACTTGAAGCAATATAAAGAAATTTCTTTAAAATTCTTCTTCTTTAGATACCCCAGTTAGAATGCTTTGATATTTGGTATACACCATCTTTAGGGGGTCAGATTCCAGTTTGTTCAAATCGAGTGCCTGGGTTAATAATTGGGCTCCTATGGTAGGCGGAATTTTAACTTCGTGGAATATGAAGAAATTTCTTTAAAAATCTTCTTCAGATCCACCAGTCAGAATGCTTTCATATTTGGTATACAGCATCCTTAGGGAGGTCAGATGTAAGTTTGTTCAAATCAAGTATTTGGGCTCCCTGTTTGAGCCAGAAATTTAACTTAGTACAATATGAGGAATAATCTTTAAAAATCTGCTTTTTGATATAAAATTCAGAATCTTTCGATATTTGGTATACAGCATCCTTTGAAGGTACAGATTCAGTTTGTTCAAATAAAGTCTCTGGGTTGATATTTGTGTTCCCTATGGGGAGGGGGAGGGTTGGCAAATTTTAACATAGTGCAAAACATAGTGCAAAATTGGTAATATTCTCACAATCTTTTTCCCCAGAACCATCAGTCAGAATCTTCTGATATTTGGTATAGAACATCCTTCAAGTTTGTTGAAGTCAAGTCCCTAGGTTGATATTTGGACTACCAAGTTTTCCATTATTGGAAATCTAAGCATTATTTCTGTGGTAGCATCACAATTCTAAAAAAAAATCATCTGGCATGGACAGCAAAGTTATAAATAATTAAAAAACTTAATTCCTCTGTTGTGTTAACTAGCTGTAGATTGTAATTAAATCCCTCTTTTAATCAACTTTGCTCAGATGAGTGCCTCAGACCACATGGAGCCTATTGTTTTTTATGGGTGGAAATTTTAAGAAACTTTCATTTTGCACAATACCTTTCGAATAACTCAGTAACGTCTTAAAATGAAATAAAAATGGACACACTTTTATAACTATACAATATCAAGGTCACGTTTGATTTTGAGGAGTTTCCAACTTTTTAGATTTCTTTTGGCCAGCGTATTTTGAACATTTAAGAAATGTATGTTTAATGCTATAACTTTAGGACAAAACAGTTTCAAGATCCGATTAAATTTTGAGTTGGAATTATTCTGGACTGTTTTCCTTTGTTTATGGCCAAAATGTGAAATTTAAGAAAATTTACTGTTGTGTTTTTGAGGTTTCTTCGTTAAATATAATTTGTCAGTTTGGCAGTTTGTCCAAAAACTTAACTGGAAGAGTGCTAAATTATTTTTGGTCATCAGAATTTGTTCACATATCTTTGCATTGCTACAATTTATGTGAGAGTGTCAGAAGGCAGCCATAGAGGTGAATTAACTTCATTTCAGTTATAATATGAAGCACATCTACAGAATATGAAGCCTCTAAGTTGTGGCACCTGCACTTCAGAATGGAACCCAAATATGGGTTTCTCCAGCACTCAACCATCTGATGTTGGGCCACCTGTGTTTTGGCTGGAAAAAGTTATAAATATCAGAATTGGGCCTTTAAAGGTTAAACCCTTACCCAACTAATCGGCCACATCCGCCCACATAATATGCAAATTCAGCAAATGAAAAAATACTATTTTTCAAATCATGTGACCCCTCATTGGAACGAGCTCATTCCATTGAGGGGTCACATGATATG
This sequence comes from Pictodentalium vernedei, assembly GCA_031216915.1. NCBI lineage: Eukaryota > Metazoa > Mollusca > Scaphopoda > Dentaliida > Dentaliidae > Pictodentalium > Pictodentalium vernedei. The sequence goes on along the minus strand of CM062296.1, from coordinate 281,705,219 downwards.
GTTTGTTGAAATGTTTTGAAAAATTTAAAAAAATGATATTTAAAATAATAAACTTTGATATCGCTTGCGTTGGGTAAATGGTTAAAAAAGGACAAATCTCGGAAAGATCAGTCTAAACCTTCTAATACCTCTGGTCCATTTGCCAAATAGTTATGAAAATTATTGAAAAAAATCATGTTCCTTGTCTAAAAGATGTTACACACTTTATTTACACTTCAGGACACTAGGACAGAGTTTAAGTTTGTGATGGGAAGAATTCATAAGATAGGACTTCAAGTTCTCTTCATCAAAAAAAACGAAATTGTGGCCTGGTGATGATAGCTACTTTCTCGAAGGAGTGAACTAATCACACAAAAAAACTAACTGTTTCAGACCAACATTTTAAACTACTTGAAAATTATGGATTCATGAAATTTTTTCTCCATGTCTTGAAAATTATTAATTTTGGAGATTTTGAGTGTTAAATCATAGAAAATTTGAAGAAATTTTAATTTAGTTTTGTATGCGCTTTGAGGTTTGATTTTTGACTACTTAGTGTTGTGACATCCATTTAAAGACTTACATGCTGCATAAACCCTGCTGGACCAGTATTTTTTTTGAGTTCACTGACACTTTCCATAGCCAGGGTCACCTCGTGTCAGACAGTTTTATGGATAGAGGAAGCCAAAGTATCCAGAGAGAATCACTCAGCAGTGGCGTGCAACTGTCAGATTTCCCAACATACTAACTCCAAACAAGCAGGGTTAGCAATTGTTGGAGACAAGTGTACCATCGACGTGCATTCCCATTTTGCCCCTACATGGGCAATCGGAATTAAGTGCTTTGCACAAGAATATACTGCAGTTAACCTTTGTGGGGATCCAAGCATGGGCCTTTTAATTTGAAGTCCAGTGCCCTAAGCACTGAGCTACCACACTCTGGTGAACCAATATAAACTTGAGAATAAAACATGTTGACTGTAAAAAACACCAGGTGCTCCATGAACTAGGGATGCCGTGAATAATCCACTAATTGATTAATAGTCGATCATATGGATAATCGACTATCAACATTTTCTACTTTCATGTGGACCAACGCAGCATTGTGATTTTTGTCCCACTATTTGCAATTACGTACCAGGTTTTTCATTCTGTGTGTCAAAATAACAACTTGGAGTTATGTATTTTTTAACAAATAGTCAAATACACACAACGTCAGCAAGTGGGGAATTTTTATTTAAGACAAAGGGTCAATATGCTTTACGCGCTTTGAAGTATGTTAGAATCTTTGTTCTTCCATCAAAGTGCTTTTGAGCCAGCTGTCTTGGAAGTGAATCCCAATCAGGTAGTATCTTAAACTTAAGAGCAATAAAAAAAATATGCTAGCAACACCCTGTCTTTCAGTATTAGAGAGAAATGCTTCAGTTTCCATGAACAGACAATGCACATGTCAATATTCATAAGTATTCTTGACTGGAAGTCTTGAATGTGGGAGAGACTCTGATTGTGTTTAGACATAGAGTATAAATAATTCAATGTTTAAAATCCATGGTTTACATAATTAAAAATCCAGACGGAAACTCACGAAAGGTCATGAATGTGTGGTGTGGCTATATCTGACATTACGAAGATAATAGCTGTGCTGTTCTTTTGCATTGATTCTTTTTGGATTGAACACAAACAATAAAACTCCATCAGTTCTACTAATGTTATTTTAGAGATTTATTGATTCTAAATATGCAAGTCTCAACTGTTCATTTGAAAAAGTTTGAAAATAAATTATTCAAAAGCTAATAACTGCAACAGAACCATATCTCTCTGCAAGATGCAACTTCGTTCTCTGTACTTCTTCATGCTAAGAACAATAAAGTTGTAAACTCTTCTTACCTATGTATTAGTGGCAGAAACCGTTTGAGCTTCATGTTGGGGCCATGGCGGCACACCTTATACATAGGGTGGTAGCAACCATGAAAGATTCTTGTCAGTTCCAAACTAGGGGTATATACTGATCTTTTTTTCTTTTTTTTTTAAATCTTCAGATCCGTATGAGGTTGCACAATTAATCAATAATCATCAATTATTACCGAATGATTATTGATTTTTGAAATCAATAATCATGACACCCCCTATCATGAACAACAGATTTTCTGGGGTCTTCACATTTCTGCTGAGCTGGAAAGTAAGGGTGTGGCATGATGTTCAGCCATTGGATATCCATGCACCAAATCACTGTATGTGTACTTTAAAAATACAGCAGTGATGTGATCTATTCCAGAATACAACCACAAATTTGTGTGGATTTGCTTTCGTTTACAAATTGCTTTTTTTAACACAAAGTGGGGAATGATTTAATGTCTCCTTCACTGCTTAAATTACCCAATGCACCAAAACAGTTACAGAACATGGTGTTATTTTGTATTGACCCACCCGCAACTCCCAACTGCAAGTGAACATTGAACCTCTAATCTTACTTGCTGGACCATCAGTAACTTTAGGCCCAAATAAAAATGGACAACTAGGTAGTTAACCTGTTCAATTTTATTTTCTTATTGAGTCTTCAACTTTGTACTCGTCTGGCCAGGGCTTGCCTTGAGTAAAATGGTCGGGCCTAAAAAAAAGTCCCCCAGATGTTGAGGTCGGGGCCTGCTGGGGGCCTGAAAAAGTCCCCCAGATATTGAGGTCGGGGCCTTTTGGGGTAATTTTATGTTGTTACACTCTATCCAATGACGACCTTAGTCGATTGCTTTTGCTTAGAAAAAATAAATTTAGGTAGATAAAAAAACACATTCCAGTGGAATGTGTTTCTTATCTACCTAGATGTTTTTTAGGCAAAAACAAATCCACAACTTAATGTGAACATGTGATGTGTATCATTAAAACTGGTTTGGCAAACAATTTCTAAGGATGTGATCATGTCTTGTTACATCATGAAAAAAATCCAACATCCCATATCATCTTAATGATTTGCTATTCAAGTGGGCGTTTCGTCTCTGTGATCGGACGAAACATCCCACTCTGTCAGTGTCTCGAGGACGAAACGTCCCACTATGTTAGGGGACGAATCTTCCCGGGGACAAAACGACTTGGACCCATCATGTGGGTGCTGGCCGTTTTGTACATAGACATTTTGGATTTTTTGTTGATAAAATTTTAGGACGTTAAGAATATATTGTGGGGTGTGTATTTTCGATGCAAGGGTTGTCTCAAAGAAAAAAAATTGAAAAAAAAATCCATTTCAGTTTACTGTTTAAATAATTTCAGTCTATGAAAATTACCCACAGCTTTGGATATTTCAGAAATGGAATGCGCACCCCCCCCCCCCCCTCCCACCTCTCCACGTAGACACAGGTACACATTTTATTTTATTTCATACATTTATTTTGATGGCAGTTTCTGTGTCTAGTGTTGCATTTATTCAGATGTTAGGATCGCATGTACCCGCTCAGAGTATTGTGGGATTGAAGGGAATTCCCCCATTCGTTGACAAGCGTGCTTTCGAAGTCTCGTAAATGTGTTTGTTTTTTTTTGTTTAATCTTGGGATTTTCTCAGTTTTCGTGCGGATTAAGGTGGATGTTAATTCGAATCAGACAAAAACAGTTTGTATTATTATTTTTTCTGTTATTTGCTGCTTCTATTGTAATCACACTTGCGTGAATGAGACGTGAATGGAAAAATTAATATCGCAAAATTTTGTTGCCCAAACCTACCAACACTGAGATTTCGGGAGCCAAGACAGAAAAAAAAAAGTCGGGGCCGAAAAAAAAAAGCCCCGAGAAGGGGCCTCTCGGGGCTGGGGCCGATCGGCCCCGACTCAAGGCAAGCCCTGTCTGGCATGGAAAATTGTCACAATAAGGTCATAAAAATTGATTGAAATTTGCTAAACTTTAACTTTGAGAATCGTATTAGTTATCCTTGAGTTTTCCAGGGTGTATGGGAATTTACACCGGTCTGGGACCTCATACACTCTGAGGCAGTGCCGAAGGGTGTACGAGTTCCCAAACCAGTGTAAATTCCCATACACCCTGGAAAACACAAGGATAACGGATTTATTTCCGAGAATTTTGGTGTACTTAATACTTTAACCTACATTGTGGGCAAAAACTGACAGAAAATTTGTACTTTGTAAGTTTCTTAATAAAACCAGACAAATATGGATGTCATTGGAACTGGCTCAATGAGCCAGTTCCAATGACAATTTAATCTGGAATATTTTATTACACATAAATATTAAAATTTTTATACTGTACCAATGACCCAGACATAGCTGGTGCTAACTCTTAAAATATAGGGCCAAACACAAATTTTGCCCCCCAATCCCCAAAATTTGCATCTAAAACCAAAGAAAACATGTCCTGAAAGGCCCTCCACACTTCGCCTCTACTGTGCATGCGCAGTGTCAAGGACGTTCCGAAATTGGCGCCATTAATCATTCTAAGTTTGGCCCTTCATCAGTTAACATCTGACTGATCTTTGTGCTTGTAAATCTCAGTTTAAATGATGCCAGACACATAAATATTAGTGAAATGGTGATTCTAAGGAGGATAGAGAAGGAGGAGAGGAAAAAAAAAATGTGTGACAGAATATTATCAGGGCTGTAACTTAAAATTTTTTAATGAAATTATGTTAAGTTACCTATTTTCAAGGCAGCAGCCATTTTGTTGTCATTCTGATTAATTAGTTACACTGTTTTTTAAGTGTTTTCCTCTCTCCCTGTTCTTTAAGTCCCCCCTTGCTATTCTCCCATGCTTTTGGCATAGTTTTTGTAATTATTATTACTAAATTTTCTTGGGAGTTTTAGCTGAATAACAGAATGAATTCTGTTTCTTTTCCCCATGTTTACGTCTTCACCTACGGGTGGTTAGGCGTTGTGTTCTGCATCTACCATCTGATGTTCTGCAGTTTCTTCCCTGGAAGTCTCTGTTTTGCATCAGATAGTGTATTTTTGGTAACTGATTTCGGGCCTGGGTGCCTGGAGTCTTATTTTAGTGTTTTTACACTCATTGTTTACATTTTCAACAGCCCTCTGTGTGAGGGGGGGATTTCTGGAAATAATATCTTGATGTTATTTTAATCATAACTAGATACATTATTATTGTTCGTAAGTGTTGAATAAATTGTTTAAAATATTTTTAAAATTTTTGTCCACACTTAGGCTTGGGATCCATTGGGGCTCAACGTTGCTTTTCAGAAACTTGGGCTGTTCTGAAAAAATATTTTTTCAAAATATTTTGATTTCAATTATTTTTTCAATATTAATGGATCATATTATTATTATGTATTTTGATTGCCAGGGGTTAGTGCGAGTACCAGGACTTGTTTTCTTTTCACGTTGAAAGGATATTGATCAATTGTAATAAGAGGAAGTCTTCCTCTGACTTTATAATCATTCTATATGTGGTCAGTGTACTCGCATTAACTCCTGTTCTGTATCGTATGATTTCGATGACAATATGGGAAGCGTATGTCACGGTATGTTATTGGGGAATTGGACACTCCGGTCCTTTCCCCGCAGGGTCACTCTACTTTATCAATTTCTATTTCAGACGATCAAGATTAGGGTGATGTATCTGTGATGTCTTCCAACAGTGTGCCTCTGTCGTCACAATTAATGAAGGGCTAGCGGAAAAGTGCTCATGTAAATACGCCAATTGCCTAAGAGGACCCTAGTAGGTTCGACGGCCTTTGACGTCCGCTAGCTCGCCCGGTGTAGCGTCCATTCACCGAATGGTTCGGCAGCCGGGTTCGTCCGTTGCGGTCTAGAAGGAATTTTGGGGTGATGCGAGCACTATAAATCAACCTAATGCACACCCAGTGACGGCGGATCGGAGGGAGAACGGAGGAAGCCTTTTAGTCCTCGTTCATAGCTCGTTCCGGTCCATCCGGACGGCAAGCAAGAGAGGCCCCTCTCTCGTTCACAACATCTGGCCCCAGATGTTGTGGTACAAAATGTTTCGCATTCGGAGCATACGTCCGTCGCTCGGGACGCTCCGACATATAGTCAGTCCGGAGTAGACTGTCAATAAGGCTTCCTCATTCTCATAGTTGCGCACACGACCGCTCTTGGCTACGTGACCACGGATATCCAGTCAGCTTCGCCAGTCAGAGATTCATCGGCGACCAGGTCACACCATCCGGTAGCCAGGGACACGAGGCCTGCAGACTCCGGACGTTCGCATAGGAAGTGTGCGGGAGTCAACGTACACGGAGCTTCCGGCGGCAATGCATCGTAAGACCGCTACTGCACAGGCCTCGGGAACGGACGTGCTTTCCTAAATAGCACAGTTTATCGCAGCATCCCAGCATCAACTGAATCTGTCGCATATTTTTTATCCGACGATGCTGGGTCGGGACGCTCTGCGGAAGCGGGTACGGACGTCCGAAAATTTCATCCAGTCCGACGGGATACCGAAAGGGATTTGGAGGATTTCGAGCTTTCCCTTTCGGGACAACATATGCTGTTGTGTATGTCATCTGACTTGGTCTTCTACAGCTTCTTTCGTCGGACCAGAATGCTGCGATGCCGGATAAGAAACTGATAGCGTCGGTGGACTTAGAAATTTTTGTTCGGTTCAGGGACATCGTCCCTCAGTTCCGACATAGTCCAGTAATGTCACGCAAACTTTCAAATTATTGAACGACGCTATATATTATTATTATATGCTTGCTATAACCAAGCATTTCTGGTTTCTTGTTCCCAAAGTTACGGAGATGTCTTTCAAAAGTGTGCCTCTGTCGTCATAGTTAATGAAGAGCTAGTGGCAATAAGTGCTCATGGAATATGTCTATCGCCTACGGAGTGACATTCGCTAGCTCACCCGGTGTAGCGTACATTCATCGAATGGTTCGGCTGCCGGGTTCGTCCGTTGCGGTCTAGGAAGGAGATTTGGGTGATGCGAGCACTTTAATTACTTTAGTACTCACCCAGTGACGGCAGATTGAGGACAGATCGGAGGAAGCCTGTTAGTCCGGTTCCTGGCTTGTCCAGGTTCGTCCGGGCTGTGAGCGAGAGAGGTCCCTCTCTCGTCCAACAACATAGGGGACCGCATGTTGTGGTTCAGATATTTTACATTCGCATATGTCTGTCGGTCGGGACGCTCCGTTATATTGACAGTCCGAGAGACTGTCCTTAATGCTTCCTCATCCTCACAGCAGGGCACACGACCGCACATTGGCTACGTGACCTCGAGTATCTGATCAGTTTCGTCATTCAGTGATTCCACGGCGAATAGGTCGCGCCATCCGGTAGCCAAGGGACACGAGGCCTATACACTCCGTTCGCTCGCATATTGGTAGTATGCACGGGGTAACGATCACGGAGCTTCCAGCGGCAATGCATTGTAGGACCGCTTCTCCTCAGGCCTCAGTGACGGACGTGCTATCCAAGTTAGCACAGTTGTTTCGCAGCATCCCAGCAATTGACAGTTTCTTGGTCGAATCAGGAATTATCCGACGGCGCTGGGTTGGTGCGGTCCGCGGTTGCATCAGGTACGGACGACCGAACGCTTTATAGGGTCCGACAGGATGGCGAAAGGGATTCGAAAGATTTCGAGTTTTCCCTTTAGTAGTATCGGAAGCTGCCTTTCATATCTTCTGGCATTATCTTCCAGTGATTGTTATTTCGGACTTCATTGCTGCGATCTTGGATAAGAGACTTATAGCGTCATTGGACTCGGATTTTTCGATTGGTTCAGGGACATTGTCCCTGACTTACCGACGCAGTCCAATAATGTCATTACAACATGTGTTTTATTTTTCGACGCTATATATGCATACAAGCCTGCTACCAAGCATGATAGTTTAGTTTCTTGTCCGCGTTGCTCATTTCTGCCGTTTTATCATTTATTTGATTAGTTTATTTGGCAGAGCAGGGCATACCGAGAGTTCATATGCGTCTAGACGGTGTGGTTAAGACTGGAAATATTCTTTTTCGCCGTTTATGTCTTTTCCAACTTCAATGTTGGAAACGACATGATGTATAGTAGACTTAACTTAGACGCTTTATCATACGTAATCCGCCTTACTGAGGCGTTATCATTACGTTTTCAAGGAAAGATTTACGGGATATTATTCTCAATGTAATTTCTTTTGAGGGCAGTAGTTTGTTCACGTATAACTCCGCCCTTCAGTGGCTGATTGGAGTTGGTTAGACATGACGCAGCCCTAGCTACATCCATACGCGTGGATAGTAAGGTTAAGAACTCTCTCAGAGTCGCTTCGTTCTCGGAGGAGCTTCTCTTCGACGGCAACTTTTCGGCAATCCATGAATTGCTCGATTTACACGTTCTCTTGTCTATCTAGTGTTACAAGAGATTCAGACTGGGGCAAACATTCGGTGGTTGACTCAGTGAGTGCCACCGCAGTTGCCGAACCCGAGTGTGGCTGTTATGATGGTTGCCAGTCAAACAGATTGGGATATAATACTGATCCCAACGGATTCGAAGTGCCAGGGTCTTTGGGTTCCGCAGTCTCTTAGCAACCAATTTTCTTCCACGGAATAATGTTTTTTAGGCTTGCTTTATGTCATTGCATGAACATTATTCAGAAACGCATGCCCAAATCCTGTCCGTTAATTCGACAGTAGTGGCGTATCTCCGGAACCAGGGAGGCACTCTTTCGTTTCCGTTATTCAATTTAATGGAAAGAATCCGTCTGTTGGTTATAGTACACCAAGTTCTGTTTTGGTCCGTCATATTCCGGGTCGTCTGATTGTTTTACCGGACTCCCATTCACTTACGGGTCGCTTGTTGCTGTCAGAATGGACTCTCAACAAACAAGTATTCAATCAGATTTACTATCTATGGGAGCGCCCAATGATGATTTATTTACGACACAGCTTGCTAATCAATTGCAGACGTATGTGTTGGCTTGTCCAGATCTCTGAGCTAATGTTGTTAACGCTCTATTGATCTATAGGACGGAATGATAGGATACGCGTATCCTCCGGCGCTGTTGTTTCAGCAGGTATTGCTAAGATAAACAACCACAATACATTTCTGTTGATAGCATCTCTATCTTCACAGAGATCATGGGTAATTTACTCTCTTGTCTACTGTGGGTCTTAACGTGAAATCTTCCTCAATGGGAGGATCTTTTTTCACTGGGTAAATCGTGTCATCTTTATCACAACCCGCAAGGTCTCAACCTTCATGTATTCCGTTGTGTGGTCCGTATTGGATTGTAAGCATTGTACTGGACGAGCTTTGGACGCGATTTCTTACTATAGGAGGTCCTCTTCTTCGCTATTCTATGCAGCTAAAGTGGAGGCTCTTCCGTCGTTGGTGTAGGGATCATTATGTTCATATTGTTGACCCCTCCATACTACTCATTGCAATTTTTTAGTATACTTGTTTCACAAGATCTACTGCAGCCTGTTATTAGTAAGGTTATAGGTTTATGTTACCTCATACCTATGCACTCTACGATAGTTCACAATTGAGTCTTATGTCTCTTTATCTAAGTCAGTTAGTAACTTTTTGATATATAGACTTAGAATCTTTAGATTAAATTCCTATATGGATTTTAACTTCGGTTCTTATTTAGCTAAGTAATCATTTGAGCCTCTGGAAACAGTAGTTTTCAAATTCTGACCTTTTAGACAGTAATTCTGTTGGTTTCTCTTTTACTGTAGAGTCAGTGAGTTTCATGCACTATCGATGGATGATTTTCACTTTCGTAGTTTCGGAATCACTATTCCGTTACTATTTAGGTTGGATTTTTGCATAAGAGTTAGGCTCCTAATATCCGGAACCTATTGTTATTAAGGTCCTTCCGTCTTCGTACGGGCATAGGCCTTTACTCTTTCCGGGTAGAGTTTATGTATTTATAAACAGATATCTGTTTATTACTATGGGCGTAAGCTTCTTCTGTCTTTGATGCCTAGTAGAAGGACGTTACGCTCCATTCTATTGTTAATGGATTCTATTAACTATCGGTACTGCTTATGGTATATCATTGACTCAGCAGTTGTGCTTGAGATTTCGGCTCATGAAGTAAGAATTCTTCTACATCTTGGGCTTACATTAATAGTGTCGCTATTATAGATTTTTGAAGGCTGCTCATTGCGCTCAGCCATCCACATTCATGAATTTTTATCTCAGAAATATCGAGTCCATTTCTGGAGGCCTCTATTGTTACGTCTATTATCTACTGCTCAGAATGTCATTCACTTAACAGTTGCTACTATAGCTAGGTAGGCTGTCTGTTTCGGCAGTGTCTCCGTTCTGCTGCCCTCTTCGCTCTGGGCTATTTGACCCAGGGCAAGAAAAAAAGGGGGGGGGGAGGGTGTTCCCTTGGGTCACCTGTTTTACTATGAAAACAAGGGGATACCTCCTCCGGAGTTAGTAATTCTGAGCTGTTATTGGGATGGTTGTTTAGTGAGAAGTTTAGGTTTTTAAAATTCATTCAAGTCTTAGTTTTTGAAGTATAGCTTTTGATTATTGCATATGTCAACGGACATAATTATGCAATCCTCAGACACTTTTAGGAGTATAAGAGTCTCTATTCTCTAGTCTTACTTTATTTATTGGCTTCCTTTAAAAATTATTAGTATTAGGATTATATTGGATATTAATAGAGTACATGGATGTATGAAGCTCAATTTTGGAAGGTGTTGTATCTTTCTAATTTATCATAAATTAGAAAGATACATGTAAGGCCTATTACTTCTTTTTCCCTACAGGGGATGACTCTATTTTATATTATTGAGCGTATTCCATTTTGCTCTATGTCCTTGGCCCTCCAGCCTTTTTACTATTCAGCTATGTCTGGATCATTGGTACAGTATAAAAATGTTAAAAAATTTATAGTAATTTCTATATTTTTTATACTTACCAATGACCCAGACGGGGATGGCCCTCCCAGGAGTTGGGAACTCTTGCCTCCCCGCTGAGTACATAGCGCTTACCAGGCACTGGTTTTTAGAATGATTAATGGCGCCAATTTCGGAACGTCTTTGACACTGCGCATACGCAGTAGAGGCGAAGTGTGGAGGGCCTTTCAGGACATGTTTTCTTTGGTTTTAGATGCAAATTTTGGGGATTGGGGGGCAAAATTTGTGTTTGGCCCTATATTTTAAGAGTTAGCACCAGCTATGTCTGGGTCATTGGTAAGTATAAAAAATATAGAAATTACTATAAATTTTTTAACTTTCTTATATTTTTATTTTTGTTCTGCAGTCCTCGGAATTAGGAAAATATTGCGACGGCACAACATTGCCGCCGCCAAAAATTCTGCGACGGCAAATTTTTATCAGCGACGGCACTTTTGAATTGTTTGGATGACAGTATTATGACACTAAGTGAATAATAATCATTAATCAGAACAGCTGACTTTGAATGGACAAGAGATCACTGGCGGGTGGTCAGTTGGACAAGCTGTAGTTCGATTAAGTGATCAATTGATTGACTGGTTGTCATAATTTTAGGGGCTGGTTGTAACTCTCATCCATGCATTAGCCTATCAGTTTTGACAATAACTGTTAGAGACAGAAATATTTGCATTGCGCATCAACCCGGGGCGAGTTGACTCTGACCCAATAAACACAAGAATTATTTTCCAACTCACCCTTGTTTTGTACTCAATGCGTTTATTTTTTTATTGAACGATTGATTGTTTTCCAATTCAGTTTGTTTGAGATTGTACAGTTTACATGTGCCACAAGTGGAGAATGCTAAAATTAAAATGGAACATGACCACATGCTCTGTTGAGATTACATCAGTGACCAATAGAACTGCCGCATTGTCCCAGTACACCAATTTTGCATACTTTCATGAAACGAAGAATTCGATTGGTTGTATTTATGTAAGATGTGACGTCAAAAGGGAATTGCCCAGGAATTCCTGGGTTATTTTAAATGTGCATCACAGTCAACAAGGGGGTTCTTTCGAAAAAACACAAACAAACGAAAAATAACTGGTTATGAACAGTTTTTCAACCACATACATTTTGTACAAACTTACTTTCAAATCAATTAATATAAGATATTTCCTCAAATATTGATTTTATACACCAGTTACGACTATAAAACATATGTTATGTAGGGTTGGATGATCAGTTCTGACGGACTTAGGTGATTGGGACAAGTAAAAAAATATTATGGCTCCCAATTTGCGACGGCAAGAAAATGCTGCCGCCATGCCCCACGGCGGCGGCGTTTGCGATGGCATTGCCGAATGCCGTCGCTAATTCCGAGGACTGGTTCTGACATAACCGAGCAGAAGGTATGAATTATTAATAATTAAAAATGGGTATTTCCTTTAGCCATATAGCATGCTATTGTGTATTCTTGTTTTTACACTGTGGTGAATTGAATGTTACACCGTACCTCTCAGTCAATCAAAATGCAGTACTTTGTTTCATTTGGAAATAATGAACTTTATTCTAATTTCCCTAAAGGTGCATGATTCTTGATGGGGCAGAGCCAAGTTTGACATTACTCAACTTATTTTTGGCATATTCAAACTGCTTTAGATTGACACAAGGCAGATTGAGAGCTTCTTTTGAGATTGATGGGGGAATGATTTTAATTTCTTTATTGAAGTTACTGGAGAAGGAAAGAGAGGAGAACAAAAGACTACAGAAGACAATAGAGGAAAAAGACCGACGAATTAGAGAATTAGAAAATGAAGTCAGATTGCTGAACAAGGTATACAATCCTCTTTTGATGAATAAAATTAAAGAACAAATTGTGCATTGTCATGGTAGCTACTGGTCTTTCTATTTCTTGAAGGTCCTTCAGGGTTCCTTTGACTCCCTTAACCCTTTGAACCCTGGTGGTATCTTCCATGTCAGTTCCATGGTTGCAATAGGAAAAGTCCATATTTATTATTTGGGGGTAGACCAATTATTAATATTTTCAACGTGCAGCCTTAGGGCTGCACATTGAAAATATTGATTGGTCTACACCACACATTTACCTTGCAGTCATCCCCCTCAATGACATTATGATGTAGCTTCTGACCCGGCTGGAAAAAGGCCTCTGGAGTTCAAAGGCTTAAGTAATAGAAATTTGAAATCCCTTGCCATGGACTTGGAAAGTACTTGAATTTTGAAATGTTTCTTGAAAAGTGGGACCATTTTGCAGGGGTGCTAGCTCCCACTACCTTCCTTCGCTCCTACCACCCCTTCACATATTTCTCTCTCTCCACCCCCCACCCCCACCACCACCACAGTTCTGACCTGTTGGTAATGGGGGAAACATTAAATTAGAAATCTTTGCTCCTTAACCTTTGACATTATTTATATATTTGATAAATTATGAATGACTGATTATTTTGAAAAACCTTTAAATTTCTTTGTGAAAGATCTGTGGGCTTTTGTAAGACAAGCACTTCAAGCTCTTGGTGACTCTTGTTTTTATTTATGGTCAGCCTTTTTATGTGTCTTTTTCCCTCTACATCTTTCTCTTGATTTGAAATTATGATATATTTTTATGCCCCCCAACTTAGGTCAGGTGGTATATAGTGATTGAAGTGTGTGAGGGTGTGTGTTAGTGGGTCTGTCTTAACAATTTTGTAAGAACCTACACAATAGATTTTTTATCCCCATAAGAATTTCCTTTGTTTTCGTCATGTACTCAAAAAAAAACAAACAATGGGCTAGGGTTTGTCTTCCTGATTTTGTGGGGACTTTTGTCACCGAAAACAGAAAAAAACATTTTAAAAAAATGGACGTTGGTTAAACAAGACTGGATGTGTGTCCGAGTTAATAACTCGAAAACTGTTTAGGTCACAGCCATCAGATTTCACACAATTATAAAGGACAGTGATAGGATGCACCATACACCACAGTCAGGTCCATAACTTTAAGGACAGGGTCACACATAGGTCATGCTTAAAATAGGTCAATATCCATGTCTCAGCGATAACTCAGAAATGAATCAAACTACAATTTTCAAAGTTCACACAAATTTTAAGGATCACAGTAAATCATCAGAATGTGTGTTGTGTGTAACAGTTGCTCCTGCATCCTCACAGTCAAGTTCATACTTGACCTTCATAGGTTCAAGATGACAAATTGTATTTCGGATAAAACTCAGAAACTGTTGGGGGCTGCAGACATAAAACGTCATGTAAATGTTAAGGAGATTCAGAAGGTGTGTTACGTATAATAGTTGCTTCAGTATCTTCAGGGTCAAGGTCACATTTCAAGGTCATGCTTACAACTGGTCAATAAGTGTGTTAGCTATAACTCAGAAACAAATCAAACTACGTTTAGCAAACTTCTTACAAATGTTAAGGACATTCAGAAGGTGTGTAATAGTTGCTCTTGCATCTTCAAGTTCAAGGCCATACTTCACCTTTGTATGATCAAGGTCACAAATCGTGTCCCAGGCATGACTCCGAAACTATTGGGGCGAAAATCATCAAACTTTGCACAATTATAATGGACAGTGGGAGGATGTATCGCACTCTACAGTTGGGTCAGCAACTTCAAGCCCACATTTCAAGGTCACACTTCATCATGTCCCATCATTTAAGTTAGTTCCATTTAGTGGTTTTCAGGAGGGGTGGAGGCATGTGTTACCTCAGTGACATTTTTTGTTTAAATCTTAGATTTAAATCCCAGTTCATTTGAATCTCCCAATCCTGATACACTCTGGTCCCCAAATCTGGAAAATTCTGTGTGTATTTGTTCAGACATGAACTGGCAACAAAAAGCCATTAAGAAATTGCTTGGTAATGTTTACAAGCACTTTCTTCCTATTTATTTAGCATGTTGTTGGGCCACAATATTTTTCAAAATGGCTGTGTAGTTATGTGATATAAGATTTTCTCCATTGGTTAGATTCGGCACTGGAGAAAATGTCATCACAGAATCTTTGGTGCATATTGAGGCACACTCATGTGAAAAAATGATGAAATAACTTTTAAGGAGGCAACTTTTTTAGGATGGTTGGTCTGGTGTTACTCTTTTCTCAGACATGCTGTATATAGTGGATTTCCAAAATATTCTAAGAAAAATTAAGCCTGATCAGAAGGGCTCAATCAATCATTTTTCTTATCTTATACATCTTATATCTTATACAACAGCATATTATCACCAAATGCCAAGTTATATCATTGCATTGAAACAGTTAATCCAAGCATAAAATAAAGAAGTTTAATTCATTTGTTTCTTTTCTGTAGTCCCATTAACCAGGATTTGAGGTAAAGTTGGTTGCATATTGTTTTGACTGTCCTTTTATTAGCAAAGTTTTTATTAACATTGACCATGTTTTTCCACCATTCGAGGTATGAATGCTCTTTTAACCCTTTACCCAATGCACAGGATAACAAAATATATCATTTTAATTATTGTTTTTGAAAAATTTCCTGAAAAATATATTTTTTTTCAACTGCTTAATTTGTCAATTATGTTAGGTAAAGGGTTAAAGTTTATCAAATCCTGCCAATGCTATTCACAAAAATTACCATTCAAATTACTTTTATTTTTTTTCATTTTTGTCTTGTAACCATAACTTAACCACTCCGCATTGGAAAGTGCTTGTCAGGTTCGTTCCAATGAAGGGTCATAGGCTATGTTTTTGAGTTGAAAAATGCAAGAAAAGTTTTGAAACTCATCCACAAATCATGTTTGACAGAAAGGTTAATGAAATTGAAATGAAACCTACTCAGCACATATCTCTTAATTGAATAACTCTGTGTTAATTGCATATAACTTCAAAACACCACACCATTTACCATACCTTCAGTTTTAATCTGACCTGTTAATTACATATAAGTTATCAAGAAAACTCCTGTTAATTGAATAAAAAATCTCATGTGTCAAGGACTTATGACAGCTGCTGAATTTTCCATATTTATAGACTTATTTGGCCTCTCTACATCCAATACTAAATTTAATCTGTTATATCTTGTTTGACAGAGCTCCATGAGTTCTGTCAAACTAAATATAATAAAATAAATGCTCAGTTTATCACTAGAATACAGAAAAATGTCTAAAAAATTTTAACTCTTGGTAATTGAATGTTTTTCACTGGCAAAGTGAGTATTTGATTAACAGGGTTTCACTGAACTATTTTTCATCAAATTAAATAATAGCTTCTTTAGTCAATCTTGATTTGATACCATAAAATGTTCAAGTGAATTCTTTTCCAATAAAGACTGTATTTTTCCAAAGAAATACTCTCCAAGTTTTCTGAACAACAAATTATTATTTTATTATGGGAAATGGCGATTCTGACAATTAGAGGAATTTTATAAACAAAAAAAGAACAAAGATGAGAAGAGACCAGATATAATAGAATAAATGTTCAGTTTTTCCCTAGAATACCAAAAGTGGCCAAATCCCTGTTAATTAAAAACTCTTATTAATTGAATAATTCTCATTGCCAAAGTGTCTTATCAGTTACAAGTGTTGCATTGTACTGAACGTTTTTGACAGAAGTCACGAACTTGTTATAAAAAGGATGGTGGAAGAGTATTGTAATTTCAAAGATATGATATACATTGTGATATAATGGTAGTTTGAAAATTTTGCTATTTTGTGAGATTATTCCTTTATACATATTTTGTTATCTCCAGTAGCATCTTTTTTGATGGAATGTTTGTACTGAAATTATGTCATAGTATAGTATTGCCTAAAAATATGTGTGTGTTTTTAATTTAATGTGTGTATGTTTTTAATTTTAAGCTGTTCACATCATTGAGTACCAAGTATAGTTTATAAGCCTTCACCAGTTGTACTCTCACATGTTCAATCGAGGTAATGGCGAAATTCCCCACCATCCCTATCAATTTAACGGTGATGAGGTTCGAGGTCATGTCTATATGAAAATGTTCCCTTTTGGTTGCGATAAGTGAACCGTGATGGCTGCGGGGAGGGGGGAGCAAAACCCGAAAACCTTTAGCATAGTCTACAGGCCGTATTTATGAAGAGATTTCATTGTAACTTGGTAGGATGTCTCTGTACAATGTCTAGATGAGAACGTCCCATTTTGGACACGATCTGTTAACCGTGATGGCTGCGAGAGCCGAAAACCTTTAGCGCATTCTACAGGTCATTGTATTTACGAAGGAATTTCATTGTAGTTGTTAAGATGGTTGTGATTGGTCAACCGTGACGGCTATAAGAGCCCCAAACACGAAAACCTTTAACACAGTTTACAGGGCGAATTCATGAAGGGATTTCATTATAACTTGGTAGGATGACTCTGTATTATGTCTGGATAGGAACTTTCCCTTTTAGTTGCAATCAGTCAACCGTGATGGCTTCGTGGGCCCGAAGCCCGAAAACCTTTAGCACAGTCTACAGGTCGTATTTATGAAAGGATTTAGTGTAACTTGGTAGGATGACTCTGTATAATGTCCAGATGAAAACGTCCCATTTTGGCTGTGATCGGTCAACCACGACAGCAGCACAGGCACATGACCAAGATTTGTTTATCATAGCCTACAGATCATATTTATGAAGCAATTTTATTGTAACTTGGAAGGATAACTTGGTATGATGTCTATCTGATGAGACTATCATATTTTGGACACGATTGATCAGCCGTTACCACCGCCTGGTCACTTGACCTAGATTCCCTTAGCACTGCTTACAGGTTGTTGTTATGAAGGGATTTCATTGTAACTTGGTTGGATAACTTGGTATGATATCAAGATGAGACTCTCCTATTTTGGTCATGATCGGACAACCATGACCACCTAACCTTCATATGACCTTGATTCCTTTAGCAAAGTCTACAGGTTATATTTATGAAGGGATTTCATTGTAACTTGGTAGGTTGACTCGTACATCGTACAGGGAACAGAAGTTAACATATTCTCAATTATCATAATTCTTGTCTTATTTCATAATCCTTTCATAAACATTGAACATTATCCTTTTCATCAAACACTACACACAGTCAAGTTAAGCTACAGTGTCACTGACACTTTCATTATTCATCCATTGCTTCGTAAAGCAAAAACTCTATTTTATTTGCATTAGTTTTTTATTTTCAAGTGAAAGCATGAGTAAATTTTTATATTTTGTGAATAATTAGTTTTTGAAAGAGTAGTTGTGTGGGTGCACTGCATGTTAAGAAGATTGTGATTTGATTTCTGGGCATTAAACTGCAAAACAGTAAGAAAGTCAACAGAACTATTCCAGTCAGACATGTTACAGAGCATTAGCGGAATGGAATGGCTCATTGGTTAGAACAATTGACTTCTGATTGACGGCTTTTTAGGTCAGTCCTCACCCAATCTTCATTGTATCCTTGGGCAAGATACTTAGTTTCAATTGCCCATGTAGGAGCACAGTGAGGCAATGTGCAAAAGCATCCAGTATGTTGATGACACACATTTCTCCATCCGATGCTGACCCTGGGTGTTCTGTGTTATTAGGTTGGCAAGTCTGACAGTTACTTGAGCTGCTTCGTGTTTCTTCCCAGGAACTTCGGTTTCCTCCACCCATTAAACTATCTGACACAATATGATTGGCTGTTGAAAGTTTTGTTGAACCCCAATAAATAAATACAGAGCTCCAAATCAGTTGTGTGTAAAAGTAAAAAACATTGATTATGAGATTTTGTAAATAAAAAATACTTAAGAAAAATTTGGTCCATACGAATATGCATCGCATTTTGAAAACTTATATTGATAATAATCACATACATCAAAATGCAATTTTTTTCAATCAGAAAATTGCTGTTTCTTTAATCACCAGTGTTTAACACAAACAGAGTTGTCGAAAACATGATATTTGGTAACATTTGGTTGATTCTTTACAGAATCAGTCCAAAATTATTATCAAATATCATTTCTTGCATTACAGTTGGCACTTTCATGCTTTCAAGGGATATTTTCTTTAGTTTAGCTCACCTTAGAGAATCGGAAGGGGAGCTTTACTGATCACTTTCCATCAATCTGTCTGGGGTGGGCTTTTCGTTATCAACTTCTCATAAACTACTGAACTGAATTGAACTAAATTTAGTATGCGTGCTCTCCATCATACGTTAATTCAAAGATGTTCAAATCAAGTTGCCGTGTGAACAAGGGGCATAACTCTGATAGCACCCCAAAAACTTTTTTCAAAAATTAAAAAAAACTCTCTTCCTCCTGGTATACAGCATCATTAAAGGGTTCAAATTCAAGTTTGTTCAAAATGAGAACCTTCTGTTTATATGTGGGCTCCATATGGGAGCTGGAATTTTTAGTTAGTGCAATCTGAGAAAAATTGTTTGAAAATTTTCCCATCCACCAGTCAAAATCTTGATATTTGGTTTACAGCATCCTTATGGGTGGAGATCAAATTTTCAAATCAAGTCTCTGGGTTCATAGGGCAGCTACCACAGATTAAAGGCTCCATATTCTTTGGATGTACTTCATATTATCCTTTACACTCTCTGCAAATTTGCCTTGTTACGCATGTTTTTTCCCTGTTACTTGTTTATGGGAGAGTGCACTCTAAGCACTCACCAATAAATTGTAACTGGGCAAGGGCAGGTGAACAAATATTTTTCCAAACAAAACTAATTTTGCACTCTTCCTGTTAAAAATCTTAGCTGAATCAGTCAGAATTTTTTGATATTTGGTTTACTGCATGCTTAAGGGAGTTAGGTTCACGTTAGTTAAAATCAAGCCCCTAGGTTCATATTTGGGCTTCCTGCAGGAATATTCTTTACAAATCTTTGGATCCACCAGTCAGAATCTTTTGATATTTGGTATACAGCATCCTTTTGGGAGTCCGACTGAATTTTATTAAAATCAAATCCCTGGATTTTTTGGGGGATCCTTTTGTGAGACAGATTTTAACTTAGTGCAATATGACAAATATTCTTTAAAAATCTTCATCCTCAGATCCACCAGCCAAAATCTTATGATATTTAGTGTACAACACCTTAGGGGTCAGATTCAACTTTGTTCAAATCAAGACCCTAGTTTCATATTTTAGGTTTCTTATGAGAGCCCAAATTTTAATTTGGTGCAGTATGAGTAATATTCTTTAAAAATCATCTTCTTCACATTCACCAGTAAGCATCATTTAATATTTGATATTCTTGCATCCTTATTGTTGTTAGATTCAAGTTTTTATGTGGTATAAATTCAGAAGTACTTGTGTTGCAATTAAAAGGCTTCATATTCTGTGGATGTGCTTCCAGGCCTGAAAATAAGCAGTCTGACATTTTCAAAATGAAGCCCCCAGAGGGTGAATTTGATAATGCTATTCCATTCAGTGGGCCAATTTATCCTCTGGGTACCTCTTTCTGTTAAGTTTTCTGTTTAGTTTTGAGACCCTGATACAGGATGAGGTTCACAGAGGGTAAATTCACCCTCTGGGGACCTCATTTTACAGATGGCAGTCTGCTTATTTTACATTACCTTACTTTACATGAGACATTTAGTATAGCGCTCAAATTTGTACAACTGCCCCGAATAATTAGGGACATGTGTAGAAACCAGTTTTGAAAAAAAAACAGCTTTTAAAAAAATAAAAAAATTTTTTAAAAAATCACCAGTTTTGAAAAAAAATCACCGTTTTTGAAAAAAAACCCCAGCTTTTGAAAATAAATTTACCACTTTTGAAAAACAAATTCTAACCACATTTGAAAAAAAAATTACCACTTTTGAAATAAATTGTCGTTTTTTCAAAACTGGTTATCTTTTTCAAAACTGGTTATTTTTTTTCAAAACTGGTTATTTTTTCAAAACTGGAAATTTTTTTTATGAAAAATGGTTATTTTTTTTTTCAAAACGGGAGAAAATTAATGGAAAATAGTTCTTTTTTAGTTTCAAACTTTTTACCAATCTTCAGCCTTCAAAACCGGATGTCTTCTGGTGCCGACTTGAATCTGTCTGACCTGTGCAGGATGCTGGGTGTCGACTATACCATTGACAGAAGATATCTGCATTGTTTTGTACGACATCGAAGAATCGCCACCCCTTCTAATACTAACTCTTTAAAACAAGAGCAACACGAAGCGTGGCATATGCCCCCTCCCAAAATGCCAAGTGTGTCAAACACCAAATTTATAGAAGTAGCTGTAACCTAAAAAGAACTAGAGGGGGCTGCCAAGGGTGGCTAATTCTCCCGAATTAATTCCTTGATACTGTAATGCCTCGATACTGTAATGCTGTGATACTATAACTAATAATACGGTCTAGCAGAATTTTAAACCTCTTACTTGGAAAAATCAGTAATTTGACCTTGAGGTCAAAGGTCAGTGTTATATGTGGGTCATGACGATACGCGACACATAATCTCATGGTGATACACCCACATGCCAAATACCATAAGCCTAGGTCAAAAGATAAAACAGTTCTGAGCCGGACATGAATTCCGTCTCCAGGCGGAATTGGGTTTATGTGTTTAAATTTATGTGTTTATTCTAAAAAAACATGTCCAAATAGTCAAAAAAGTGATTTTTTAGGAAATTTTTCGGGTGGTAGTTAACCATAACCTTACCCTACTACTGACTGACCTTAACCCCTACCCCTACCCCCCCCCCCCCCCCCTAAAATCATAAATTTGCACTATGTGACCAAAGGTGAAAAAAGACTCTTAACCCCCACCTGTACTTGAAAATAAGTCACATAAGCCAAAAATAGCCACATAAACTGAAAAACAGCCGGGGCAGACATAAACCCCTTCCGTACTTATGACTAAACACTTAAACCCATTTCGTTAGCTCGGACGTACTGACTGACAGATAGACGACGCCACGACTACAACCCCCCGAAATTAGTTTTCGGGGAAATAATTATTTAAATCCAACATTGATGACAGCAAATATGTTGGACTGACACATTTTGCAATCATCTCCTAAGTTAAACAAGGGCAAATAACTATGTAAATGTTTATGCGAAGATGTTAATTCTGTTTCAGGATCCGTTCCCCCATATTGAGGTATAAGCATGGCAAACATTATTTGATTTCAACAAATAATGACAGTGCCACAGCAGCAAATATGTTGGACGGACACATTTTTCAATAATAATCCCCTAAGTTAAACAAGGGCAAATAATTCAGTAAATCCTTCAGCAAAATTATTAATTCTGCTGTAGGATCAGTTCCCCCATGTTGAGGTACAAGCATAGCAAAATTTATTTGAATCCGACAAATAATGTCAGTGCTGGAGCGGCATATATGTTGGACAGACACATTTGTGTAATGAACAAACATAACGTACGAACGAACGGACAAAGCTCTCCACTAGATGCCCCCCTCCCCGACTAGATCAGTCGGGGGCATAAAAAGTTGCTAGCATTTTAAAACAAGGTTACTTGGGGTGGAAGCCCTCTAAAATGAACAACCTGAGTATAATCGGTTGACTAACCTTGACTTTATCTCCACGTGGTGGTCACGATCAGTCAGTATGCAGAAATGTGTCCTTGAACACCAATAACAAAATAAATACCATTAAGGAACGGTTTGATCCTGCGATTCATCATCTGCATTGTGTCCTTCGGTGAGATAATCAACTGCCCAGGCTGGGTTACAGTGACGTTGGGTAATGAGTGGTACAACACGTAGATGGCGTACTCGTCTTCAACCACTGATAAGCGGCATGCTTTTGTCGGGCTAGTAAAGCTTCACGATAGCTTGCTGCCACTGGGCTGATCTTTCCTGTTTGTTCGGCTCATCCTACCTCTGCAAAATTGCCCGACACGATATGACTCATTTTGTTGAAACTGTTGTTGAAGCTCAATTGAAAATATCAAACTACGACCCAACGATGACTCCAAAATAACCCTAACCTTTCACAGACCCTTATCGTTGATAGCACTCATTGGGGTTGGATAGCACGTAGCTCTACATATCAGTTAGTCAGGTTTGTAGAAAAGTATTTTCAGTTGTTTTGGAGTGCACCAGGCACCCAAATTATAGCCTCTGTACTAATCAAGGAAAAGTCTGGAATGTGGACGTTTTGGAGCTCATGTGTACAGTTGGGTGTCAAGTTGGTTTTTGGACATGCACTGGCCATTCGCGATTAGTGTAACAGTGTCACATAATCTTTGTCGTACAGGCACATAATTCCTCCAAACGAAACCCACACTAATGATAGCCCAGGCACCTATTATACTTAAGTTTGTGTTTTCCATGAAAGCCTGCTGTTATCACCGGCTAGCAATACGTGGACACAATGCGCAAACACTCCCATCTTTGCTCTATTAATTGTGAATAGAGTAATAACGAATGGGAAAGCTAAAATAATAAACTGGTATCTGTGATTGGTCAGTAGGGATTAGGGTCAGTAGTAGGGTAGGGTTAGGGTTAGCTACCACCCGAAAAATTTCCTAAAAATCACTTTTTTGACTATTTGGACATGTTTTTTTAGAATAAACACATAAATTTAAACACGTAAACCCAATTCCGTCTGTCTGTCCGTCTGTAGACAGACTTCGTGTCCGGCTCAGAACTGTTTTATCTTTTGACCTAGGCTTATGGTATTTGGCATATGGGTGTATCACCATGAGATTGTGTGTCGCGTATCATCATGACCCACATATAACACTGACCTTTGACCTCAAGGTCAAATTACTGATTTTTTGCCAAGTAAGAGGTTTAAAATTCTGCTAGTCCGTATTATTAGTTATAGTATCACAGCATTACAGTATCGATGCATTACAGTATCAAGGAATTAATTCGGGAGAATTAGCCACCCATGGCAGCCCCCTCTAGTTCTTTTTTTAAGTTACAGCTACTTCTATAAATTTGGCGTTTGATACACTTGGCATTTTGGGAGGGGGCATATGCCACGTTTCGCGTTGCTCTTGTTTTAACGAGTTAGTATTAGAAGGGGTGGCGATTCTTCGATGTAGTACAAAACAATGCAGATATCTTCTGTCAACGGTATAGTCGACACCCAGCATCCTGCACTGGTCAGGCAGATTCAAGTCGGCACCAGGCGACATCCGGTTTTGAAGGCTGAAGATTGGTAAAAAGTTTGAAACTAAAAAAGAACTATTTTCCATTAATTTTCTCCAGTTTTGAAAAAAATAACCACTTTTGATAAAAAAAATTTCCAGTTTTGAAAAAATAACCAGTTTTGAAAAAAATATAACCAGTTTTGAAAAAAAAATAACCACTTTTGATAAAAAAAAATTACAGTTTTGAAAAAATAACCAGTTTTGAAAAAAAAATAACCAGTTTTGAAAAAAATAACCAGTTTTGAAAAAACAACAATTTATTAGCTCACCTGACTGAAAGTCAGGGTGAGCTACTCTGATCACTTATCGTCCGGCGTCCATCGTGAAGGTGGTATTTGGGCTTTTTCTCCCAAACCACTGGCCGCATATTAATGAAATTTCATGTGAGAAGGGGTTGTGTCTGCGGACTTTGATTTTTTGTCAAATTAGGTTTCAGCTCACATTGAGCAGAGGGATGGGGCAAAAATGCTCCAATTCTTAAAAAATCTTTTCAAGAACCAGCAATAGCAGAGACTTGATATTTGGTATGCAGCTTCCTTTTGAGGTGTAGACTCAAGTTTGTTCAAGAGAAGTTGGAGGGGCTATATTTGACGATGTTAAAGGAGGGGCAAAAATTTTGGCCCCGCCCCAAATTCCTATTTTCCAAACCGTGAGGCCGATTTGAACCAAATTTTACATGAGTGCTTATTGGGTCATAAGTACCTAATTTATGCTGAAATTTTTTTCCCCATAGCCCCGTGGGAACCACAGGAGCTAAAAATAGAAAAAAATGAAAACGCCCATATCTCCAAAACTACACGGCACTGAGAATTCATATTTGTTGTGAAGCTTCCTTAGGACCAACAGAATGGAATGATAAAAAAAAATTGCCATCGGTTTTATGATGGGGTAGTTTTTGGGGACTTTGAAAAAGTGCTGAGTCAGCATTTTTTATCCCCCCGAAAAAAAATTTCGGGGGATATAGTCGTCACGTCCGTACGTCCGTCCGTTTACATTTCATTTCCGGATGATAACTTCCCTTGAAATAGTTTGATTGTAACCAAACTTGATATGTGGCTTAAACATATAAAAATACAGGTCAAGTTCGAATCTGGGTTCATCCTGATTAGTATTACCAGAGTTATGCCCCTTTTTAATTGAGAAAATCTTATGATTTTTGGTTTCCGGATGGTAACTTCCCTCAAGATAGTTTGATTGTAACCAAACTTGATATGTGGTGCAAACATATCAAAATACGGGTCAAGTTCGAAAATGGGTTTGTCCTGATTAATTTTACCAGAGTTATGCCCCTTTTCAACTTAGAAAATCTTATGATGACCACACTTTTTTCGGGGGGATCAGCTGCCCCGTGGATGTGGCAGCCCTCTAGTTAACACTGTGGGTAATGGGAAAAACATAAGACTACTTTTCCAGTGACCGTTGGGAGCGGGAGAGCAGGAGAGTGGAAATTCACTCTCCACTTTTAGATTTTACGAGAGTGAAAAATTTTAGGAGAGTGATTTTTAAAATAAAAAATAATGCCTCGGGCCAATTCGCCCCCAGGTGGAATAACGAGGATTGGTGGTGATTGCTGTTGAGAAATCAGTAGGCCTAATAACGCGCGATTTCCAAAATAATTGGTTTTATGACGTTTCGGCCTTGAGACGTTTCGGCCCTAAGAGGCCAAAACGTCTTAGAAATTGGGCCGAAACGTCTTCACATTCGGTAATTCTTTTTTAGATGTGATTGTGTGGAGGGGTTTGTGGAGTTTTAAATTGGCAAGTCCCAAGGGTGGTCGCTCATGACAGGTTCTTCTGTACTTTGCACTTCTCCGACCAGGGGTCAGCCTGGCAGCTGATTTTAGGGAGAAGTGACTTCTCCCTTCAGAGACTTTAGGGAGAAGTCAGGACCCAGGAGGGAGAAGTCAGTGGACATGAAGGAGAAATCAGAAAAAAAACATAAAACGTATATGTCATCGTGACAAAATAAATGAACATAGAGGACACAATTGTGGAGAAAAAAATAAATAAAAGTTATCCAAACATACAAACACACACAAAACTAAGTCAGATGGTTACATAACAGAATGTAGGTTAAAATCCCCACCCCCACCCCACAAAAAACTGTGTCGTTCATGGTTTCTGAACACCCCCTAACTCTTTGCCGAACAGTGATGACTAAGGTTACCGTGCAGTTGATTTTGTATTTGCGTCAACGATGTGGATTTGAAATTTAGTATGACCCATGGTGAGAGTGTTCTCTGTAACAGAAGGTATATTCTTTTTAAAAAAATATTTAAAGTGTTTAAAATAAATTTCAAGTTCATATAAGAAGCTGGGTCATTCATGGTTTCTGAATACCCTAACTGAGTTGAAAAGCGTAGTTAAAAAAGTTTTCGATATCCTTCGTAAATTAAGCGTTATTAACAATTTGAGTTAATTAATTTCTTTGGTAAATGACAAAACATTTCAGTTGTCTCCCTTCCCGGCTGCGCTGTGTAATAATACACTGTTCAGAAAACTGACAATTTCTGCCAACCATCTTTCACTGACACGTGCGATTGGTGCTTTGAAGGTCTGCCATTCTTATCCATCCAAATACCTGTGATTTCTATTGTAGCCTTATTACATTTAACCCCCTTCCAACAAACTTCACAAGTTTTCAAAGAAAAACATTCAATGTATTGCGGGGCGAATTTCAATGCAGCCAATTTTTCAGTGGAACAGAGCATAACCGCAAGCAATTTCGATATGGACGAACTGTCTCAAATACATTTTTTTTTGTTTTGAAACGGTGGTTAACTGTAATAAATTCTAATTAACTCGATGCGTGTCTTGTGTGATTCGTTGTTTTGTCTGGTACTTTGTTTTTAAATAGCCATTTTGTGCTGGTTGCTATCAGTTGGGGCGAATTGTTCGAACGACTACGCCATTGCAATTCTTTTCAGAAATATAAAATTGGGCTAGTTTAGGCTATTTTCATAGCCGTGTGACGGACTTTAACAGCAACCGTGTTTACTGTTTTTTGCGGAAGCGTGTGTTTTTAAAAAATAAAACATAAGAAAATACATTAAATTGCCATGTCTCCCAAGGAAGTTTGGGAGGGCGACTTGAATTTCGGTCGTGTTCAAAGCCTTCGTTGGAGACTCCGACGAAGGCTTTGAACACGACCGGAAGATGAACGTGCGCGACTAATTACTCGCGGTATACGAAAAAGCGGTGCGCGATGGTGCGCTGGCGCGATCGCTCGCCGTTCCCAACGGTCACTGCTTTTCTGCGAAAGCACTGCTCCAAAAGCTTTAAAATTTCACATATAACATCTTTGGAAGATTGTTTCACATGTTTATTGAAATGAATTGCCTGCATGGATATTTGGGCTCTCTATGGGAGCCCAAATGTTTAAATTAGTGCAGTATGAGGAGTATTTTTGAAAAATCTTCTTCTTGAGATCTAGCAATAAGAATGTTTTGATATTTGGTATGCAGCATCCTTAGGGGGTGAGATTCAAGTTTGTTGAAGCCAAATCCCTGGGTTGATATTTAGGCTGAAAATTTGGGGTCCCGTTGCGGACTTCGAAATTTTGGAGCAAAATCGGAAAAATTTTTTTTTTTTTTTTCTGCGTTTCGGTCAATTTTAAGACAAAAAAAAATAATTTTTTTTTCCCCTGAAAATTTGGGGTGCGGGTGGGACTAAGAAAATTTTGGACGATCGGAAAATTTTTTTTAGTCGAGTTGTGACGAAGTCAAACTCGACTTATAGTTTGGTGAATGGCGGGCGGGCGGGCAGGCGTAAACAATTGGTTTCCGGATGATAACTTGATAGTGGTTCAACTCACATTCATTAAATTTCATACGTAGGTTGGTCTTGGTGGGAGGAAGAACCCTATTGATTTTGGACATGCTACGTCGAAGGTCAAGGTCACAGTGACCTTGAACATAGTAAATCTTAAACAATTGGTTTCCGGATGATAACTTGATAATGGTTCAACTCACATTCATGAAACCTTATAGGTAGATTGGCCTTGGTGAGGGGCAGAACCCTATTGATTTCGGACTCGCTACGTCAAAGGTCAAGGTCACAGTGACCTTTAACATAGTATATCGCAACAATTGGTTTCCGGATGATAACTTGATAGTGGTTCAACCTAGAGTCATGAAACTTCATAGGTGTGTTGGCCTTGGTGCGAGGAAGAACCCTATTGATGTTGGACTCACCAGGTCAAAGGTCAAGGTCACAGTGACCTTGAACATAGTATATCGCAACAATTGGTTTCCGGATGATAACTTGATAGTGGTTCAACCTAGAGTCATGAAACTTCATAGGTATGTTGGCCTTGGTGCGAGGAAGAACCCTATTGATGTTGGACTCACCAGGTCAAAGGTCAAGGTCACAGTGACCTTGAACATAGTATATCGCAACAATTGGTTTCCAGATGAGAACTTGATAGTGGTTCAACCTAGAGTCATGAAACTTCATAGGTGTGTTGGCCTTGGTGCGAGGAAGAACCCTATTGACCTTGGACTCGCCAGGTCAAAGGTCAAGGTCACAACTCGACATTGGATCTGTGATCCTGAGTGGCATTTTTTTTTTTTTTTTATGCATTTCTGTCAATTTTAAGACAAAAAAAAAAAAAAAAAATTTTCCCCTGAAAATTTTGGGTGCGGGTGGGACTTAGAAAATTTTGGACCAAAATCCGAAAAAAATTTTTTTTTGTTTTTTTCTGCGTTTTGGTCAGTTTTAAGACAAAAAAAAAATTATTTTTTTTTTACCCTGAAAATTTGGGGTGCGGGTGGGACTTAGAAAATTTTGGACCAAAATCCGAAAAAAAATTTTTTTTGTTTTTTATGCATTTCTGTCAATTTTAAGACAAAAAATTTTTTTTTTTTTTTTACCCTGAAAATTTGGGGTGCGGGTGGGACTTAGAAAATTTTGGACGAAAATCCGAAATTTTTTTTTTTGTTTTTTATGCATTTCTGTCAATTTTAAGACAAAAAAAAAAAAGAAAGAAAATTTTGGGTGCGGGTGGGACTTAGAAAATTTTGGACCAAAATCCGAAAAATTTTTTTTTTGTTTTTTCTGCGTTTTGGTCAATTTTAAGACAAAAAAAAATTTTTTTTTTTTTACCCTGAAAATTTTGGGTCCGGGTGGGAATTTGGGGTCCGGGTGGGACTTAGAAAATTTTGGACGAAAATCTGAAAAAAATTTTTTTTGTTTTTTATGCATTTCTGTCAATTTTAAGACAAAAAAAAAAAAAAAAAAATTTTCCCCAGAAAATTTTGGGTGCGGGTGGGACTTAGAAAATTTTGGACCAAAATCCGAAAAAAAATTTTTGTTTGTTTTTTTCTGCGTTTTGGTCAATTTTAAGACAAAAAAAAAATTTTTTTTTTTTTACCCTGAAAATTTGGGGTGCGGGTGGGACTTAGAAAATTTTGGACCAAAATCCGAAAAAAAAAATTTTTTTGTTTTTTATGCTTTTCTGTCAATTTTAAGACAAAAAAAATTTTTTTTTTTTTTTCCCCTGAAAATTTGGGGTGCGGGTGGGACTTAGAAAATTTTGGACCAAAATCCGAAAAACTTTTTTTGTTTTTTATGCATTTCTGTCAATTTTAAGACCAAAAAAAAAAAAAAAATTTTCCCCTGAAAATTTGGGGTGCGGGTGGGACTTAGAAAATTTTGGACCAAAATCCGAAAAACTTTTTTTGTTTTTTATGCATTTCTGTCAATTTTAAGACAAAAAAAAAAAAAAAAATTTTCCCCTGAAAATTTGGGGTGCGGGTGGGACTTAGAAAATTTTGGACCAAAATCTGAAAAAAATTTTTTTTTGTTTTTTCTGCGTTTTGGTCAATTTTAAGACAAAAAAAAATTTTTTTTTTTTTACCCTGAAAATTTGGGGTCCGGATGGGACTTAGAAAATTTTGGACCAAAATCCGAAAAAATTTTTTTTGTTGTTTTTTATGCATTTCTGTCAATTTTAAGACAAAAACATTTTTTTTTTTTTCCCCTGAAAATTTGGGGTCCGGATGGGACTTAGAGAATTTTGGACCAAAATCCGAAAATTTTTTTTTTTGTTTTTTATGCATTTCTGTCAATTTTAAGACAAAAAAGACATTTTTTTTTTTACACCAAAAATTTGGAGTCCGGGTGGAACTTAGAAAATTTTGGACCAAAATCCGGAAATTAGTTTTAGCGTTTTTTATGCGTTTTAAGAAGAAAAAAATTTAGGCTGAAAGTATTTTGTTTGGGAAAAAAATCTGTTTTTTATGTGTTTATCTCAATTTTGGGACGTTAAAGTGCAGGAACTGAAAATAGAAGGAAAATCCTGTGTATTGTGTGGGCACAATCGCTTCATCTAGTTGGTATATGCTTTTCTTAGGAGGGGCGTATGCAGCTTATTCAAGTCAAGTCCCTGGTTTGTTATTTAGACTACCATGTCATGTGAGCGCCCTCAGGCCCCCTGGGGCCTCTTGTTTCAAAAGTGGTCATTTTTTTTTCAAATGTGGTTAGAATTTGTTTTTCAAAAGTGGTAAATTTATTTTCAAAAGCTGTTTTTTTTTTCAAAAACGGTGATTTTTTTTTCAAAACTGGTGATTTTTTAAAAAAAATTTTTATTTTTCAAAAGCTGTTTTTTTTTCAAAACTGGTTTCTACAGACATGGCTACATTCTATGTCGCTTCACAGAAACATATAATACACATTTAACATATTTAAACATTACACACACATATTTAAAGGATGATAAAAGAAGTATTCAGTTAACAGAAGTGTGGTGAATTTTGAAAACTTTCTTAAATAGATATTGTTTTAATAGTTTTTTTTAATGTTTTCAGGCCTGGGCTTATTTTTATGTAACCTGGCAAGGAATTCCAAAGATTTGGGCCTACATAGCTAAAAGCTCTGTCTGCAAAAGTAGTAATTTTCCTATTAAAAGGTTGTGCCAATTTGAGTGTAGTGCTAGATCTAGTGGCATAAGAGTTGGTGGAGAAGGTAATCGAATTCGCCAAATATTCAGGTGCCATGTTATTAAGACACTTGAAGACTAGTACAAGGACTTTAAGTTGACATCTAACTGCGATTGGGAGAAAATGGCACTCTTGCAAGGCGTCTGTAGAGCTGAAGAATTTTGACCTATCTATTATGATTTTGGCAGTGAGGTTCTGAATTCTCTGGAAAGGCTTCATTCTGCTTTGCAGCAGGTCCATCAAAAGGCTATTGCCATAATCCATATGGGACATTATCAGGACGTTGGCAATTTTTATGCATGACTGTTTGGACAAGTAGGGCCTAAGCTTTTTTAAATTGAACATAGCATATGACGCTGCCCTGGCCTTTGTGGAAATGTGTTTTTCCAAAGTTAAATTTTCATCCAGGTATATACCCAGAAGTTTGATTTCTTTTGATCAGGCAACGTCGGTTCCACACACGTCAATAGAAGCAATGTTAGTTTTGGGTAACATCCGGGAGCTACCAAAAATGATGAATTCAGTTTTAGACTCATTCATCTTGAGTCGATTAAGGACCATCCATTCTTTAATATCACTCAGGGTTTCAGAAATGCTGTCAATTGTTTTCTGTTCAATTGTATCCTGACCAGCGGGATACGTATCGTATATGGAATGGTCATCTGCGTAAACTGCTATTTGCTGTTTTCCTCTAAGACAGGAACCCAATGAACTTGCATAGCATGTGAAGTAAATTGGTTCATTTACTTCTGGATTGTGTGCTTCATATTCTCCTGAGAAGCAAAATCATCTGCTCTTGTCAATATGAATTTGTCGCATGGTAATGTATTGCACTGCAAGCACTCTCCGATAAATTGTGACGATGCAAAGACATGTGAACAAAGACACACAATCAAAAAATGCTCATGACTGGTTTGCGATTTGTCCAAATTTTCTATCCACAGCACTTGAATCGCCTGTGTCAAAGAAGAAATGTGTCAAAATTGCATTTTGGTTGCTATTTTTGTTTCTGATTCTTGATTTAGTCATCATTTCACAATATTGTTTTATGAAATCTTGATCCACTCTTGTAGATAGTGGTATTGATCGAGAAGGAGACCTAGTTTGCTATCACAGCACCATGCATTCACATTTTTATACCACCACTCTTGAAGAGAATGGGCGGGGGTAGGGGGGGGGGGGGGTGAGGGGGGCATGTATACTGGAGTACATGCATCCATCTGTCTGCTTGTGTCCATCCATCAGTGTGCCTGTCCATCCACAGCAATTTCTTATCAACCTACCTTACAATTGTTTATTGCAGGCTTGCACTACAGTGGAAGTCCCTAAGTCGGAAAATATACTCTCTATTTTGATCTTTTCCAAGGGATTTGGGAAAGAAAAGTGGCGCAAAAGCACCAGGAAAAAATAAGCCAAAACTGGGTCGAGTGCTACCGGCGCATGCCTAGTAGGGGACGCTCTTCTCCTAGTACAGATCCACGGCTTCCGGTACCAGTGCGCAGTCAGTAACTAATGAATCATTCTATTTTTGTCCGCCGCGTGGCGAGACGTCCATTTGCATTAAAAAACAGTGATAATTCAACTCATTGATAATGGTTACCTGTGACTGGAATTATGGATCTGAGGATCGTATAATAACAGGACTGTGTTTTATATATTCTCGTTATTTTTTTCAACTATAGTTTCATTGTGTTTTATATATTCTGTGTGTTCATGCGCGACTTTTGCGTACCGTGCGGTTCGGACATAAAAAATTTTTTGGTTGATAAATTTATGTTATCCTGTTGGATATTATCATTATTATTATTGGAGTTAGGTGTCAATGGGGGCTGTATGGACAGGATTTCTCCTCTCTGTTGAGGGCAGAATTTTTGTTTTTTGAGTCCCTGTCGGCCGTCTGGGTTCAGTTGTGTTCCCGCCAGTCCTTTATTTTCTGCCACCTTTCTCTTGTAGTTGGGGGTGGTGTTCTACTTTCTACATCTGTTGAGTTCACCTTTTCTTCTACTGCTCTCACTTCTAATGACTGTTCCTTGAGGGCAATGCCTTTTGCCCAAGCATGTGGTGCATTCTCGTGGCCGTTCCTCCTGCTCGACCACGTCTGGTGAGAGTTATACCCCCTCTATGGGGGATGTGCAGTCTTTTAACTGTGGTGGATACTGTGGGAGCTGTTGAGTTGTCTGGTGAAGAGATGCCTGGTTCCGGGACTGTGGCCCCTCTCCAGTTGACATCTGAGGCTGTCACTAGTGTTGTGATTCCTCCTTTGGAGCCGAGCTCAGTTGCTCTCTCTACTTTTCCACCATTTTCAACAGCTCCGGTCGTATCTGCTGCTACTGCTGTTCCATCTGCTACGTCATCGGTCACCGTTTCAGCCGGCCTCGGCTTATCCCTGCAGGGGTTTGCAGAGATGTCTGGTAGTGTGGACATGGGGTATCGGCCTCAGCCTTAACTGACTTCAACTCGGCGAAGTCGGAAGGGCTGCTGACCGAATCCTCTGCTGTGGTCTCTCAGCCGTCGAGCCCAGCAGTTTTCTCATTGGATTCAGAGGTTCATGATGGGGTCACCATGGACTCTGTTGTGTTTGCATCCACACACTCTGGTCCCATGGCCAGTTTTGCGGGACTAATGCTTTTTGTGCAGCCTGGACCTTCTGTCCCCCTGAGTTCCCGCATTGTAGATCCTTGGGGTATATCGTACCCCTATATGCATCTGCCTTCAGATGTTTCGGCTGCCACCCATCACCCCGCGTCGGTTGTATTTGAGGATCGTGACCCTTCGCTGGTAAAAGGGTTAGGAGTGAAGCCACTTTGCCGGTTCGTTCCCACGTCGACCCGACCAACACGGGCCGTGAGCATAGGGAGGCCCTTTCCTTGCTCACTCAGGTTCTTTCCAAGAGCCTTCCTGTTGCCTCCAGCGAAGCTACTAGTGGTTTCCAGGTGGCGCCGCCTCCCGGGATTGGAAGCAGGCCGCTTTCTGATCCCTCAGGTGTGCCTACACCAGGTGAGGCATCGGCTGGTTTTCCCATGATGGACTATGTGTCTTCTGACTCGGAGGATGGGTCAGACATACCTGACGTCAAGAGCCAACAGTCTTCTGACTTGGGAGCAGCTCTTGACTTTGTGTTTGAGTTCCTTCCAGATGTCAAACTGTCAGCCAGGCCGCGATCATCGGTTGCACGTCTACAGCCTGTGGAGCTACCCGCTTCCGGCGCCTTCGACCCAGGGACCAGCCTAGGAGGAAATTTTAGGGAGACTCCATGTCTCCCTCCAGAAAAAATAGGGAGACTGCAGAGTCATGTTGGGAGACTTCATAGGCAAGTGGGGAAAATTAAGAATATTCATGTACCACCCCCGCCGCCCCTTCATATTTTCAATTTGTGGTCCTCCATTAATGTCCCAATAATCCAGGTCCAGTTGTCTATGAGGCATCTATGCCAGGTTAAAAAATCACAAAGTAATTATTGACTGAAAATCCCCCACTGCTACCCTCTCCTTCATGACCCCCTCCCCTCTTCTTCATGCCAATCCCCCAGCACTCTCCTGTGGTTGCCTTTCACCAAAGTCTACTAAGCTAATAATTTCCTAAATCTGAAAGTGTGAAGAGGACCAGATGTAAGAAGGTTGCTTGGGAGGTACTTTGTTAGTAAAGAAACAAAATACATTCTGGGGTCGAGTATTTTGTAAAAGAAATGTCATTCCGCATCATTTTTATGGCATTCTGGTGTCATTCCGCATCATTTCGTGTCATTCCGTTGTTTAGGAGGACCCTTTTTCAAGATCGTCCACATGCACT
Organism: Pictodentalium vernedei; assembly: GCA_031216915.1. Taxonomy (NCBI): domain Eukaryota; kingdom Metazoa; phylum Mollusca; class Scaphopoda; order Dentaliida; family Dentaliidae; genus Pictodentalium; species Pictodentalium vernedei. The sequence goes on along the minus strand of CM062296.1, from coordinate 281,670,655 downwards.
CTTGTGTCCTGTACAAAGCTTTTCTTGTCATCACTAAAGCTTTTTTCATGTGTTTCAATTCCATTCGTGTTTTTGTGGGAATAGACGGCCCAACAGTTAACAGTCGTCAGCAAAACAAAATAAAAATACTGTGTTATAAAATACATCCTTTGTGCATACATTTTCGGCATCCTAAGCGACCAAGGGCTGTGATTCTCTCAGCTTTTGCCCTAACTCTGTCCCAGTCCACGTCCGCAACAGCTCAGAGTATTCTCCGGCTGCTCAGTCTCTGTGGTTCGGTGACAGATCTCATTATTCTAGGTCGGCTGCATGTCAGACCTCTCCAACACATTCTGCTCAGTCGTTGGAGGCCGAATGTCGATCCTCTGGATCTGGTGCTTCAGTTACTGGAGTCTCTTCATCGTTATCTTCTCCCCAAGATGGATGTTCAGTGGATTATGCAGGGAGTTCCATTGGACTTCCACACGTCCGCTCATGTTCTAACGGCAGACACCAGCGATGTCGGATGGGGTGCGACGTCGGATCCTCCAGGTCTTTCCCTTCACAGGGCATGGGACCAGGATCAAGCAGCTCTTCTGAGTTTCCGGCAGTGGATCCCCACCTTTTGAATCGCCAGGTCCTTCTGTTGTCCGACAATTCAACAGTGGTTGCGTACATTCGGAACCAGGGCGGCACGCACTCTGTTTCCATGTACGAATTGGCTCGGGATCTTCTACTGCTCGCTCAGGATGTCAATGCCAGAGTGGTGGTTCGTCACATTCCCGGTCGTCTGAACGTCGTAGCCTACTCCCTGTCCCGATGGGCAGGGTCATTTCCACCGAGTGGATGCTCCACAAGGCGGTGTTCCAGTTGCTTTGCAATCTCTGGGGTCGTCCCCCACATCGATCTCTTTGTGACTCGTTGGAACCATCAGGTGGACACTTTCGTGTCCCCGTGTCCAGATCCTCTGGCTTTCACCATGGATGCTCTGTCACTCAATTAGAATGGTCTTGTCGGCTACGCCTTCCCGCCGGTTTCAATTCTGCCTCAGGTTCTAGCCAAGATACAAACCTGCAGTTGTTGAATCATTCTGATTGCAACGGGTGTGGATCAATCAGCTCCGCTCTCTGATGGCGGCGGTTCCGGCACGTCTCCCTCTACGTTGCGACCTTCTTTGCCAAGGTCACCCTAAGAGGTTTCACATCGACCCCACTTCATTGTGCATTCACGCATATCTTTTGTCAGGTCCTGTCTCCGTAGAGGTTTTTCGAGATGAGCAGTGGAGTGCATTTCTTCTTCAAGGAGGCACTCTACTGGTTTAGCCTATGTGGCTAAGTGGAAGGTCTTCTGTCGATGGTGTGCCGATCACTCTGTTGATTATGCCAATCCTTCAATATCACAGATTGCGGAGTTTCCAGTATATGTTTGATTCTCGAGGTGTCCAGCCTGTTACCATCAAAGGGTACAGGTCCATGCTTTCGGAGACCTTTTCGTATGTGGGACAGCGTCATATCGGCACTAATTCCATACCTCTCCAAGCTTGTTCGGCACTTTTCTTTGAAAAGGCCTAGGACTTTGCAGCTTACCCCAAGATGGAATCTTTCTTGGGTGCTGCTTTGCTTGGGGGAGGGGGGGGGGGGGCGGCATCTTTCGAACCTTTATCCCAGGTGGATATGCATTTTCTCACATACAAGATGGCTTTTCTGATGGCTTTTGCCTCAGCCAGATGGGTGAGTGAGCTTCACACCCTCTCAGTTGATCCAGCCTTTTTTCAGGAGCTCTCCCAACAGTATTACGTTTACCGCCGATTGCTCCTTTCTGGTCAAGAATCAGATTCCAGAAACAACTCCACCGCCTATCTGCATCAGGGCTCTTCCTTCTGCTGAGGGTAATCGCCCTTTGCTCTGTCCGATTCGTGCACTTTGCATTTATCTCAATCGGACGCAGTTCATTAGGAAAGGCAGGAAACAATTTTTTTCTGTCTCTTATTCCTGGTCGACAGAAGATCTCTCCTTAATCCATTTCTTGATGGATTTCTCTTGCTATTCGTGCATCTTAGGCTCGTCTAGCAACTGACGATTGTATTACCAATCATATATCTGCCCACGGGGTGCGTGCATTGTCTACCTCTTGGGCTTATGCTAACTCCGTCAAGTTGTCAGATGTTGTGCAGGCAGCCTACTGGAGAAATGCTTCTCCTTTCTCCACCTTCTATCTGCGTCAGTTGCAGGAGCAGTCGGAGGACCTTTTTTCTATGGACCCTCTTTCTTCTGCTCAGGCTGTTGTCTACCCTAGCCATTAGGCTTCTTACAAGTTCCAGCTCTGTTTTGTTACTGTCATTTCAGTCTGTGCGTCGCACAGAACCATACGCCTCATCTCTCATTGTCTTTTACTAATGATTGTGATGCTATGGTTTGATAGGCCTAGGGACCTCTTCCTCTGTCCATGGTTCCAGTGCAATTGGGTTATGTGGGGGTTGGTTGTGTGATTCCCTCCATCCTATTGTCTATTCAGCCTGTAGTAAACAATTGTAAGGTAGGTTGATAAGAAATTTAAATTTTATAGTAAACTTCCTTTCTTATTATACCTACCACAACTGTTTACATGGAGGCCCTCCCTTCTTCTTATTCCGGTAAGAATCCTTCATCCCCGCTGATCACATAACTCCAATGTTGGCGGATTCAAAAGAATGATTAATTAGTTACTGACTGCGCGCTGGTACCGGAAGCCGTGGATCTGTACTAGGAGAAGAGCATCCCCTACTGGGTGTGCACCGGTAGCACTCGACCTAGTTAGGGCTTTTTAGCTCACCTGACTTTCAGTCAGGAGAGCTATAGTGATCACTCACCGTCCGTCGTCCGTGAACATGGTGTTTGCGTCTTCTCCTCCCAAACCGCTGAACCAATTTAATTGATATTTGAGATAATAGTTTGTTATGACATCGCAATTTGATTTTGTTCAAATCAAGTTGCCTCGCCCGTGGGTAGGGCCACACCCAAAAAGTGTGCTGAAATCTTAAAAAATCTTCTTCTCATGAACCAGCAGTAGCAGAGACTTGATATTTGGTGTGCAGCTTCCTTTTGAGGTGTAGACTCAGATTTGTTCAAGAGAAGTTTGTGGGGCTATACTTGGCGTCGTTATGGGAGGGGCAAAATTTTTGGGCCCGCCCAAAATTTCTATTTTCCAAACCGAGAGGCTGATTTGAACCAAATTTTATGTGAGGGCTTATTGGGTCATAAGTACCTAATTTATGCTGATTTTTTTTTTCCCGTAGCCCCATGGGAACCGCAGGAGCTAAAAATAGAAAAAAATTAAAACTCCCATATCTCCAAAACTGCACGGCACCGAGAATTTTTATTTGGTGTGAAGCTTCCTTAGGACCAACAGAAAGAATTGGTAAAAAAAAATTGCTATCGGTTTTATCATAGGGTACAGTTTCGGGACTTTGAAAAAGTGCTGAGTCAGCACTTTTTAACACTGTAGGCAATGGGAAAAACATTAAAAAATCTTCTTCTCCAGATCCAGCAGGCAGAATCTTTTGATATTTGGTATGCAACATTGGAGGGTGGATCTGATTCAAGTTTGTTCAAATCGGCCCCCTGGGTTCATATTTGGGCTCAGTATAGGAGCCCGATTTCGAACTTAGTGCATTTCAGGCAAATTTCTTAAAAAATCTTCTTCTCCAGATCCAGCAGGCAGAATCTTTTGATATTTGGTATGCAACATTGTGGGGTGGATTTGATTCAAGTTTGTTCAAATCGGCCCCTTGGGTTTATATTTGGGCTCAGTATAGGAGCCCAAATTTGAACTGACTGCATTTCAGGCAAAATTTCTTTGAAAATCTTCTTCTCCAGATCCAGCTGGCAGAATCTTTTGATATTTGGTATGCAACATTGTGGGGTGGATCTGATTCAAGTTTGTTCAAATCAGCCCCTTGGGTTTATATTTGGGCTCAGTATAGGAGCCCAAATTTGAACTTAGTGCATTTCAGGCAAATTTCTTTGAAAAAATCTTTTTCTCAAGATCCAGCAGGCAGAATCTTTTCATATTGGGTATGCAACATTGTGGGGTGGATCTGATTCAAGTTTGTTCAAATCGGCTCCCTGGGTTTATATTTGGGCTCAGTATAGGAGCCCAAATTTGAACTTAGTGATTTTCAGGCAAATTTCTTAAAAAATCTTCTTCCCCAGATCCAGCAGGCAGAATCTTTTGATATTTGGTATGCAACATTGTGGGGTGGATCTGATTCTATTTTGTTCAAATCGGCTCACTAGATTCATATTTGGGCTCACTATAGAAGCTCGAATTCGAACTTAATGCATTTCAGGCAAATTTCTTCAAAAATCTTCTCCAGATCCTGCAGGCAGAATCTTTTGATATTTGGTATGCAACATTGTGGGGTGGATCTGATTCCAGTTTGTTCAAATCGGCCACCAGGATTCATATTTGGGCTCACTATAGAAGCCCAAATTCGAACTTAGTGCATTTCAGGCAAATTTCTTTGAAAATCTTCTTCTCAAGATCCAGCAGGCAGAGTCTTGTGATATTTGGTATGCAGCATCCTTAGGGGGGGTGAGATTCAAGTTTGTTCAAGCCATGTCCCTAGGTCCATATTTGGGCTCACTGTGGGAGCTTGAATTGTAACTTTGTTCGAAATGAGGAATTTTCTTAAAAAATCTTCTTCAGATCCAGCAGTCGAAATGGTTTGATATGTGGTGAGTAGCATCCTTGGAGGGGAGGGGGGGATTCAAGTGTGTTAAAGCCAAGTCCATGGGTCCATATTTGGGCTCCCTGTGGGAGCCCAAATTATAACTTAGTCAATATGAGGAATTTTTCTTTAAAAATCTTCTTCAGATTCAGCAGTTGGAACATTTTGATATTTGGCATGGAGCAACCTTATGGGGCTGAGATTCAAGTTTGTTCAAGCCAAGTCCCTTGGTTCATATTTGGGCTCACTATGGGAGCCTGAATGACAACTTAGTTCAAAATGAGGAATTTTCTTTAAAAATCTTCAGATCCAGCAGATGAATGCTTTTGATATTTTTTATGTAGCATCCTAAGGGGGGTAAGATTCAAGTTTGTTCAAGCCATGTCCCTAGGTCCATATTTGGGCTGATTGTGGGAGCTCGAATTGTAACTTGGTTCAAAATGAGGAATTTTCTTTAAAAATCTTCTTCTTCAGATCCAGCAGTCGGAATGTTTTGATATTTGATGTGCAGAATCCTTAGGGGTGTGAGATTCAGGTTTGTTGAAGCCAAGTCCCTGGGTTCATATATGGGCTCCCTGTGGGAGCCCGAATTATGACTTAGTTCAACATGAGGAATATTCTTTGAAAATCTTTTTTTAGATCCACTGGTCAGAATATTTGGATATTTGGTTTCAGCTTTTCTTAAGAGGAGCAGATGCAACTTGTGGAAATCAATTCTCTGGGTTGATATGTAGGCTACCATGTCAGGTGAGCGCCCTCAGGCCCCCTGGGGCCTCTTTAGGGCCCTGCGAAGCTTCGAGTATTCGATTCGATGTCGAAATCGCTTTGGTATTCGTATATCGATCTCGAATAGTTTGCCGATTCGTTAGTCAAACGAAGCTTCGAGGAAAATGAATCGGTGTTCGACAATGTCGACATCAGTTGAAATAAGGAGCGAACTCTTCTAGTTTTAATGTTTCTATCAGGAAAATAGTCAAATTCATTGCAAATTTCTGTCGTTTCACTTTCAGTTTCAGATTCCCAGAAAACCACTCACCGCAAATTCGCTATTTATAGATTTCCAGGAATTCGTGTGAGAGTTATTCGCGGAATCCCGTTTGCTCAGCGGCTCTGTCCAAGTTGTAACCTGTTCACGCCCATCTATACAACCGAAATATCCAGCTATGGGCCTAAGGCCTGCTCCCAGTCCCGGAATCTTCTAACACAATAATGGAGACATGTCGCCTGGAGCGCTTCCATTATTGTGTTAGAAAACTGTGGGAGGAAAACCTCTGTAGTTTCTTTGCATTGTTCGGAGTTGGTACTTGGAAGTTGGAATGAAGTAAAAGCAATTTGTGTGAATGAGCACTGCGTCACTATTCGAGTTAACTAATGCAGAAACTAACACAGTTTAACGCCTTCGCTGCTTTTGATGTATACTGTGTTATTGAATAGAGAACGGACCGAAATCTACAAGACCCAAATTCTGATAATACAAAACAACTAAACATAACAATAATGTATTTAGGCATGCTAACGTACCTGAAGTTAGCGGCTGTAGCTGACTTCAACCCATGGGAATTAATGTGCCACTTGTATTACATTTGTGCTTTTAAGTCTCATGTTTCAATTTAGTGGTTTGTCTTAAATGTCTCTGGGCAGTAACACCTTAATTTGTCCATATTTATGTCTTGAATTTATTGTCGGGCCAAGTGAACATCTGGATGGCCATTCAACGAGAAAGAAAATTAAAACAACGCCAAGTTGTCAAGTTATGTCAACGATCTCTTCTCGCAGTGCTTTCCGGACATCTCTGCACAAGATAATGCCAGTTATAATTATTTCTCGAGTTTATCCCGATTCGATTCGAGATTCGATTCGATGTCGACATCAGTCCCGATTCGATTCGAGATTCGATTCGAACATAAATTTCCCGATTCGCAGGGCCCTAGGCCTCTTGTTTTTTTTCTTGGTGCTTTTTTGCACCACTTTTCTTTCCCAAATCCCTTGGGAAAGATCAAAATAGAGAGTATATTTTCCGAGTTAGGGACTTCCACTGCAGTGCAAGCCTGTAGTAAACAATTGTGGTAGGTATAATAAGAAAGGAAATTTACTATAAAATTTAAATTTCTCAGCAATGAGTGGATGGATTTTTTTTATTTCAAAACACTTTGACTCTTAATGAAAGAAGGACATTATTTCAGTGAACATAACATGAAGTTTGAAGAAAATGAATATGAAAAACAAATAAAAGACAGTTTCTGATTTGAGGATTATTAGTTGAATGTACCAAAGGTATACACAAGCCTGTAAATTCTTTTATTCCTCCAGCTTTCACATAAATAATATAGTTAAGTAAGGATTAACTTGTGTTTTATTAACTTTTAAATGTACTTTATGACATTTTCAAATGCTCAGCAAGTCAACATTAACATGTACTCGTCCACTTTAGTTTACAAGTTCTGCTTTACCTTTTATAATAGGACCAATGTCTCGTGGTAGTTCTCTGAAGTGTGAAACAAAATTATAATCTATTGGCTGAACCCTCACTCTACAGTCCAGTGTGGCCACGAATTTTGAAAGTGACCTTGAACCCCAATAAACAAGCAAATGAACCTCTTCATTAGCATACACTATAAACATTGTGGTGAGTCTCAGAGTGGCATTGTCAATGATAAAATGACAGTCATCAGGAAATAATTTTGTGTCAACAAACCGATGTGGTATTTTTACAAGACCAAGGGTTTATTTATGAACAATTTGGAAAATTTTAGGCCTGTATAGAGAACCAATTGTTTTTAGTTCCGCCTCACAAAGTCAGCAGAGCTTTTCTGATATCGAGTTGTCTGTCGTCCATCTGTCGTCCAGCTTCAACATTTTGAATGTTCGAGCTATAATTTCTTTACCACTGGATATTTTTTAACAAAACTTTATAAAAGTATGTATTGTCAATAGGCAGTGTGCCATCAATCACAATAAGGTCTGTATCCATCAAGGTCATGGTCACAGGCCACATGGTAAAGGTAACAGGAAAATGTCAACATTTTGTTTGTCTGAGCCATAATTTCTTTACCACTGGATATTTTTAACAAAACTTTATAACAGTATGTATTGTAACTAGACAGTGTGCAATCAATCACAATAAGATCTGTATCCATCAACGTTAAGCTCACAGACTACCTGGTCAAAGTAACACCAATATATTTGCCAAATTTTATTATGTTTTAAATTTTTGTCTAATAAACAAAGCTAATGAGCCTTCATTGAACAAGCTCAACTAACTTGTTCCAATGAGGGGCCATAAGCTGTGTTTTTGAGACAAAAAATGATGATGTTGTCTGCTATCCGAGTTGGGTGAAGGGTTATCAGAATCAGAAATTGGGGATCAAATGTTACCCTGTATATGGCTGCCCATGAAAGTAGTTGCCCTGGGCGGAGCTATCTTTGCCGAGAGGCCTCTTGTGTAAAAGTAGGGGCAGATTTCATATTGTGACTGGCGAGCATCCATTATGAATTTATCCCTTGAAATCCTGGGGATTATTATGCTCCTGTGACTAAATGTCTGGTGCATATTGTTTTACCTCTGTCCATTCATCCATTTGTTTGTCTGTTCATCCATTCATCCATCTGCATATAGGGTACAATGTTTGTCCACCTAACTCCTCTTACAGTTTTCCAACCAGAACCTTTTTATTAGCTTAACTTGACAAAGTCCAGATAAGCTATTGCCATCACGCATGTGGAAGTCTGTTAGTCTGTGAGTCTGTTCACATTTTCCTTTAGCACGGGCTACACCCTGCAGTTCTTGTCTGATCGTCACAAAATTTCATATGCAGGTTTGGGGTCATGTCTAGATGAGAACGTCCCCTTTTGGTCGCAATCGGTCAACCGGTATGGCTGCCTGAGCCCAAAACCCGAAAACCATTAGCACAGTCTACAGGTCGTATTTATGAAGAGATTTCATTGTAACTTGGTAGGATGCCTCTTTATAATGCCTAGATGAGAACGGCCCCTTTTGGGCATGATCTGTCAACCGTGATGGCTGCCCAAGCCCAAAACCCAAAAACTTTTAGCACAGTCTGCAGGTCATGTTTAATATGAAGGGATTTCATTGTAACTTGGTAGGATGACTCCTTATGATGTCTAGATGAGAATTTCCCCATTTGGGCATGATCTGCCAACCGTGACAACTGCCCGAGCCCAAAACCCAAAATTCTTTAGCACAGTCTACAGGTCATATTTATTGAGGAATTTCGTTGTAACTTGGTGGGTTGACTTCATATAATGTTGAATATAGGGTACCTGATTTGTCCAGCTAACTATTCCCACAGTTTTCCAGCTAGACCCTTTTTGTATTACAGGGTATTAGTACATATACCAAAGGTATGCAACTTACCAGGAATTTGATTTTGTTCAGTTTTTCACCAAATTACTGGTAGTTGAACTTCCTAAATTTTTGTTAAATTTCGAACAAAGTTTGTCTGCCTATCCCCTCCAGACTTGTTAACCTCTGGAGATGACCGTCAGTGAGATTTTGATGAGCTCTCAGTGAAATTTGGATGCTTGTCAGTGAGATTTTTGCGTGCAGACAGCACATCAATAATTTCCATGTTACCCACCCCCCCCCCCCACCCCCCCCCCCCACCCACAAGACACTCTACCCTAATGTGTTTTATTTGAACAATTTGTCTTTTCAAAAGCCAAAACATAGAAATATAGAACAAAACAGAAATATGGATATGGCCATGTGCCAATATCTGAGCTTGTTCCAATGACATTCATATTTCAGGGGTTTTGTACTTGTCGGTTGTTTGTGGTAATTCGACTATCCAAAGCTCAGATCGAAATAAGAGGCGAACGCTCGTACCGTTCGCCTATCGGTTTCGCAGATTTGTTTTCAGGCGAACGCTCGATCGGTTAATCAAAAATCGTGCCGATGGCCGACGAAGTTGGTTGTTACAGGATGAGAAAAGTTTTCAACATTTTTCCTCCCACTGGTGTAAAGGAAGCACTGCGGTGAACAAAACGAGAACAAAATGCTTGTGGTTATCATACAGCGTGTTTCAATCATTACAGTACTTGTGGGGGTATAAATCTATCGTATTAGCGGTACTGATGATCTGCAGTACCAACTTGCGGCGGCCTCTGGCTCTTGAAACAATTAATTTGTTTCGATTCTGAGAAAGATGATTGTGTGTTACAGCTAAAGGGAGCTAACTGCTTTGTTAATACATTTACCGCACGTGAGGTTTTAACTCTTGTGCTGCGCGAAGCTGAAAATAAGTCTTCAATACAATAAAAAGGAGGCATATTGAAAATCAAATGAGCTGTTGTTAATTATTTGCATTCTGCCCCTTTTTACCCTACCAATCCATGATAAAAATTTTCGAACACATTATGGAAACGTCTTTTATTCGCCAGTGTTGACTTCTTGTTTACGTGCTTATTCCATTTGAATAAACAGCCAGCATGGTTGTGAACATGGGTTTTTCCAAATGATATCGAACATTGTGGCACAAATAAAGTTTTAGTTTGGAATTTTGGATACATTCTCCAGATTCCGAAATGTTGGGGAAGGTAGATACGATTTACAATTATTTCTTTTCCAATGTTAATCAGAGACTGCCAATGCAACTCCCATGCCCTCAAGTTCAATGTATTCGTAATACAGACGTCCATCGACGGTATTTGACCCTATCCCCACACAATTGCCCAATTCCCACTCCCAGTTCGAGACAAATGTGTTTGGGTTTCTGAAATAATAAGCCACGCAGCAAAATAAACAATTAAAATTCTTTAATTTTCATTAGACACAATAATCATATAAAGCAAAGAACAACAAATGTCAATGCCTGCAAACGTGAATGTGCATGTGTATGGGGGGGGGGGGGGGGGGGGCATGTGTATGTACCTGTTTTGTACTTCACCTGCCTTGGGTCCCTTGTGTCTAAACGCCAAACTAATTTGGGAGGAACTGCAGTTGGGTATGTCAGAAGCTTTGTCAGTATTAATACTTTTAATGCAATGGTTAACAAATAGGTTTATGAAAAAAATCTAGGTAACCGATCAACAGGTTAACCATTGTCAAATGGGGCAACCTGCTGGAAGGTTTATCAAAATCTTGTTATTTCGAGGCCTGGATTATCGGTACTGAATAACTAATTTTGAAAAGTATCAAAGCGGGAGAAAATAGGATGTTGCCGTGAGTGTGGGAGATTGGGTACCAAACCGGGAGTCTCCCGGCGAAAGCGGGAGAGTTAACAGGTCTGATCCCCTCCCACAGTTTTCAAGCTAGACCCTTTGTGTTTTGCAGGGTATTTAGGCATATATTAAAGGTGTGCATATTGCGAGGATTTCGATTTTGTTCTGTTTTTCACAAAATTATTGAACTTCGAATATAGGACATATGATGTGTCCAGCTAACTCCTCACGCAGTACATATGCAAATTAACGTACATGGTAGAATTCATTGGGGCATTGTATCAGGCCTGGTGTTTTCAAGCGCGTGATTTTTTCGTGCGCCTTAACGTGCGCCAAGAACCATTAAGGTCCGTGAAATTTCGCTCTCCTGGGTGCACAAAGATAAGTAAAACACTTGAAAAACGCAGCTTCAAAATTGAAGGATGCGTATTTAGGCTTGCGTGTCATAGCGCAGGTAAAATCAGAAGGTTATCTCATTTTTTTTGTTTTCATTTCAGAGGTTTCGTACCTATTTTTCTGTCATGTAAACTGTAAAACACACGCCCGTGGAATAGTTCAGGTGACCCTCACAAGTTCAGTATCATAAATGGCTGTTATTTTGGTTCAGACAGTAGTATTCCTAACCGTGTTGAATATACAACGACGCTGTGACCAAGCTGTGACCAAGTTCAACAATAATAAGCAAATTCGGAACATCACATGGACACGTGTATATAGCGAATCAATTCTGACAGGTTTCGGAGAGATAGCACTGCATTTCTCCAATACAGGAACATGATTGATTGAGAGGTCAGTGACTTCATGCGATTCCCGTGTTTGAATATCATGTTCACTGTATGAAGGAACGTGTACGTTTATTTATACAAATTACGTCGTACTTGGTTTCACTATAAATGTCGACCATCATACTTGTGAGTTCTTACCGTAACCGTTCTGCAAGAACTTACGATTTCACTTTCTGGGAAGGCACTGAAAACTTTACCTACACTGGTGTAAAACAATATTAAAGAATAATATTATTGTACTCCAGTTCAGGCAAAGTGTCTGCAGAAAATCTAATGGTTAACCTGAAATAACATTAAATCATTATCAATATCACCGTCAAATATTACTTTCCATGCATCAAGGAGGATATCGTAACATCACCAACAACAGAGTTTCTAACTTCCTCAGTTCCTGGTGTGACAACATGCGCGCTTTGGCTTGGGACGATTCGTGGGTTAAGTTGATCAAAATCTCAATTTATTTTGGCAGTTACTGTATCACAACGCCATCTTTCATCAGTTACACGATGATCAGCATAACACATTCTATTTATAAACCTCTGTTGTGTTTACTTTCACTTTCGGTTGTCATGATATTAGATTATCAATCTGATTTTTTGTGAATTTCCATGAATATTCGAAACGTCATCATCACCTGCCCATGAGAATTATTTGATTGGTTTCATTTTTCACCGGGTATGTACAGTTTCTATTACTATTCAAACATTGCCCCATTTCTAAACCAACTTATATTCCCATTAAACGACATCGGATAATCATATTAAGTGATAACCATGTGGAGTGACGGTATTCCCTCAACACAAATTCGATAGGCATGACTATTGACGTACAATTTCCGAAAGCCGTCCCTGTCTAAGAGTGTTCACATTTTTTTTTATTTACCGCATCAAGAGTAATTTCGGATGCGATGAATAAAAAAATTGAAGATAAAAAATTGTGTTATCCCAGGACCATTTAGAAGATCTTCAATTGGCATCATGTTCTGTACAGCTGGCTCAGGTGCAATGAACTGAAATTCAAAATTTATTGAAGGGGATGAAGTTGAACCATGATTGGCTTGTGACAGTTGTGAGTTGTCGGGACCGATGACTTCAACACTACTGAGTAACTTTCGAAGTAACATGTATTACAACTATCCAAATTACGCAATGCAACTTTGTGAGTAGAGCATGTCTGGTCACAGTGTTGAACTGCTTTCATATGATATATCATGGTTCAACTGCTTTCCATGTCAAAAAAAAAATTGGAGACATTGGCTCTCCAAGATCATTTCAGGAGAGCGATTTTTAGCCCCCCCCCCCCCCCCCTAAGTTTTTCAGAATGCCAGGCCTGTTGTATGAGTCTTACAGACACAACACATGTACAAGTATCAAATTAGTTTGCTCTTCAATCTCCTGTGTCCTTGTGCTGAACGGAGGCATGCTTCAGTCTAGTTATACATTGTTGTGGCTCTTAACAGTTTACTCCCTGTGGCTTTGCAGTTGTTTCTTGGCAAGTACACTGCCTGTATAGGCAGAGAAGACTTGCCTGGAATACAGCTGCCTAGACACTTTGAATGTATGTTGCAAGTTTACACAAAAGCTGCATGTTGGGGCACACATTTCCTTGCATTAAAAAGTGACTGAACCCAGAATTTGGCCATAAAGGATTTATCATGAAAAAAGTACCAGTAAAATTCTTGTATTTGATGCATATAGGACTTCATCATAGTTATATGATTTAAATTTCTTTCTTTTTTTCACTTTCTTCTGCATGCAGGATGTGGATGAGTTTGATGAAGAGAATCAAAAGCTGCAGATGGAGAATAGAGCCCTGATTCGAGCTGTGTCACAACTAAGTACCAATGTATAGTACAACTCTACTTTTGCATATAAGGAAAACAATTCTTTTTGTGTGTTGGAGAGACTTTTGTTTATTATATTTTTTCAAGGTTTCAGGAATTGCTTCAGTGCCATGATTTTTTTTACAGTTGTGATAGAAGCTTGGTATATCATGGTCTATTGAATGATGAAGACAGGGGTTCTTTCCAACAGTGTGTTGACTTTTAAGAATTCAGGAGAGTGGATTATTACTGAAACACTGGGATACATTTTCCTTTTGACCCTTTACCTACCATAATGGTTATGATCAGCCAGTGTGATTCACAAATATTGTCGTTTAAATTTTATTATTTTTTTCAATTATTGACTCCATTGCTTATGGCATTTCATTGGAACCAGCTTGACAAGGGTCATAAGTTATATACTCAGTTTAAAACTTAAATTTTTTAGTTCTTTAAGAATTTTTACAAGTGTTGATCTCGAGTCATCTTAGGTAAAGGGTAAATAATTATATTATGATCTCACAGAAAGAGCTGAAGAAGAACTAGCAATCTACCATGCTGGGTATATATAAAATATACCCATTGTAGCTTGTGGGTACCAAATATTCACCGCGAGTGGTGAACATTTGGTACACCAAGCTACTTTGGGTATATTTTATTTATACCATGATCGTCAAATTAATAAGAGTTTAAATGTTAAATAAATCAATATTCACACATGTGAATCTGTTTTTGTTTACATGAGCAATGGTGGGCAGTACTTCCGCTGGCAATTTTATCGCCGAAACGAAATCAAAACTGCAAATCATTTTAATAACATAATAACATACTATTTCAAGTTATGGATGCTTTATTAGTACGAGACAATGTGTGTTTGTTAATTTTTGGTATCTTATGAGGTAAACTTATTTAAAAACGAAATAAATAATTGCCAGTTTCATTTCACTCTTCACAAGGCAACGAGTGATAAATTTAGACAAGTTTGTATTCAAGGCGAGGTCACCAAAGATCAACTTGGATGTAGATCCACTGTAGGTGTAAATTTCAACTATTAAAATCCCATTGCTGCCATGTTCACCGCGGTTGGTGTGTAAAGCTAAAATTTATGCCATAGGCTTTTTGTAAGTAGTAGAATAGGTAATCATGGTATAAATTACGATATTCAAGCTATAGCCATCATCATGTTGAAAACTGTTGGTGAAAAAACTGGTGTATCGCCAACTTGGTTTATATTATCGCCCAGTGATACAAAGAGAATCTGCATAGCCCTTTATGGACAGAGTTTTGGGTACACTAATAATAATGATGTAATGTTGTATAATTGTCCATCACATTTGCAGTGTGTCTGAAGTACCACAAAGTTTTACTTGAATGTTTGTACCAAATGACAGCACTCAAAAACGGAATCTTTCCAGTGTTCTGAATGAGATGAAATATTTCTGAATAAATCGAAACTTAAATGTATGTTGTATTTCTAGAGTATGATGTATGAGTTTCTACATGCTCAGGAAAATTCTGACATTGACGTGTTGTGTCTATGACAACTGGCTTCCTGATACTTATTACTATTTATTTTGGACTCACTAGGTCAAAGGACATGGTCACAGTGACCCTGAACATAGTAAATTGTAAACAATTGGTTTCCGGATGATATCTTGACTACGGTTCAACCCGCATTCATGAAATTTCATATGTAGGCTGGCCTTCGTGAGAGGAAGAACCCTATATATTTTGGACTCACTAGGTCAAAGGTCAAGGTCACAGTGGCCCCAAACATAGTAAATCAAAACAATTGGTTTCTAGATGATAACTTGATAATGGTTCAACCCATGTTCACGAAACTTCATAGTTAGGTTGGCATCAGTGAGAGGAAGAACCCTATTTATTTTGGACTCGCTAGGTGAAAGGTCACGGTCACAGTGACCTTCAAAATAGTAAATCGTAAACAATTGGTTTCCGGATGATAACTTGATAATGTTTCGACCCACATTCATGAAACTTCATAGGTAGGTTGGCATCAGTGAGAGGAAGAACCCTATTTATTTTGGACTTGCTAGGTGAAAGGTCAAGGTGACAGTGACCTTCAACATAGGAAAACATAAACAATTGGTTTCCAGACGATAACTTGATAATGGTTTGACCCACATTCATGAAACTTCATAGGTAGGTTGGCCTAGGTGAGTGGAAGACCTCTATTTATATTGGACTCACTAGGTCAAAGGCCAAGGTCACAGTGACCTTGAACATAAATCGTAAACAATTTGTTTCCAGATGATAATTTGACAATGGTTCCACCTATGTTCATGAAACTTCATAGGTAGGTTGGCATTGGTGCAAGAAAGAACCCTATTTATTTCGGAATCACTAGGTCAAAGGTCATGGTCACAGTGACCCTTCACATAGTAAATTGTAAACAATTGGTTTCCGGACGATGAGTTGATAATGATTTAAACCCACTTTTGTGCTGTCACAACTCGTCATTGGATCGGTGATCCTATCAGCATTTTTATTCAATTAACAGGAGTTTACTCTATAACCTATATTCAATTAACAGGTCAAATTTGTACTGGAGGTATGGTAAATGGTTTTGTGTTTGGAAATTATATTCAGTTAACAAGGGTAATTCAATAAAGAGATATCCAGTTAAGTGGGCTCCACTGCATTCTTTGAATATTCCTCATTTTCAATTGAAGGATTTTTAGTCGAGTTGTGACGAAGTCAAACTCGACTTTTAGTTTGATGAATTGCGGGCGGTTGGGTGGGTGGGCAGGCGGGTGTAAACAATTGGTTTCCAGATGATAACTTGATAATGGTTCAACCCACGTTCCTGAAAATTCATAGATAGGTTGATATCGGCGAGAGGAAGAACCCTATTAATTTTGGACTTGCTTGGTCAAAGTCACAGTGACCTTGAACATAATAAATTGTAAACAATTGGTTTCCGGATGATAACTTGACTACGGTTCCACCCACATTCACGAAACTTCAGATGAAGGTTGGCCTTCGTGAGAGGAAGAACCCTATTTAGTTTGGACTCTCTAGGTCAAAGGTCAAGGTCACAGTGACACTTCACATAGTAAATGGTAAACAATTGGTTCCTGACGATAAGTTGATAATGATTAAACCCACTTTTGTGCTGTCACAACTCGACATTGGATTGGTGAATCCTATCGGCATTTTTTATCCATAAAACTCTGGGATTTTTTTAATATATTTTTATAATTTATTGGAGAGTGCCTGTTGACACTTCAGTAAAGTGTAACAAATTGATATTTACGAACAAATTATCACTACCAAATTTAATTTCGAACTTCCAATTGAGCAAATACGTTTTAACATTTATGAATCATTTACTGAATATTAATAGAAAAAGGAATTTTCAGCCTTGAAACTTAATGCTCTGGTTCTATTGCCATTTTTCAGGCATTAGAACAACTTTGTGTTCTGATAGAGAATCAGTCTATTGCTACTGTTGATATAAATTTCATCAGTTAGAGTAAGCTTTAAAAAATCTTTCTGCAGGAAAAACGAGAGAAATGTGCAGGATCCACACTCCTTTCCCTTCGGGATTTATCACCCCAAGTTTCATTGGCTGAAAATCAGCTAGTGCTTGTGCTTTTTCATGAAATTTGAAGTATTGACTGGGTGGAAAAACCACTTCATGGGGGTTTTAACCCTTTACCTAACATGACTGCATCATTATGCAAGATAATTAATGCTGATAGCCAAAGTGGGAGCTTGGTGGTGCATGTACTAAAGCATGTCATTGACACACTTGCCTTCAACCTGCTTGCGCTAAGTTAGTAAGTTGGAGAATCTGACAGTTCAATGCCACTTCCCGGTGATTTTCTCCAGGTACTCTGGCATATTTCACCTTTAAACTGTCTGACACTGGCTTATGAAAGTGTCATTAAACCCCAATAAACCCCTGTGGGAACCCCGGGAAGTGAAGTAGTGCTTGTTTACTGTGGTAAACAAGCTCTTTTCACGTAAAATAGGACCAAGTCACTAATGCTTGGGGTGTGAGTCCTCTAAAATATGCAGCATGGGTATAAATGATTGACTAAACATGACTTTATCTCCATGTTGTGGTCATGATTAGCCATTGTGCATAAGTTTGTGACCTTAAGCACCAATAAATAAATAAATAACCCCAAATAAACAAACCTAACATAACTAGAAGATGACACTTGCAAAAAATATTTCTTTTTGTTAAATTTAGTTTGTGACTCCTTGAATATGGCAGTTATGTTAATAGGTAAAGGGTTATTGGTTAATACATTATTACATGTACATACTTCAGATCTAATCAGTACAAAAATGTTGAGAAAGTGAGAATTGAAAAAAAAAATTATAGGTCATAGGGTTTTGCAGTAAGCCTTGTTAAATAGTGCTATACATTTTATCTGTGTATTTTAGTACATACATGTACAATAATTTTTTGCCAGGAAATCGGGATCAGTCCATAAATCATCTCAGTGCCGTAGAGAGAATTTTCTACTGTTTATGCATGAAGTGTGACAGTTTGTGTTGTGATTGGTGTCTGTAGGTTAGTGATAACTGCTGTGAACCCTTGTTCTTGCATACCTCAGTAAACTCTTAACTGCATGTTGTGTGTAGCTGAAAAGAACTTGGAGGTTGTGGCATCTCCCAGCATGAACATACTTTTTTATGGCATGAATATTGAATTGGCATCTGAAGATTTTTCAACAAGTGATAGGTTCATAAAACATCACATTTTTGGCAGTACATTACTTAATGACAATCTTGGGTACAACCCACTATGGAGATATCATGCCTTGAAAGCCTCAAAGTATCAACTGCAATGCTAATGTATTGCAGCTGGAACCTTAATGCTTGCAAGGGATGATATATTGTGATTATTATAAGTGTGATAATGAGAGATGCTTGTTCTTAACTGTAGTTGTGTTTTGAAATTGTATTTTTTTTTCAATTAAATTTTTTACTCCTTTTGGAAACTACAGGGCGTGTAGCAGCAAGCCTGAATTTGAGCAACCTGTCATTTGCAAAATGGGGTCCCCAGAGGGTGAATTTGCTGACGGTATCCCATAGAGTGGGCCAATTTATCCTCCAGGTACATCTTTCTGTTTTGGCTTGAGACCTTGAATCAGACTGAGGTCCACAGAGGGTAAATTTGGTGATGCTACCCTGCTGTGCAGGGTAGCATCACCAAATTCACCCTCTTGGGACCTCATTTTGCAAATGACAGTCTGCTTATTTTCAGGCTTGTGTAGCAGTGCTTATTTACTGTGATGTAACAAGTTCTGTTTTACTCGTAAAATGAGATAGCCACTAACTCCTGGGGCACAAGCCCTCTAAATTGGGCATCACCGATTTTAAAAGCTTTACTTGACCTCAAATTTATGTTATGGTCATGATGCAGAAATAGCTGCTGAAAGTCACCATAAACACCTATAAATAGATAACTAATTATGTTTTCAGGCATATGAGGCCGTTAGAATTTTGGGATACCAACTGATTTTGGCAACAGGTCCGCATTTGAGATAGAAATGAAGACCAAAATCGGGCAGAGTTAAAGGCTTTTGAGCCCTTTATATTGTCAAGTTTTGAAGACAATATTACCAAGAAACTTCTACAATATTGAACGACATATTGCATCAAAATTCAAACTTTCCTTTGTGAGAAACCAGTCAAGATGTTTTACGCCTTTGAAGCTCTTTCCAACTAGGGCTGCACAGTCTTTTGTTTTTCCTGATCTGTTCTGGTTTTTGTGGCAAACCTGAAAACTGAACTGCAAGATCCAGTATAAACCGGCCAAACGGTTTTAGTTTGTGCATAAACTGATCAAACTATCTTTTTTAATGTGAGGGAACTGGACTCTTGCCACTTAGTATATCTGGTAAATGGGTGAATACGTTGTGTTCTCATTGTTTCATTTACTCCCTTATTGACCTGCCCACTGGCTGTGTCAGTAAGTGAGAATATGTGATTATGAGAAAACAACATCTTAGCAACTGATCCTCTAGAACCCAAAGAGAAGTTAGGCTGAACCCAGTACAGACAGGGCTTTTTTGGTGAATGGTGTCCTACAGACTATTGTGGATATTTTTTCCAAGTTAATGAGTCTGAAGTGTTCTTCACCGACTGTTCTTAACCCTTTGAACTTTTGTGGTATCTTCCATTCCAGTTCAATGGAAGCACTTGGAAGAGCCCATATTCATTATTTGGGGTAGACCAATCAATATTTTCAACGTGCAGCCTCGGGGCTGCACGTTGAAAATATTAATTGGTCTACCCCACAGATTTACTGAACAGCCATCCTATTTAATTACGTTATGATGTATTGTGTTCCTGGCCGGAAAAACCAAACTGAACTGAAACTGAATGTTTTTTATGAAACCAAACCAAAAGCAGTGTATTACATCACACTATATCATCGGCCTGCTGAAAGAAACTCATGGTTTAAACTGCAGTGTTCTAGGATGTTCGAAACGTAAGCACTAACTAGTGTTCAACTTATTTCCAAAAATAGCCGTTGACTGATTACCGGTTATTTGAGCTCACACTTGGCCGATTCCGATGCTGATTCCAGTTGTAATACTGTGCAGTAATAGACAAGTTGAGGCTTGAAAGAACTACATTAAATTGAACTTATTTCACAGTGTTAAACGTTGACTCGGGTCACACCAAATGACCAGACACACACACTTGGGCGGTGTACATGGCTCTCAGAGCCACGTGTATCGCCCAAGTGCAGACGACTGGTCATTTTACTTCAACCTGAGTCAATGGAGTGCAACCATCACTTTTTCCAGTTTGAATTTGCGATTGCTGTAAGTCTGCTCAATTGTAGGCTTTAACTTTTATATCTCGTAAAGGGGCGTCTAGAGAAATTAAGAATACACATTGTGGTTGTTTCTGAACTTTATTGAATGGTATCATTGACATAATTTTACATTAACAATTGAACAATTGCAGAAGATAATAAAATATGGTAAATGAATCATAAAAAAAATGCTTGGCTATAATCGGTTAAACAGATGTTCCAGGAGCCATTGCTGTTGTCATCCGATTGGGTTGGCCGATTCCGATCATCGGTTGAACTCTAGCACTAACATAAGTATACATATCAGCGTCACTTTTCTATTTCCTTCCTTACAGAATCTGAAAATGGGTTATCCGAAATAAGTTTAGGTGACCTTTCTTTGGGTCACCCAGAGAATAAAATCTCCAATTTTGAGATAACCTATTTTCCATTCATCTGGATATAATAAAGAGGACCAATTACAGTACAGCCGCCATGGCCGGGCCAAAATCTATGGGTGGGCATTTCTCTGTGCATATAATTCAGAGATGATCTGCTATGACACCAAGCGAAATTTCCACCAATGAAGCATGGGGGTAATCCCTGTGCTTCATTGGTGGAAATTTTGCTAGGTGTCATAGCAGATCATCTCTGAATTATATGCATGCATGAAAAGACAACCCATGGATTTTGACCTGTCCATGATGTCCTTACTGTATGACAGTGTACAGATTTCGAAAGCATCTGTCACAAGCATAGGGTACGTCAGCTATCTTAGGGAGTTTGAGCATTGAAGAGAGTCTTCCAACAGGAACATTTTAAAACTGCTATCAAATAAGGTGATAAGACACAACTTTTTGACGAACTGTTTGTAGTTCCAGACAAAACAACTTTTCGGTTATCTGTTCTTTCATTTAGGTAACCACTAGAGGAACGATAAAATCGTTCCTCGCAAATTTTATGGCCTGGCCACCTTACTTAATGATTTGCACAGGCATGGATTTGTTATTAGTTCTTTTATTGTCTTGGTGTTGAAAGCCATTATCATTGGTATAGAAGAGATCATCATTTTCTGTTTGATGACATAAGCCCATCCCCACCTTGCATGTGACCTTTTTTTCCAAAATGAATTAACATGTTGAACATTAGTAGTGCACCATTCTTATTAGAGATTGGTTGACGTGAACTCGATTAAGTTAAATCAGTATTGGGCCATAACCTGCTTGACCATTTGTGTTAAGATTGATTTTGTAGTAAGTATCAATTATAATATTAATCGTGGTAAATCTGAGTTTAATACAAATCTTTAGGTAAGAACACATTGAAATGTGACTGCATATAGTCTAAATGAAGTTGTGTGTTTTTGTTGCTTTGCAAACTGTGGTAAGGCCCCACAAGGTAGATCTTCTGTTTCTCAGGTCATTTTTTGTAAAATTGCATGCGGGTAGTTTTTTATTCTGTTTTTTATAATTAAGTCTTTGCCATCAAAACTTCATATTCTTGGTTTGTTTTATGTTTTAGGCCTCAGAATCAACATGGATGGCGTATTTCATCCCTTGAGTGCAAGAAGGCTTTGCAATGCTAAAGCATTGCAAAGCCTTCTTGCACTTGAGGGACAAATTTCTCAATTTTATTAACTTGGGTAAAACATGTTTACTTTTTCAAGTTTGCATTGGTTAGAAAAAGAGAGCATGCGACAGCTAAAAGGACCATTCGGAAGGGCCTGAGAAACAGATTTTCAACTTTTTGGGGCCTAAACAATCTCTGTTTTACTGGTAAAATAGAACTCTGTCATCATTGCTTGGGGTGGAAGTCCTCTATAATAAGCAAAATGGGTATAAATGATTGACTAAACTAGTCTTTATCTTCATGTTGCGGTCACGATTAGCCATTGTGCAGAAATATGTGACTAAACACCAGTGAATAAATAAAATATTGATATATATAAAGTATTGTCAATAGCAGTCATTTAGGACTTTGCTTAGTTGATTATACATTAGGAAATGAGTGAAATATGAAATGAGTAATGGTAACCGTCATCATTGTCTCTCTATCTTGCTTTAACATGTTTATTGTTTTGTAAAGAAAGGTCGTGTGAGGTGGGCATACGTCAGCATTATGGGAAATGCTGATAGTCTATTCTGGAAACATAGAAGCAACTATTTTGACTTTCCACCTCATATTCATGATATTAAACTGTGAGCAGTGAGTAATATTGAGATAAAATTGTTCTGTTACATTTTATTGAATTGTGCCTGTCTGTCTGATAAACTGGAATGAAATAGTTTCATTAACCCTTAAGAGCCTAGTTCTGACTTTGTCCACTTTTCACTGCAACAGAACATGCGACTCAACATGCTGTCTCTGGAGGAACTAGTAAGTTACATTGTACATACCTTGTTAGTTTTTTCTAGCCAAGACTTGCCTAGAAAAAATGGCAAAGCCATAGGATGTAAACTGTCAAAAAGTAGAAAAATATGTATAAAACTCTCCAGGCCTTTTAGGGTTATTAACTGGTTGAGTGCTAGAAGCCACTATCGGGGCTTTCAAAAAAAATGAGGATACCTGAGCGAAAGCATATGTTTTCCTTGCTCATGTTTCATATTCCGTCAAACACAAATATTATTTTGTTTACATAAATTTGTTCTATTTATTCCACCCCCACTCTCCCTCCTCATATCCCAGCATTCAGTCAAAAACGTTTCATAATTCCACCCATTGGTGATTTCTCCAGTTCCCCAACTATACAATTGACCCTTTCCCTCATGGCATTTCTCATTCACTTATCCTTCATATTTTCATCCCATTTTTAGCTCACCTGACTTTCAGTCAGGAGAGCTTTTGTGATCACTCACCGTCCGTCATCCGTGAACATGGTGTTTGCATCTTCTCCTCCCAAACCGCTGAACCAATTTAATTGATATTTGAGATAATAGTTTGTTATGACATCGCAATTTGATTTTGTTCAAATCAAGTTGCCTTGCCCCTTGGTAAGGCCACACCCAAAGAAGTGTGCCTAAATCTTAAAAAAATCTTCTTCTCATGAACCAGCTGTAGCAGAGACTTGATATTAGGTGTGCAGCTTCCTTTTGAGGAGTCGACTCAGATTTGTTCAAGAGAAGTTTGTGGGGCTATATTTGCCATTGTTATGGGAGGGGCAAGAATTTTTGCCACTCCCAAAATTTCAATTTTCCAAAACCGAGAGGCAGATTTGAAGCAAATTTGATATGAGGGCTTATTGGGTCATAAGTACTTAATTTATGCCCTAATTTTTTTTTTCTCATCCCATGGGAACTGCAGGAGCTAAAAAATAGAAAAAAATTATAACGCCCATGTCTCCAAAACTACATGGCACTGATAATTCTTATTTGCTGTGAAGCTTCCTTAGAACCAACAGTCTTTTGACATGTGGATGTGTCACCATGAAACTGCATGCCCCCTACCTTGATGAACTGCATGTGACCTTGACCTCTGGCCTCAAAAGGAAGGGGAGACATGTTTTAATGTGCTAAAACACTTTCTAGTTGGTATATGCTTTTCTTAGGAGGGGCGTATGCAGCTTATTCAATTCAAGTCCTTGGTTTGATATTTAGACTACCATGTCAGGTGAGTGCCCTCAGGCCCCCTGGGGCCTCTTGTCCCATTAGTTTCTCAAGGATTCTTTTTCTGCTGGGCAAATATTTGGGGAATTCAAGAATGAACTGTTCCAGGGTCTCCGTTACTTCTAAGTGGAAGTGGGCAAATGTAATGTGTGTGTGTGTGTGTGTGTGTGTGTGTGTGTGTGTGTGTGTGTGTGTGTGTGGAGGGCAGGGGTGGGGAGGGGATCTTACGTCCCAGATGAGAATGGAATGAAGGAGGAAAAGTGAAACTAATTTGCCCCCTCTTTTCAGGTGTAGAATAGTAGCTTCATGATGCGCTTGTTCCTTTTTTCAGAAAGTCATTTAGTTTGAAGACAGTTGGGTGTGAACCTGAGAGAACCCAATAATCAGTAACGTCACAGAAACGAGTAATGTTAGCTTCCATATCGGTATCATCACTCCCTTCATAAAAACATTTTGAAAAGGATTTATAGTAGTCAATTCTAGATGTGCCAATATTAAATTATTAATTTACAGATTGCCTTCCATACTCTTGTAGTTAAGCACAATTCCTAGTCACCTTTTAGTTCTAGGTTCTGGGGGTGAGGGGAGGGTCTTACCCCAGTACCCTACTGCCAGGACGCACACTCAAACCAAATAAGATTATTGGGCTTCGCTTCCGACTCGTGGATTCATAGGCAAAAAAAGTGCCAGCGATTTCAAATCCCACATCGTTCCTGTGCGCTTTCGGCACGCTGAAACTTTTCATTCATTCATTCATTGTTTGCTGCCAGCCCTGGACCTGAATTTACATAAAAATTTTCAACACTAAAGTTAGAGTGCTCATTTATCATTTTGCACAACACTGAAAGCAAAGAACTTATCAACCTTCTCTCTGAGATAAACACATCACCGCTGAGATTTGTTCTCTGAACACTTGAGGTGACAAACACAACACAGCACCAAGATCAATTCTTCTCACAAGCATTGTTTTGATACAGACTATAACTTGCTGTGAGAGATTAATTAACATCGGTTTGCAGGGTGAATGGGAATAAGCCTAGCCAACACTTGAGTAGAAATCACTGCCACACCACAACAGGAATGCCTAAATTGCGGAAGCGATCACTCGGTTTATGGAGAGGTTACACAACTTCCTGAACAAGTGAACTATTTTTCACTCTCACGGTAAGTTTGGTGGGATGGATTTTTAGTGGGAAAATTATTTTTTATTCTGGAAACATGGATGTGGTGGATCCAGTAGTTTGTAAATGAATAGAGTGAGGCCTAATACATGTATGCTAGTAGAGAGGGGCAGTACACAAAAAATTTGGTGTGGTATATATATTGGGTAGGTAGCAATATACCATACCGAAGCAATTAATAGTTTCCTTTTTAGCTCAACTTTGGCGAAGCCAAACTTGAGCTTATGCCATGGCCCGTCGTCCGTCTGGCCGTCTGTCCGTCAACAATTGGATACGGCTCGGGCTAGAGGCCGTATTTATGAACCGATCTTTACGAAACTTCTTGGGTATCTTTGTTATGATAGTGGGACGAGAACGAGTGTTTTTGGGTGCAGTCCGAAATTCAAGATGGCTGCCAGCCTCCATTTTGTACCGACGATGCAGAAATCTGTTTTTTGTAAAGAACTTCCATATGAAAGCTCTGATTTGAATAATTTTTTGTATGAATGTTTAGTACCATGGGATACATCACATATAATACGGGTTTTTTTCTCGTGCGTAAATTATGCAAATTAGACTAACTTTGATGTTTTTTGGTGTTACTTTCAGCACTGTAAGTGCAAATGCCAATACGGCTCGGGCTAGAGGCCGTATTTATGAACCGATCTTTACAAAACTCCTTGGGTACCTTTGTTATCACCGTGGGACGAGAACGAGTGTTTTTGGGTCCGGTCCAAAATTCAAGATGGCCGATGGCAGCCATTTTGTACAAAATTTGGTGCAATCAGATTTTTGCACAGAACTTCCATATGAAAGCGCTGATTTGAATAATTTGTTGTGTGAATGTTTAGTACCATGGGATACATCACATATAATACGGGTTTTTTTCTCATGCTGAAATTATGCAAATTAGATGAACTTTGATTTTTTCAGTGCTACTTACACACAATAAGTACACATGTCAATACGGCTCGGGCTAGAGTCTGTATTTATGAACCGATCTTCACGAAACGTCTTGGGTACCTTTGTTATCACCTTGGGACGAGAACGAGTGTTTCTGGGTGCGGTCCAAAATTCAAGATGGCTGCCAGTGGCCATTTTGTACCGAAATTAGGTCTAATCAGTTTTTTGTACACAACTTCTATACGGCTCAGGCTAGAGGCCGTATTTATGAACCGATCTTTACGAAACTTCTTTGGTACCTTTGTTATCACCGTGGGATGAGAACGTGTGTTTTTGGGTGTGGTCCGAAATTCAAGATGGCCACCAGCATCCATTTTGTACCAAAATTAGTGCAATCAGTCTTTTGTACAGAATTTCTGTATGAAAGTTCTGATTTGAATAGATTTTTGTATGAATGTTTAGTAAAATGGAATACATCACATACAGTACAGGGTTTTTTCTGATGCAGAAATTATGCAAATTAGATGAATTTTGATTTATTTAGTGCTACTTAAACACTGCAAGTGCACATGTCAATACGGCTCGGGCTAGAGGCTGTATTTATCAACCGATCTTCACGAAACCTCTTGGGTACCTTTGTTATCACCTTGGGACGAGAACGAGTGTTTCTGAGTGCGGTCCAAAATTCAAGATGGCTGCCAGTGGCCATTTTGTACTGAAATTAGGTCCAATCAGTTTTTTGTCACAACTTCTACACAGCTCATATTTGTGAACTGATCTTCACAAAACTTCTTGGGTACCTTTGTTTTCACCTTGGGACAGGAATGAGTGTGTTTTGGGGTGCCTTTGTTATCACTGCTATGAGAACAAATATTTTGGGGTTCAGTCAGACCCACTCTAGGACTCAAAAGATTTCTTTTCTAGTTTAGCATCTGACTGTCACCCACTTTTACAATACTTTACCTTTTCATTTGTTACAGGCTACGGTCAGTAATTATGTACAGACCGTTACAATACTTTATATGTACTTTTGTTATCAGGTCATTACCCAGATGTTTGTCATTGCTGTGTCACATACTATACATATACATGTCTTAACAAGTTGAGCTACAGTGTCATTGACACTTTCATTTAGCTCATCTTGACAAAGTCAAGCTGAGCTAATCTCATCGCTCTCCATCCGTCGTCCGTCAACACCATGTTTTGGTCTTCTCCTCCAAAGCCACTGGGCCAATTCAAGTGAAAGTTTGTGTGAGTGATGGTCCCAAAGGGGCATTTCATTTTTGTTCAACTCAGCTTGCCCAGCCCCATAGGGAGGGAGTGGGGGAAAATGCTCCAAAATATTTTAAAAATCTTCTTCTCAAGAACCAGTGTGTACAATGACTTGATATTTGCTATGGAGCTTCCATATGAGGTGTAGAATCAAGTTTGTTCAAACGAAGTTCGTGAAATAATATTTGGCTTTGTAATAGGAGGGGGTAAGATTTTTGGCCCCGCCCATTTATTTTCTGAACCGATGGTCCGGTATGAACCAAATTTGGTTTGTGGTAGTATTGGGTCATAAGTACTTGACCCATGCAAAAAAAAAATTCCCGTATTCCCATGGGAACCCTGGGAGCTAAAAATAGAAATATTTTCAAACGCCCATATTTCCCAAACCCCACCGAACAGAGAGCTTTTATTTAGTATGAAGTATCCTTATGACCAGTATAATTGAATGGTAAAACAAAATTGCCATCGGTTATGTTAGGGTGTTCTGTAATGGGCATCGAAAAAATGCTGAGTCAGCATATTTGCAAAAATTTTAAAAAATCTTTTCTCCAGAACCAATCATCAGAATCTTTTGATATTTGGTATACAGCATTCATAGGGGGGTCAGATAAAAGTTTGTTGAAATAAAGCTCATTGGGTCATATTTGGGCTCTCTACAGGAGCCCGAAGTTTTAACATAGGGTAATATGGGGAATATTCTTTAAAAATCTTCTTCTTCAGAACCACCAGTCAGAATCTTTTAATATTCGGTATACATCATTGTTATGAGGGTCAAATTCTAGATTGTTCAAACCAAGTCCCTAGGTTAATATTTGGGCTTCCTACGGAAGCCCAAATTTTATCTTTGTTCAATGTGGAGGGTAATTTAAAAAAATCTTCTTCTTCAGATCCATCAGTCAGAATGCTTTGATATATGGTACGCAACATCTCTATGGGGGTCAAATTCAAGTTTGTTCAAATCAGATCCCTAGGTATATATTTGGGCTCACTATGGTAGCCCAAATTTTTACTTAGTGCAATATGAGGAAATTTCTTGAGAAATCTCCTTCTTCAGATTCACCAGTCAGAATGCTTTTATATTTGGTATACAACATCTCTAGGGGGGTCAGATTCCAGGTTGTTCAATTCGAGTGCCTAGGTTAATATTTGGGCTCCATATGGGAACATGAAATTTAACTTAGTACAATATGAGGGAATTTCTTCAAAAATCTTCTTCTTCAGATTCACTTGTCAGAGTGCTTTCACATTTGGTATACAACATCTCTAGGGGGGTCAGATTCAAGTTTGTTCAAATCGGATCCATAGGTTAATATTTGGGCTCGCTATGGTAGCCCAAATTTGAACTTAGTGCAATTCGAAGAAATTTCTTTACAATTTCTCTTCTTCAGATCCAACAATCAGAATGCTTTCATATTCGGTACAAAACATCTCTAGGGATGTCAGATTTAACTGTGTTCAAATCAAGAGCTTGGGTTAATATTTGGGCTCTCTATGGGAGCCGGAATTGGCCATTTTGCTGAAGAATTTAAAATTTTGTATTCAGTACCCTTCAACTTAAAATAGGAGGGGTTCCTTTGTGGCAGTAATGAAAAATGTTACATCAGCCGCACAACTGCTGCAAATTTAGCACATACTAGGAAGGGTGGTGGGTAGGCTGCCCTCAAGATAAGTGGTTACTTTTGGCAATGCTGTCTGTCGTAAATGCTGTCTCAGAGAAGCTTTGTGTCGGCATTTTTTGCCATTGCAAACGATGGCTACAATAATTTTTTCTTGTTCAACCTCAGAGAAAACATTTTTCGAACATGTATCTGATAAAAAAAAAATTATTCATTTAATATTGAGCTGGATTTACTTTGAATATCAATGCATATAAAAATGTTCCAATTCCTCGAAGTTCAACTTGATAAAATCCATAAAATCCCAGTGATTCTGACTGTAGTTTTGTCATTTCGATGTCATGAAGTTCATGAATAGAACGAATCAAATACTTCAGTTGACAAAACGAAGAGGGGAATTCCATGCATATTTTTAGCTCAACTTTGGCGAAGCCAAATTTGAGCTTATGACATGGCCAGTCATCCATCTGTCTGTCTGTCCTTCAACAATTCAATACGGCTCGGGCTAGTGGCCGTATTTATGAACCGATCTTTACGAAACTTCTTGGGTACCTTTGTTATCACCATGGGATGAGAACGAGTGTTTTTGGGTCCGATCGGAAATTCAAGTTGGCCGCTGACGGCCATTTTGTACAGACTTAGGTGAAATCAGATTTTTGAGCAGAACTTCCATATGAAATCGCTGATTTGAATAATTTTTTGTATGAATGTTTAGTACCATGGGATACATCACATATAATACAGGTTTTTTTCTTGTACGTAAATTATGCAAATTAGACTAAACTTTGATGTATTTAGTGTTACTTTCAGCACTGTAAGTGCAAATGCCAATACGGCTCGGGCTAGAGGCCGTATTTATAAACCGATCTTTACGAAACTTCTTGGGTACCTTTGGTATCACCGTGGGACGAGAACGAGTGTTTTTGGGTGCGGTCCAAAATTCAAGATGGCCGATGGCAGCCATTTTGTACAAAATTAGGGTGCAATCAGATTTTTGCACAGAACTTCCATATGAAAGCACTGATTTGAAAAATGTTTTGTGTAAATGTTTAGTACCATGGGATACGTCACATATAATACGGGTTTTTTTCTCGTGCAGAAATCATGCAAATTAGATGAACTTTTTCAATGCTACTTACACACAATAAGAGCACATGTCAATACGGCTCGGGCTAGGACTGTATTTATCAACCGATCTTCACGGTCAGTATTTATGTACAGACCGTTACAATACTTTATATGTACCTTTGTTATCAGGTCATTAACTAGATGTTTGTCATTGCTGTGTCACATACTATGCATGTACATGTCTTGACAAGTTGAGCTACAGTGTCATTGACACTTTCATTCTGTAATAAGTAGGTCTATTTGCCAGGAACAAAGTTAACAATGAACATGTACATATGCTTCCTTTGAAAAAGTTACATTCCTGATTTGTTGAATGTACTAAATTGAAAACAATCAAGCCATTCAGTGCATTCACTTATATAAACTCGTAAAGTAAGCTGTTTGTTTTTACACAGGTTAAAGGAACATTCTAATCAAATTTTAATCATGTTTGAAAGTTGTTAATCAACTTGCACCCAGGTCAAGTCGCCATAGTTTTGGAAAAGTCCGAGACTCTGTTGCATTGTTGGCATGTAGATTTCAGAAATTATCAGAACCTTAAAACAGGTTCCATGTATTTGATGTCTGGGAATCCCACAGAACCTACTTTTGGGTTCCAACAAGAGCTATCAGGAAACCTATTTTTATTTCTTATTGATTCTGTACCCTTTTTCTTATCCTGATTTACAGTTTAAGACCTGCAAATGTTTAAGAAGGACCTAGAATATGCAGTGGATTGTTATTGATAAGAGTGTGAATACATTTGATGAAATAAAAAAGTGAAACAAATATCTGCTTTCAATGAAATAATTATTTTGTTTTTTCACTTTAAAGTTGAAAAAATAAATAAAAATTCTTCATTTATTCTTATTTGGTAGCGGCGAATCGTCCAAGAGCTAATCGTCTTGTTCAGTTCACAAAGGTAATAGTATTGATTGATTGGGATGAAATGTCTGTAAACCTTGATTATAAAGAAAGTGTGAACACACCTCTTTTTGGTTCTGCACAGAGCGCTGTGAAATTGGAAGAATATATCTTGCATTTTAGCAAAGATATTTTCCCCTCATCGTCAGTTTCAGTGATAAAAAGTGATTTTCTTATTGTTTTCAGTGATACCATTTTGTGTGTTTGGCCTCATGTGGGTTTGTTGTCAAACATGCTGAAATTGCGTGCATTCGATTTTAGTAATTAAGAATCAGAAACTGTTGGCAATACGCATGCTCAACAATCGTGGTGAACTTTGATGGTCAAAACGAGCACAATATTGTTACTGTTATGACAAGGAGTTTTAATGACTTTCATACTCCTTTGTTCTTATCACCGTTTCATCGATAATATATAGTACAATTTTAATCTTCTTAGAAAGCTTTTAGTATGCTTTATGTGCCCCTTGATGAAAAGCATAATGCTAAATTTGAGGGAACCTGATTTTCATTTCTGTGATTTTGCCCTGACGGAACCTGCAGGGAAACGGAACGAGCGTTTCCATGAAATCTGCATGCCTGCATTGGACTCTGCTCTCCAAAATTAGAATTCCGTTTCGCCCCCATAACGCATGTTTTGGCAGTTGAACCTCTTCTCCATAGTGTAATTTAATGTTTAAAATGGTATTGTTGTCAAATCTGAGCTGTTAAAGATGACTGAGTTCAGAAGAATACTTTTTTTTTCCATTTAGACTGAACCTCACTTGAATTAGAATGGTTCATTCATATGGACCATCACTTCCAAGTTTTCAGTTCGCAGAAATAATGATATAAAAAAAGTTTGGACCTCCCCTTACTAGAATTTTTGTCATTCTGTAACCAGAAATAGAGTTTGATTTTCATCTTATGACAAATTAGAAGTGCAGTGACTTGTTTTTATTAACTTTTTTGTGTTCTCTTCAAGTTTGGATTTGTGAACTTTGTGTAACAGTTGACGACAGCTCGTTCCTGTGAAGACGTCATTGCAGTTTGCTCTGTATAGCTTTGTGTGCTATTGAGGGGTGGGTGTGGGGGGGGGGGGGGGAGGAGATAAAATGACAGATCTCTGTCCAGAAAGGAGAGACAACCTGTGTTGATCTCTCTGTGGTATTAAGGAGTATGGAGATTCAAGCAGCGTCAGTAGGGAATCACAAGAAAAGAGGAAGGGGGAGGTCTCAATACATTAATGTCGACTCAAAGAAGTCACAAAAATGTTTTCTCTCCAATTGGCACACCATGATTATGGCCTAGTGATAGACCTGTGAATTTGTACGCTATCCCCATTTGCCACATTTTATTATCCACCCCCCCCCCCCACCCCACTTCACACATGTTGATAATGGATTATGGAATATTGCCATTACCGATCTGTACCGCAGTATTTCACAGCTAACAAATGGTGATTCCAAACTAAAATTTTCATTACCACCCATCTCAATATGCTAGTTGTATTTGAAATTAGTTAGTTGACATTATTTCCTTAGTTAAGTTACCCAATTGAATGTAATACTATCATATCAATGGTTTTTAAGGGTTTGAATGGTCAAAGTAAGACTACTTTGTCATGTCACAGGTACCCTTGGGCTTCAAGCCCAGGAGTAACAGAGACATGGCCAAGGAGTCCCACAAACACCTAGGTATCACTAGTTATTTTATTTGAGTACACTTAACAATAGTGGTTGAATTTCATTATCAAGAAAACAGGTTATGCCAGATGAAATGGGTTACGCATTCACATTTTTGCAGGACCTATTTTCAGGAATAACAGATTTTAAAGTTTGACAGGCCTGCACTAGACTCTCAAAGTTTGCAAATTCTTATAAATTAATTCAAAATTACTCACACCCTCAAAGGTTAAACATTAATACAGCACTCTTGAATATAATTTGGCCATCATTATTTTAGAAAAATATATGTATAAAACAGTTGATTATTTATTTTTGACAATGTTGTTAAATGCTGTTGGTGTAACTGTTTGTAGAATTTAACCCTTTACCTAACGATTCGGCCACATCCATTTGCATAAATTGAGCTGTTAAAAAAAAACAAATTTTCAAATAATTTCAACAATACCATATCATGTGACCCATCATTGGAACCAGCTTGCTGAGCTCGTTCCAATGAGGGGTCAGATGGTATGATTTTGTTGGCTTTTTTTTCAAAATTTGAAAAAAAAATAACTGAAATAACAAAAATTTGATATTGTGTATGTTGGGTAAAGGGTTAAAGTATGTTGGGAATTTATAGGTTTGATTATTTATTTTTAACATTGTGTGATATTTAGATTATTTCAATGTTTTTTTATGAAATCAATTTACAGAATAAGTTTATACTTGGGTACTTATGTTTGTGAGCCTCTAATACCATTGATTTATAACTTTGGCTATCACGGCATTGATAGTCCTTTTTATGAAAATTACTTTGAAAAGATATTGTCTTTCTTTTGTAGACATCAGGAATATAAAGATCTGGGGGGGGACGGGGGGGGGTTTGTATTGTTTTTGCTGCAATGTAGTTTCGACCACTGCACAGAATGAGTGATTTTTCATGCTGTTTTATTAAACAATTATTGCCACAGAATTGATGTAGGCATTTTGTACTAGTTTAGAACTGACCAATATTCATGGGGGTACAAACGGATTTCTGAAGGATGTCTTTTGCAAAAGAGTTACCAAGATTTTTAAATTATTTTAACACAGGTGTGATAGGAACTCGTTGGCAATATGGTTTCTAAAAATAATTTATTTTTCCATTTTTTTTCTTTCAAATCTAAGCTTATAACCTCTCTGTGAAACAGACTCAACAAGCCCATTTCATTAAGGTGTTTTCAGTTTACACTTTGGTGGGGGGGGGGGGGGGGGGGGGGGGTAGGGGGGGGGGGGAAGAATGAAAGTTTGTTTATTAATTTATGAACATTTGTACTGTTGTATGTCAAATCAAGTTACTTAAAGGTCAAGATTACCTTTTCAGCATGCAGGAACTTTTACAGTTTCATCTCTGAACTTTCTCCCCTGTGGGAACCCTAGGAAGTGAAGCAGTGCTTGTTTACTGTGGTAAATAAGCTTTGTTTCACTGGTAAAATAGGACCCAGTTGCTATTGCTTGGGGTGCGAGCCCTCTAAAATAGGCAACATGGGGTATAAACGATTGACTGACCTTGACTTTATCTCCGTGTTGTGGTCATGTTTAGCCATTGTGCAGAAGTATGTGACCTTATATGCCAATAAATAAATAAATAAATCTGAACTTTCTAGAAAGTTGTTGGGAAACAAGTCTATGTTTTTTTTTTAAAAAAAGGACAAAAATAGAATTTGATTGTATTATAGCACAAAATGACTTACAAAATCATAATTATAAATGGGAAATACAGATAACTCAAAAAGAAAGCTGTACCTCAAACATTGTGCTGAAGTCATGTTTGTATTGTGCTGGAATCTCGAGTTCGGGGCATTTTTTGTGTTCCCTGCAACTGGCAGCATAGTATTTGTTTGGAATACAGAAGAGTGATTTTATAGGACACCCTCATGGTGTGGATTCGTGACTCCTCTGCACACAGAAGTCAAAATACGGAAATTTCAAGTAGATTTTTCCTTTTATGCAACTGAGAATTTAACCTATTCAATTTTATTTGACAGAACTCAATTATCAATGTGCTCTTTCAAACAAAATTCAATTGGTTAAATTCCTATTTGAATTATGGGAAAAAAATTTTCATGTTGAAATTTTGATATTTCTGCATCAGTGTGCAGAGAATTAAGTTCTATGAAGAAGGAGAAAAATCGACAGCCGACCTTCATCTAATGGACATCCAAAGAATTCTTGAATAATTAAAAAATTTCATTTTTTTGTCCCCAAAACATGCCCTCAGTGGAACAAGCCGTTTGAGCACATCCCAGGATGGTGTCTTAAGCTATGTTTTGAAAGCAAAATGAAAAAATTAATAAAATTTCACTGACAATTTTGGAGAAAAAAACATTGACTTGATATGGTTACATTAGGTATGGGTTTAACTTCTGTAAAAGTGATGCATAAGCAAAGTTTCGGCCAATTCAAAACCTGGGGTCCATTAGTGGAAATTTTGTTTTTACTTCTTTAACCTTTTTTTTTGCAAAATGTGAGACAGTGTCTGGTCGTAAACTACATTGGGTGGGTGTTTTTTGTTATATCTACATTACACAGACAAAATCAATCGGCCTGTATTAGAAATGATTTTTCAAATGGACATTCTGGGGTCTTTTTTATCAGAAAAAATTTTTATGTTTCAAAAGTAACATTAAATCCAGATACAACAATCAAAAATATTCAAACTAGTCAATATGCATCATTTCTAAAGTCAAAACTAACAGTTCTTGCCAGTTTTTATTTCGTAAATTTTTATTGTATTTCAATATTGCATTATTTTTTTATTTAAACTTGTTATTCCCAACTTTTTCAATAAGGCATTCTATAAGGCTACACAAAATAAATTAATTGATTCTCAGGCAATTTGTTTTTCAAATCAGTGAGGGAGGGAGGGAGGGTTTTATTTTTAATTTTTCTTTCTTCTTCTTCTGTCTTTTCACACGGAAATATAGAAAATGTATAATTATAGAACTTAACGGATTTAATTTTAACCCTCAAGGGTCTTATTCCAACTGATCCTTTTTACTACAACAGAACAGGTGCCCCAATGTGCTGTGTATGTGGAAACTTGCAAGTTACATTCTGAGTGCCTTAGGCCTGAAAAAGTAAAAAATCTGTTCTCAGCCCCCCATCCCCCAACCCGCACCCCCCCAACCCCCGCATGGTCCTTTTGACTGCCTCATGTTCTCTTTTTATAACCAATACAAACTTTAAAAGAAAAAAAAATTAAATGGTTTATATCTGATTTTTTACCCAAGTTGATAAAATTGATAAATTTTTACAAAAAATCGCCTGAGAAACAGACGATCTACTTTGTGGAGCCTTATCAGTCATTTTTAGGCAAGTATGGGCTGCCTGTATAGTTGTAATATTGGAAGATACTGCAAGGCAATAAAAATGTTCAGTTGGGGGAGGGGCTCAATTTGAGTGAACAATTGCCTGAGAATCGAAACATTTTTTCTTTTGGCATAATTTTTTATTATTCAAGATGAAGAAGAAGTAATTAATGATAATTGCATTCAACAATCCACAAAAGCATAACTGTTTGACGGGAAAGTGTAAAAGTAAAAATAGAGAATTTCAGTTGATTAAAAGAAGTCATGCTACATTTTTAATGCAAAACAAATGATGAAGTCTGACCAACTTTCTTACTTTTTTGTAGGTTTACTACATTTCTTCCAGTGATTAACTAATAAGTTGTCAGCAATTGATGTTTGAAGTGACAAATATTTTATAACCTTTCATCACAGAATAGTGTTTTTCTGCAGTTTATTGGAGAGGGCTTGCAGGAACTGTCTGGTAAATTGAAACAAAATTAGTTGTATAAAATAAATTTCAAATCTTTAAATCTTTGAAAGACATGGCAAGCCTCCCTCCATAAACAATAAGAGAATATTATTTGATACAACAGTTGAAAATGGCGGCAGCTCCAAAATCCTGTTCAAAGCTCCATGTGGGAACCCCAAAAAGGTGGTACAGTGCTTCAAAACTGGTTTACAAGTTCTCTTTCAATGGTAAACATTTGCAATAGGACTTAGAAACCACTGCTGTGAGGGTGAGTCTTTGGAAGTGGGAAGCATGGATACATCAACTAAACTTAACTTTACATTTAAACTTTGTCACGATGTAGCCTTTGATGCTGAAAGTGACCCTGAACACCAATAAACAAACTATCATGCAGAACTTGGTGCTGAATCTGTGGTAAAATAGGACCATTATGCCATTCTGAGATTCATCTCCTTGAGTGGGATTTCTTCATTGATTAGTAGATTTCTATCTTACAAGTTAGGCTAAAATTCTTCCACATATTCACATCATATTCTGGTCATTTTCATTTCCGATTTCCTTACATTATCAGGAAGCATTGTACTTTGTCATTCACCTGTTGTTTGCCTCAAAAGAAATAAGGTGACCAGTTTTTTGTGCATCTATATTAACTCTTTACCGAATGTAATGGTCAAAACTGGCCAGTGCTGTTCACAAAAATGAAGAGGGTGTTGATGTTGAAGGTAGAGGTGATAATTCGAGTGGTTCTGAAAATAAAGATGAGATTGAAGCGGGTTTGGGTTTTCATTCTTATCTTTGGAAAAGATCTTCTCCATTTGGAGATGGGAGATTGCCAATGAAGTATGCTTATCATTAAAATAAATGATTCATGTTACCCTCGTAAATTTGCTTTATATTACCCTGGAAATTTCCTGGTTCTGAGAGTAATTTCATTTCCGTTCCCAGTTTCTAGAAAACCAGGGAATATAATAAACCCTACTTTGGACAGGCTAAATCTTTTCAGAATGCTGAACTGCATATTCTGATGACAAAGAATCTTTTAGTCCTTTCAACCCGGTAACCATAAATATTTGTGTCATGCAAAAATTTGTAGTCCAGGAATGGACAGCACATTAAACACCTAACTGCGGGGAGGATCAATGATAATTTAACCCTCTAGTCCTTCTGGGATTTATGATTAACCCTTTACCTAACTTGAAAGGAAGCCAACACTTGCAAACAAAATTCATAAATAACTAAATTCTTTCATTTTTGGGAGCAAGTTCAGTGAGCTCATTCCAGTGAGTGGTCATAAGCTATGTTTTTGAGACAAAAAAATGAAAAAATAATGAAAGTTGAATTGTAATTTTTGTGAATAGCACTGGTCGGTTTTGACTGTTACATTGGTTAAAGGTAATGTTATGACTGAACCTTACAGCAGCTGCAAAGTAAAGCCACCCATTCCGTTGTATACAATAGTGTATGACATAATATTCAGGGTGTTAATGCTTTACTTAACAAGACAAGAAAACAAAACAACACTTGAAAACAATATTGAGTAGCCTAAGATTTTCATTTTTTCCCCTCAAAACATAGCTCCTGACCTCACATTGGAAAGAGCCTGACAAGCTATGTGTTGGAGACAAAAATTAAAAAAAAAATATTAAAATTTGCTGGGCGACTTTTGTGTATTGTGTGGACCGGATATGACAGTAACATTACATAGTGGGTTAACAGAGGTGAATTTGTGTGGAGTCAAAAAACAATGACTGCTGAATGATTTCTGTAAAGGGCATGAACACAAAACTTGGTGAATGTATTAAGAAGGGTAATGTTTGTGATAGCTTTTTATGTGTAGTTTGAGAGCCTTGTAGGTTGTGTATGTCGGCTACATGACACTTCGTCGATTGGATACTTCATCGAATGATCATTTGGTCGAATGGATACTTCGTCGAATGGATATTTGGTCGAATACAATTTTTGTCGAACTTTCGTCGAATTTTCGACGAAAGTTGTTTCAAAATTTTTATTTGGGTTCTTATTCTGGTAGCAAACTCAAGATCGTTTATGTATATATTTTCCAGTCACAATGCCTAGATTTATCTCTGAATTCTGAGAAAAGTAGAAAAAACAGACATCAGTGTTCATAATTGCCTTTTCATAGTCACACCTAAAAATTTCAACATTTACATCAAAACATTTTTATCACAAGATTTAACAAGATACTTAAACATTCTGTCATAAGTTTCAGTCTTTTTTGTCAGGCAACAAAGCATGTATGGTGTATAGCTGTTCAGAACCTGGTGGTGTCACAGAAAAAGTTCCATAATAAGCCATTATACAACTTCAAGAAAAAAAATTTAAAAAATAGAAAAAAAATGAAGAGAAACAAGTTTAAAAAATAAAAAAAGTTGAAATTTTAATTTTGATGAAATGGCCTAATTTTTAGAAATGAAAATTTGACCAAATGTGCATTCAACCAAATGTGCATTCGACAAAGTGTCCTTTCAACCAAGTGTCCATTCGACAAACTGTCCATTTGGCAAAGTGTCCATTCGACCAAGTGTCGTTTCGACCAAGTGTCGCTTATAAAAATGTGCACTCGACCAAATGTCTTTTGATGAAGTGTCTTGCTCCCGTGTCTGCCAGAGGCAAACATTTTTAAATCATTTTTTCTTCAGAGTCTGTCTCATCTGATGATTGCTTAAATTGCTAACATTCTTTTGTTGCTGAAGTAACTTTACTTTTGCTTCCAAAGACATAAAAACTTAATCCATAACACAAGTAGAAAGCAACCCTAGTCAATATGCATTGCTTCTTGAGAAGTCAGAACTACCTAATCTTGCCACTTTATACTTAACACATTTTTTTTTATTGTTTTTCAACACATAATTGATGATAATATAACATAATTGATGATAGTATGATACGAATAGACTGTTAATTTCAAAATTAACTTTATGATCTCTCACATAGTAGACAGTGAATTTCAATATTAAATTGATCACAGCTCACATAGTAGTTGGGTACTTTCAATACTAAATTGTAGTAAACAGTTAATTTCCATACTAAATTGATAACTCCAACAGCTGATAGTCAGTTTCAATATTAAATTGATGATCTCAGAGTAGATAGTTAATTTCAAAATTAAAAATTGATGACAGCTTTAATATAGACATTTAATTTCAGTATTAAACTGAACTCAAACAGTAGACCGTTAGTTTCAATAAATTGATGATGGCCCACATAGTAGACAGTTAATTTCACTATTACATAAACAGTTATTTAATATTAAATTGATAGCTGACATAGCAGATAGTCAATATAGATATGTTGTGTTAAAGTTTTTTGCTCAAATGCAGGGATGAGGGTTTTCAAATGCATCAACAAATTTTAGTTGCTTATTATTATTTTTAGCTCACCTGACTGCAAGTCAGTGGGAGCTATTGCCATCACTTGGCGTCCGTCGGCCGTTAACTTTTGCAAGCTTGACTTCTTCTCAACCTCTAGTCCAAATTCAAACATATATTACACAGACCATCTGTAGAGAATGCCCTTTCTATTTTGTTAAAATGAAGCAGCTGTCACATTCAGGCTCTAGTTAATGCCCCAAAAGCTTAAAAAAAAATTAAAGAATGCCTTGATTTTTGGTATGGAACATCTTTTGGTGTTGAATATTAAAGTTTGTTCAAGGGAAGTTGGTAGGTCAATATTTGGGCTCTGTGGGGGCGTATCCATTTTGGGCTCTGTCCAAAATTTCTATTTCAAGAACTGGTGGGCCAATTTCAACCAAATTTGGCATGTAGTATAAGTGGGTCCTAAGTAATTGATTGTTGCCAGAAAAAAAATTTCACGGCCCTGTGACAACTCCAGGGGCTAAAAACAAAAAAATTCAAAAGCCCATATTTCCCAAACCACACGGAACAGAGAACTGTTATTTGGTATGAAACATCCTTAGGACCTTTAAGTTAACACTCTCAAGACTTCAGTTTGTTTTCCAAAGATTTTGTTTCATGTTGAACCCTTTCAATGCTGTGCACGTATGTTTTTTTTTTCTGGTTTCTTGGAAATATTTATCTGATTCCTGTATGAATGTCTTTAATTTAACTCTCACATAGCTTTAGTGTATTTTCCAAAGATTTTTTTTCATGTTGAACCCTTTCAATGCTGTGCACATTTTTTTTCATGTTTTTGGAAACATTTATCTGATTCCTGTATGAATGTCTTTAATTTAACCCTCTCAAGACTTAAGTGTGTTTTCTGAAACTTTTATTTCATGTTGGAACCTTTTCAATGCTGTGCACATGTTTTTTTCTGGTTTCTTGGGAAAACTCATCTGATTCCTGTTTTAATGTCTTTAATTTAACCCTCTCAAGACTTCAGTGTGAGTTACAAAGATTTTATTGATGCCTTGATCCAACCTTTTCAATGCTGTGCACATATATGTTTTTTCTGGTTTCTTGGAAAAGATTTCTCTGATTCCTGTATGAATATCTTTAATTTAACCCTCTCAGGACTTCAATGTGGGTTCCAAAGATTTTATTTCATGTAATACTGTTAACGAAAACCTATTTCTGATTTCTTCAAAAATATTTTACCCCTTCACCCCCCCTCCCCCCCCCCAAAAAAAAAAATAAGCCTCCATAAATTCTCTTTCTGTTTTGTTTATTTTTTATGCTTTAATCATTTTCACACCGGCTTGAATTTACTGGTGGCAGTAAAATTCTGTTTCTCTGGTTTGAAAATTTTCTTATTAGCACACCTGAGCGAAGCTCAAGGGGAGCTTTACTAATCGTTTTCCATCCGCCGTCCGTCCGGCATCGTCCGGCGTAAACTTTATAAAACCATCTTCTCCGCAGAAACCACTGGCCCAATATTTTTCAAATGTTGGGTAAATGTTTATTACCTAATATCAATTCAGATTTGTTCAAATGAAGTTGCCCCTTCTCCTGGGTGGGGCCACGCCCCCAAGGGGCACCAAAATTTTTGAAAATCTTCTTCTCATGAACCAGCAGTAGCAGAGACTTGATATTTGGTGTGCAGCTTCCTTTTGAGGTGTAGACTCAAGTTTGTTCAAGAAAAGATTGAGGGGCAATATTTGGCGACTTTATGGGAGGGGCAAGAATTTGGCCCCACCCCAAATTTAAGTTTTCCGAACCGAGAGGCTGATTTGAACCATATTTTATGTGAGGGCTTATTGGGTCATAAATATCTAATTTATGCCAAAAATGTTTTTCCCCGCAGCCCCGTGGGAACCGCAGGAGCTAAAAATAGAAAAAATTAAAACGTCCATATCTCCAAAACTGCACGGCACTGAGAATTTTTATTTGGTGTGAAGCTTCCTTAGGACCAACAGAAAGGATTGGTAAACAAAAATTGCCATCGGTTTTATCATAGGGTACAGTTTTGGGACTTTGAAAAAGTGCTGAGTCAGCACTTTTTAACACTGTAGGCAATGGGAAAAACATTAAAAAATCTTCTCCAGATCCAGCAGCAGAATCTCTTGATATTTGGTATGCAACATTATAGGATGGATCTGATTCAAGTTTGTTCAAATCGGCCCCCTGGGTTCATATTTGGGCTCAGTATAGGAGCCCGATTTCGAACTTAGTGCATTTCAGGCAGATTTCTTAAAAAAATCTTCTTCTTCAGATCCAGCAGGCAGAATCTTTTGATATTTGGTATGCAACATTGTGGGGTGGATCTGATTCAAGTTTGTTCAAATCGGCCCACTGGATTCATATTTGGGCTCACTATAGAAGCCCAAATTCGAACTAAGTGCATTTCAGGCAAATTTCTTTAAAAATCTTCTTCTCCAGATCCAGCAGGTTGAATCTTTTGATATTTGGTATGCAACATTGTGGGGTGGATCTAATTCAAGTTTGTTCAAATCGGCTCCCTAGATTCATATTTGGGCTCACTATAGAAGCTCGAATTCGAACTTAGTGCATTTCAGGAAAATTTCTTAAAAAATCTTCTTCAGATCCAGCAGGCAGAATCTTTTCATATTTGGTATGCAACATTGTGGGGTGGATCTGATTCAAGTTTGTTCAAATCGGCCCACTGGATTCATATTTGGGCTCACTATAGAAGCCCAAATTCGAACTAAGTGCATTTCAGGCAAATTTCTTTAAAAATCTTCTCCAGATCCAGCAGGTTGAATCTTTTCATATTTGGTATGCAACATTGTGGGGTGGATCTAATTCAAGTTTGTTCAAATCGGCTCCCTAGATTCATATTTGGGCTCACTATAGAAGCTCGAATTCGAACTTAGTGCATTTCAGGCAAATGTCTTAAAAAATCTTCTTCTCCAGATCCAGCAGGCAGAATCTTTTCATATTTGGTATGCGACATTGTGGGGTGGATCTGAATCAAGTTTGTTCAAATCGGCTCCCTGGATTCATATTTGGGCTCACTATAGAAGCTCGAATTCGAACTTGGTGCATTTCAGGCAAATTTCTTCAAAAATCTTCTTCTCCTGATCCAGCAGGCAGAATCTTTTGATATTTGGTATGCAACATTGTGGGGTGGATCTGATTCCAGTTTGTTCAAATCGGCTCCCTGGGTTTATATTTCGGCTCAGTATAGGAGCCCAAAATTTGAACTTAGTGCATTTCAGGCAAATTTCTTTGAAAATCTTCTTCTCAAGATCCAGCAGGCAGAATCTTTTGATATTTGGTATGCACCATGCTTAGGGGGGTGAGATTCAAGTTTGTTCAAGCCAAGTCCCTGGGTTCATATTTGGGCTCACTGTGATAGCCCTAATTATAACTTATAACTTCAAAATGAGGAATTTTCATTAAAAATCTTCTTCAGAATGTTTTGATATTTGGTATGCAGAATCCTTAGGGGGTGAGATTCAAGTTTGTTTAAGCCATGCCACGAGGTCCATATTTGGACTCACTGTGGGAGCTTGAATTGTAACTTAGTTCAAAATGAGGAATTTTCTTTAAAAAATCTTCTTCTTCAGATCCAGCAGTCTGAATGTTTTGATATTTGGTGTGCAGCATCCTTAGGGGGGTGAGATTCAAGTTTGTTAAAGCCAAGTCCCCTGGGTTCATATATGGGCTCCCTGTGGGAGCCTGAATTATAACTTAGTTCAATTTGAGGAATATTCTTTAAAAAATCTTTTTTTTTTTAGATCCACTGATCAGAATCTTTGGATATTTGGTATATTAGGAGGAGCAGATGCAACTTGTTGAAATCAATTCTCTGGGTTGATATTTAGGCTGCCATGTCAGGTGAGCGCCCTCAGGCCACTTGGGGCCTCTTGTTCTTTAAAACCACTGGGCCAAATTCATTCATTTATGGCATAGACCATCTTTGGAGTAAACCATTTCACCTTTGTTCAAATGAAGCTGCTGCCATCTTCAGGCTGGTGGAATTTATTTTAATGATTTCTCCCCCCCCCCCCCCCCCCCCCCAAAAAAAAATAAATTACTATATCCCTTGGTGGGGGTGGAGATAATGATCCATAAGCCTAAAATGCTTTAAAAAAATCCTCTTTTTATAAGCCACTTGCAATAATGCTTAGATTTCTTGTTTGGAACCTACTTTTGTGATGCACATTCACTTTTTTTCAGAGAAACTCTGTAACTCAAAATTTCGGCTGCACTCAAAATTTCTATTTTCTATTGTCATGTAGTATATAACTGGGTCATAAGTATTTCATTTATGCCAGGATTTTTTTTTTCTTTGTGTGTGTGTGGGGGGGGGGGGGGGGGGGGGGGGGGGGGGGGGGGGGGGTGGGGGGGGGGGGGGGGGGGTAGAGAGAACCACAGTAGTTGAAAACAAAACAAGAATTTCATTTGGTTGTTGTTTTTTAATACTTCACAGAACAGAGCTGCCCTTGGTTGTGTCATAGCAAATCAAAAAATTGCTCTTGTTGCTGATCACTAACTGATACACTCATCTCTTTTGACAACTTGAGCCAGGTGGCGTTTTAGGCTCACTTTGAGCCCCAGGTTTACTTATTATGTGAAAGTCAATCACATTTTTAACTCTTTTCCTAAAGTAAAGATCAGAGCATGCCAGAGCCATTTGCAAATATCTCTGCTCAAATTTTAATATTTTTTCATTTTCTGTCTCAAAAACTTAGCTTCTGACCAGTCATTGGAATAAGGTCATTGAGCTTATTCCAGTGATGGTGTCATAAGTGAT
This sequence comes from Pictodentalium vernedei, assembly GCA_031216915.1. NCBI lineage: Eukaryota > Metazoa > Mollusca > Scaphopoda > Dentaliida > Dentaliidae > Pictodentalium > Pictodentalium vernedei. The sequence goes on along the minus strand of CM062296.1, from coordinate 281,626,225 downwards.
GTTTTTGAGTACAGAAATGAAAATTTTGTAGTTTCTCAAGAATTTTTTTTTTTTTGCATGTTCCCAGTAACTTCCCTCTTCTGTTTGGGGTTAAGGTAAAGGCTTACTAACATAAAGCTTGTACAACCACAGAGGGATCTTCATTATATGTCCCAATACTGAACTCAATTTTTAAATGATAAGCTCAAACCTGTGTATTTTATGCTGTTTATAAATACCTGGTGATCAAGGTTGCTAGTCTTCCGTATTTTTTTGCAAGAATTCCAGCATTGCATTTAGACCAGCTTCTTCCTATAATCTTGCTTCATTATTGTATCAATGTTAACTAAAATATCGTTTTGTTGTACATTTCTCAAAAATTGTGAAAATGGATTGGGCCACTTGTTCAAAGCAAAAATATATGCATCCTTCATCATGTTGAAAAACCATCATCTACTTATCTAATTATGCTGAAAATATATGCATATCATAGTTTTTTATATCTGCAATTAATTACATATCAGAGCAAATGATTTTAATTGACATAATGATTTATTCAGAAATAAATTGACATTATTATGTGGGAAGTTATCCCTACTGGATCCCTGGACAGTGATTTGTGTTTGATGGACTCAAAATTAATTTTCTTTACAGATAAATGTGCGGTCAAACATTCCTGTGTAAGCATTTAATTTGTTAAATTATGACTATTTCTGGTCTCCCCCGTCGGAACCCCCGAAAAGTGAAACAGTGCTTGTTTCTTCCGGTAAAACAAACTTGATTTTACTGGTAAAATAGGACCCAGTCTCCAATACATGGGGTGGAAGTCCTCTAAAATGCTCAACATGGGTATAAACAATTTACTAAATTTGACTTTATCTCTCATGTTGCTGTCACAATTGGGGGCACGATGACGCCGTGTACTAAGGCGTACTGCACGTCGATGGTACGCATGTCTTCAACCAATCTAACCCTGCCTGTGCTGCACTGCGGAGTTATGATGTTGGGGAGCTGGCAGCTGCTCATCGTTGCTTGGTGGTTCTCTCCGGGTACTCCGGCTTCTTCCACCCGTAAAACTGTCACGGTCATGATTAGCCATTGTGCATAAATATGTGACCTTAAACATCAATAAATAAATAATAATGCTGTCACAATTAGCCATTGTGCAGAAATATGTGATTTAAAATGAATAAATATAAATAAATAATATTATTTTCGGTCATTTAAATATAGCTCCCCCCCCCCCCCCCCCCCCCCCCCACAACCTTGTCTAAATGCAACGAAGTTGAGGGCCATACTGTTTTTAATGATTGGCTAGATTTGACATTTCATACTTATTACATGTGGATGTTGCAGCCCCTGTGGAAGTGGAGTTGTGCTTGTTTACTGTAGTAAAAAGTTCTGCCTTACTTGTAAAATAGCACTTGGAACCAACATCTGGGATGGAAGTCCTTTAAAGTGGGCAGCATAGGTATAAAATGATTGGCTAAATTTGACTTCGTACCTATGTTGAGCTTATGATGTAACCAAAGATGCTGAAAATGACCGTAACCGTTTTCCCAATGCACATGATCTCGAAATTTATTGTTTTAATTGTTTTTTCAAAATAATTCAACCAAACCATATCATGTGACGCCAAGAAAGTGAGAACATTGAATTTCTGATGATATTGTCCTTTGATTTTCTTGATTTGATCATGATATTGCTGTATTTTATTCGTGAAATCTTGACTGCATTTGTGATCGCAGTACTGTCCTGGTAAAATTCCTCTTCTGCACTGAAGCAGATAAAAAAATATATCTTCATTGATTATTATTAGCTCACCTGACTGAAAGTCAGGGTGAGCTATTCTGATCACTTTTCGTCCGTCGTCCGTCGTGAAGGTGGTGTTTGGGCCTTTTTCTCCCAAACCACTGGCCGCATATTAATGAAATTTCATGTGAGTAGGGGTTATATAAGGGCATTTTGATTTTTTGTCAAATTGGGTTTCAGCTCATATTGAGCAGAGGGATGGGGCAAAAATGCGCCAATTCTTAAAAAATCTTCTTCTCAAGAACCAGCAATAGCAGAGACTTGATATTTGGTATGCAGCTTCCTTTTGAGGTGTAGACTCAAGTTTGTTCAAGAGAAGTTTGTCGGGCATTATTTGCCTTCGTTATGGGAGGGGCAAAAATTTTGGCCACGCCTAAAATTTCTATTTTCAGAACCGTCAGGTCGATTTGAACCAAATTTGACATGAGATGATAATGGGTCATAAGTAGTTGATTGATACAAAAAAAAATTTTCTCATTGCCCCTTGGGAACCTCGGGAGCTAAAAATAGGAAAAACCTTAAAACTGCCATATCTCCAAAACTACACGGCACAGAGAATTCTTATTTTGTATAAAGCTTACTTTTATCCAGTAGAATAGAATGGTTAACAAAAATCCCTATCTGTTTGATCACAAGGTACTTTTTTCAGGACTTTGAAAAAGTGCTGAGTCAGCACTTTTTAACACTGTAGGCAATGGGAAAAAGATTAAAAAATCTTCTTCTCCAGATCCAGCAGGCAGAATCTTTTGATATTTGGTATGCAACATTGTAGGGTGGATCTGATTCAAGTTTGTTCAAATCGGCCCCCTGGGTTCATATTTGGGCTTAGTATAGGAGCCCGATTTCGAACTTAGTGCATTTCAGGCAAATTTCTTAAAAAATCTTCTTCTCCAGATCGAGCAGGCAGAATCTTTTGATATTTGGTATGCAACATTGTGGGCTGGATCTGATTCAAGTTTGTTCAAATTGGCCCCTTGGATTCATATTTGGGCTCACTATAGAAGCCCGAATTCGAACTTAGTGCATTTCAGGCAAATTTCTTAAAAAATCTTCTTCTCCAGATCCAGCAGGCAGAATCTTTTGATATTCGGCATGCAATATTGTGGGGTGGATCTGATTCAAGTTTGTTCAAATCGGCCCCCTGGGTTTATATTTGGGCTCAGTATAGAAGCTCGAATTCGAACTTAGTGCATTTCAGGCAAATTTCTTCAAAAATCTTCTTCTCCAGATCCAGCAGGCAAAATCTTTTGATATTTGGTATGCAACATTGTGGGGTGGATCTGATTCAAGTTTGTTCAAATCGGCCCCCTGGGTTTATATTTGGGCTCAGTACAGAAGCTCGAATTCGAACTTAGTGCATTTCAGGCAAATTTCTTCTTCTCCAGATCCAGCAGGCAAAATCTTTTGATATTTGGTATGCAACATTGTGGGGTGGATCTGATTCAAATTTGTTCAAATCGGCCCCCTGGATTCATATTTGGCTCACTATAGAAGCCCGAATTCGAACATAGTGCATTTCAGGCAAATTTCTTAAAAAATCTTCTCCAGATCCAGCAGGCAAAATCTTTTGATATTTGGTATGCAACATTGAGGGGTGGATCTGATTCAAGTTTGTTCAAAATGGCCCCCTGGATTCATATTTGGGCTCACTATAGAAGCTCGAATTCGGACTTAGTGCATTTCAGGCAAATTTCTTAAAAAATCTTCTTCTCCAGATTCAGCAGGCAGAATCTTTTGATATTTGGTGTGCAACATTGTGGAGGGGATCTGATTCAAGTTTGTTCAAATCGGCTCCCTAGGTTCATATTTGGGCTCACTATAGAAGCTTGAATTCGAACTTAGTGCATTTCAGGCAAATTTCTTTGAAAATCTTCTTCTCAAGATCCAGCAGGCAGAATCTTTTGACATTGGGTGTGCACCATGCTTAGGGGGGTGAGATTCAAGTTTGTTCAAGCCAAGTCTCTAGGTCCATATTTGGACTCACTGTAGGAGCTTGAATTATAACTTAGTTCAAAATGAGGAATTTTCTTTAAAAATCTTCTTCTTCAGATCCAGCAGTCGGAATGTTTTGATATTTGGTGTGCAGCATCCTTAAGGGGGTGAGGTTCAAGTTTGTTAAAGCCAAGTCCCTGTGGGAGCCTGAATTATAACTTAGTCCAATATGAGGAATATTCTTTAAAAATCTTCTTTTTTTTTTAGATCCACTGGTCAGAATCTTTGGATATTTGGTATAAGCTTTTCTTAGGAGGAGCAGATGCAACTTGTTGAAATCAATTCTCTGGGTTGATATTTAGGCTACCATGTCAGGTGAGCGCCCTCAGGCCCCTTGGGGCCTCTTGTTTATATAAAAGGTTGATTAGGCCTAAAACTGTTAAAAATCTGTTTCTCAGCCCTTCCAGCATGGTCCATTTGCATTTGTCTGCCACATGTTCTCTTTTTATAACCAATGAAAACTTAAAAAAATAAGTAAATGGTTTATGTCTGACATTTTACCCAAGTTAAAAAAATGGATAAGTTTGTCCCTTGAGTGCAACAAAGCTCTTTCACTCAAAAGACAAAATACACCACCACTCATGCTATTCTGTAGACTATGAAGCCTAAAACAAAACAAACGAAGAACATGAAAAAAAGAAATACTTACAAAAATAAAAAATAAAATAAAAATGCCCATCCACATGCAATTTTACAAAAAATGGCCCGAGAAACAGAAGATCTACTTTGTGAGGCCTTATTGGTTCCAGTTATTGCTTCTTTCCCAATTCAGTATCAAAAGATGCTTGTCCTTAGGTCGGATTTTGTAGATGCTTTTTTCAAAGTTTTTTTGTGATGTATGCATTCTGTAACTGAAAGAAATTTGATCTTTGAGCAGAGAAGAGAAATGACAAAACATTCAAGTCACTATACAGTGCAATATGTTAAAAGTTATATATTTATTTTAGACAATGATATTTATAGTAACTTCCACATTCCCTCACAAGAAAAATTCCAGTTTGTTATTATATTGCATAGTTGTTTGATACTCAGAAAGAATTGTTCAATAGAAAGTTGTAATTGTGCAAATCAATAGTATTTATTATTATAATGTTTTATCACTTTTTTGATGATTTGTGTACATTTGTTTTCATTTCAGAGTTGTGATTATTATGAGGGATCAAAAGTCAAATGAAAAACATATCCATTCCTTCTTTACATTTTTAACCCTTTGAACCCTAGTGGTATCTTCCATATCAGTTCAATGGCAGCAACAGGAAGAGTCTATATTCATTAATTGGGGGTAGACCCATTAATATTTTCAACGTGCAGCCTTGGGGCTGAACCTTGAAAATATTGATTGGTCTACACCACACCTTCACTCAAAAGTCAACCTACTTAATGAAATTATGAAGTATCATGTTACTGGGCCGGAAAAGCGGCCTCTGGGGTTCAAAGGGTTAAGTGATTTCACAATAAACCTTCAAGCATTTCCATGTATATTTTCTGCTGTTTTCCAATCAAATCATTTAAAAGAAAATTGTTTTGAGTGTTGGAAGCCCATATTTGGATTCCATTCAGAAGCACTGGTATAGCTATTAATTCTTAACACTCTGTTGTATTTCTTTAAATATTTTCCCTCAAATCTAGTCATGGCTCCTGAAAAGCAGCCCTGACTAGATTTGAGGAAAAATTCATTGAGAAATTAAAGAAGTCATTGGTCAAAACATTGATTCAAGTTACGTGGTGAAATTCAGTAATAGTGCTCAAATTATGTTATCTGCTGGAGAGAAACTTTCTGTTCTGAACAGGAATATCTGGCTGGAACATGCAAGAAATTAAAAGTTCTGTGAGAACCCCTGAGAAGTGAGCAATGCTTGTTTACTGTGGTAAACAATTTCTACTTTACTGGTAAATTAGTATCCAGTAACCAACACTTGGGTCAGAAATCCTGTAAAGTAGGCAACACTGTAAAAAGGATTAGTTGAACTTAGTTATACTTGCATCACTCTAATGATGTAGCCACAGATGCTGAAAGTGATCTTAAAAGTTATACTTGCATCACTCTAATGATGTAGCCACAGATGCTGAAAGTGACCTTAAATACCAGTAAATAAATATAACCTATACAACACTGTGTGAGAACTCGGGTCTGACAATATTTGCCTTTGTTCTGGGAATGGCAAGATTTTTGGCCTGGCTCAAAATTTTTATTTTCTGAGCTGATTTGAATGAAATTTGGTATGTATTGAGTCACAAATACTTGATTCATGCAGAAACAATTCTTCAGATCTACCAGTCAGAATCTTTTGATATTTAATATACAGCATCTTCTGGGGGTGTCATTTTCAAGTTTCTTCATATAAAGTCACCGAGTTATAATATTTGTGCTCCCTCTGGGAGCATAAATATTAACTTGGTGCAATATGAAGAATATGTAACATTAAAAATGTTCTTCTCCAGAACCCACAGTCACAATCATTTAATATATGGTGTACACCATCCTTAGAGGAGTTGGATTCAAGTTTGTTAAAAATCGGATCCTTAGGATAATATTTGGGCTCCCTATTGGAATCCAATATGAGGAATATTCTTGAAAAATCTTCATCTCCAGAACCGCCAGTCAGAATGGTTTGATATTTGTTATACACCATCCTCAGGGATGCCAGTTTCAAGAGTGTTTAAATAAAGTCACTGGGTTAATATTTTGGCTCACTGGAGCCTGAATTTTAGCTTTGTACAATAGAGAAATATTCTTTAAAATCTTCTCTAGAACCACCATTCAGAATCTTTTGATATTATGTATGAAACAAACACCCTAAGGGAAGAGGTGTAAATCCTCCAATAGTTCAACAGGACAAGCTCTTTTCAGTGAGGGCTTGTGATCTATGCTTTGCAAGCAAAACATTTTGACAACAAAATTGGTATGGTGATACTTCTCTACGGCTTTTGTCTGATTCGTAAAAAAATTTTTATAATTGTTATATTCAGAATTAACTCTTCACCTAACATGACTAGAGCCTAGAAGACACTTGCGAAAAAAGTAAAAACAAATGCCTCAAAGCTATATGTTACAACTCCTCCTTAGTGGAGATGGGCAATACACCAAAAAACTGAATCAACATCGATATCATGGGGATACAAAAAAAATCAAACTGAGCAAATCATTGAATAACAAAACCATCTGTATTTTCGAATTTTCCTACATTTACTATTTTATATAAAGCGTTGTTGAGCCCTGATAGCAGTGGAAGTAAACATTTTCATGAAAAAAGTGACTGCTTTTGTTTTCAGTTTTATTAGCCCTTGAGGGCCTAGGCAATTGTCCAGAATTCCCCCAAGAATACAACCTTTACATGTCCAGTTGGTTAGCAGTGATTTCTGGTCAAGGCTTGCTACCTGTTAGAAATCACTGCCCGTGCGACTTGGCTATTGTCTGCAGGACCTCCTAATGATGGCATGTTAAAGGTACATGCTCAAAGATTGCAGAAGCCTGAAATAGGCCTTTAAAGATAAAGGTGTGTTTGAAACAAGTTTCAAAATTACTGTTGATATGATTTGAGATGGCCAAAGAATGTCGATGTTGAGTTCATTGGCAGTGGCAATTGTGGCACTGTGGTAGAATGATAAAAGAACTTATTCTGTATTTTCTTGGTGTGAATTACCCTTTGGTTAATTAAGCAAATCTCAGTCAAGTCATGTACCAAATCCCGAACCGATACCCCCATACAAATACCTATACGGAATGCAAAATTCCAATGTCACCTATCTCTACTCCTTAGAACAAGCTCGTCCCAGTAGTGGGTCATTAGCTATGTTACGGAGACAAAAAGTGTAAAAATAACTAAAATGTGAACTGCCATTTTTTTGTGAATAGTGCTGGTTGGATATGACTGTAACTTGAGATAAAGAGTTGAACAAAATTAGTAAAGTGTCCGATTTATGTTCATAACCAAATAATTACACACTATTCCATCAGAATAAAACTTTTTGAGTCTTCTTGCACATTTTAACCCTTTACCTAACAAATCAACTGCATCCACCAACTTAATTTGAAAATTGAGGAGTTGAAAAAGAATTATTTTTTCAAAGCATTTCAACAAACCCATATATGACACCTCATTGGAACGATCTCATCAAGCTCATTCCAGTGAGGAGTCATATAATATGGTTTTATTGAATTTGTTTGGAAAAATTTGAAAAAAAATTAAAAACAGAAAATTTTGATATCGTTTATGTTGGGTAAAGGGTGAAGGAGTGGTTACTTTGCTTGGAGCTTTTAGTACACTTAACTGAAAATTATGTTGGTTAAACAAAGCTGTTATTTATTACATATGGAATGTTGGCAATAATTAAAAGATGCTAAGTACATGTATTGTCACTGAATTACTAAAGACTGTTGTCAGATAAAACATTTGTTTTATAATTCTTGTCTTTATTTTTTGGACTGTCTTGTAAAGCAGCTTCCCAAGACACACATGTAAAAACACAAAAATGCTTTGTAAATGCTTTTTTCATTTTATGTTACATCAGCATACAGTTTGGAGGCCTGATGATTATGCATTTGTTCGCAACTGGTGGAAATACTCAACATTGTACGGAAGTTGGTTGTCTGATATTAGTTGAAGTTTTGTGCTTGAAGATAAACTTTAAATCTCATGCAGGTACAGCACGGCTGCCACTTTCCAGTGGTGTGCAATTTTTCCACAGATGCATTGATATTAGATTCCAAACACTAATTACAGAAATAATCATCAAACATTTCATTAATGAAGTACCATGTAAAACCTGCTACTTCATTAATTAAAATTTTGCTGATGATGATTTTTATTACCTGGTAAATGCATGCTTGGACATCACTGTCCATGCGTGGATTATGTCCAGTCCTTGGCAACTTACTGTCGAATTAAAACAGAACTGTGTTGCTAAGTGCACCTGTTTAAAAGATTAATATTAAAGCTAATTCAATGAAGTACATGTTTATTTGGTGGATTCTTTCTTGGTATTTAGAATTTGACCTGACATTTACAAATGGAGGGGTGAGAGGAGGGGGCATTTGCTCCATGATACTGGTTCAGATGCTAGTCGTTGGTTCACATGCACATGTAGAAGGCATTGGTTGTTGGGGAGAGATCTTATGCCCATGGGGCATACAGTCGAGGGCTCTGTCTAGCCGTACTTCCGTAAGTCTGAACTTCGTACAAACGTTTTGCATTGTACTCCAGGATATCCCAACTATTGCTTGTTTTGTCCATGCTTACAAACCAGAGTTATGGCCCTTGATACACTTACAAAACTTTTTGTGCAAACGTTTTGCATACTGGCAATAACTCAAACATCGGTTGTCAAATTTTGATGTCCTATGGTATGATGAGAAATCAGCATGCAGGAAAGGATATCAACATAATGGGTGCTTTTTAGCTCAACTTTGGCAAAGCCAAATTTGAGCTTTTGTCATGGCCCGTCGTCCGTCTGGACGTCTATCCGTACGCCAACAGTTGGATACGGCTCAGGCTAGAGGCCGTATTTATGAACCGATCTTTACGAAACTTCTTGGGTACCTTTGTTATGACCGTGGCACAAGAACGAGTGTTTTTGGGTGTGGTCCAAAATTCAAGATGGCTGCCAGCTGCCATTTTGTACCGACGATGCAGAAATCTGTTTTTTGTACAGAACTTCCATATGAAAGCTCTGATTTGAATAATTTTTTGTATGAATGTTTAGTACCATGGGATATATCACATATAATACGGGGGTTTTTTTCTCGTGCGTAAATTGTGCAAATTAGACTAATTTTGATGTTTTTTGGTGTTACTTTCAGCACTGTAGGTGCAAATACCAATACGGCTTGGGCTAGAGGCCGTATTTATGAACCGATCTTTTCGAAACTTCTTGGGTACCTTTGTAATGACCGTGGGACGAGAACGAGTGTTTTGGGGTCTGGTCCGAAATTCAAGATGGCCGATGGCAGCCATTTTGTACAAAATTAGGTGCAATTAGATTTTTGCACAGAACTTCCATTTGAAAGTGCTGATTTGAATAATTTTGTGTGTGAATGTTTGGTACCATGGGATACATCACATATAATACAGGGTTTTTTCTCATGCAGAAATTATGCAAATTAGATGAACTTTGATTTTTTCAGTGCGACTTACACACAGTAAGTACACATGTCAATACGGCTCAGACTAGAGTCTGTATTTATCAACCGATCTTCACGTAACTTCTTGGGTACCTTTGTTATCACCTTGGGATGAAAACGAGTGTTTCTGTGTGCGGTCTAAAATTCAAGATGGCTGCCAGTGGCCATTTTGTACCGAAATTAGGTCTAATCAGTGTTTTGTACACAACTTCTATACAGCTCAGACTAGAGGCCATATTTATGAACCAATCTTTACGAAACTTCTTGGGTACCTTTGTTATCACCGTGGGATGAGAGCGAGTGTTTTTGGGTGTGGTCCGAAATTCAAGATGGCCACCAGCAGCCATTTTGTACCAAAATTAGTGCAATCAGTCTTTTGTACAGAACTTCTGTATGAAAGTTCTGATTTGAATAAAGTTTTGTATGAATGTTTAGTAACACGGAATACATCACATATTATAAGGGTTTTTTTTTCTCGTGCAGAAATTATGCAAATTAGATGAACTTTGATTTATTCAGTGCTACTTACACAATGTAAGCACACATGTCAATACAGCTCATGGTAGAGGCTGTATTTATGAACCGATCTTCACAAAACTTCTTGGTTACCTTTGTTATCACCTTGGGACGAGAATGAGTTTTTCTGGGTACGGTCCAAAATTCAAGATGGCTGCCAGTGGCCCTTTTGTACCGAAATTAGGTCCAATCAGTTTTTTGTCACAAGTTCTATACAGCTCGTATTTATGAACTGATCTTCACAAAACTTCTTGGGTACCTTTGTTTTCACCTTGGGACAGGAACGAGTGTGTTTTGGGGTGCCTTTGTTATCACTGTGCTATGAGAACAAATATTTTGGGGTTCAGTCAGACCCACTCTGGGACTCAAAGATTTTTTTCTAGTTTAGCATCTGACTGTCACCTACCTTTACAGTACTTTACCTATACATTTGTTACAGGCAACGGTCAGTATTTATGTACAGACCGTTACAATACTTTATATATACCTTTGTTATCAGGTCATTACCTAGATGTTTGTCATTGCTGTGTCACATACTATACATGTACATGTCTTTGTCTTGACAAGTTGAGCTACAGTGTCATTGACACTTTCATTTATATTGCTCATGTTGAAAAGATATGTAGGGGAGAGTTTAACTCAGTCTTCATGTCTGTCCATTTGTTTGTTAAAAATGGCAGACTTTTATGCCATCTTGAGAAATGCCACCACTGCAAAGTGCTATCTGTGGTATTGCAGGAGGGGGTATATGCAATGCCTCTTGTTGCTCTTTTGTTTGTAAAGGTGTTGTGCACATTGTGTTCTATGTTTTATTCAGTTGAATACCCACCGCATACCCACCGTAAGTGGTGAGTGGTATCATCTAAACTCAGATTCGCAATACTACAAGTACAAAATCATGTTTCACAGCTTGATTTAAATAATCCATAGAGGTGTTTCTTTTGTGAAAATGGGGGTAAATCATGAAATCTTTTCCAGCCACACCAACTTTTACGTTGTATGGAGAGTCTATACATATGACTCCATGTGAGGTAGTTTAATAAAATGTATAACACACTTGTAACTCTTATCATTTGATTATACCCCTGCAACGTAATTGTAGGAGGAGTGGGGGAGGGGTTATATTGGTTTCACCTTGTTCATCCATCTGTCTGTCTGTTTGTTTGTCTGTCCATCCATCTAGACACGTTGTTTTCTGCACTCTTGAGTCCAAAAGTGTTTCACTTTGGAAGGTGAAATTACACATGTGCATTCCTTACGACATAAGGATACCCCTATTGATTTTGAAGATCAATGCTCATTATCCACTCACACATCTGTAGACACAATGCTTTCTTTGCTCCTACTTGGGCAATCAGGATTAAGTATGTTGCCCAAGGACCAAAAACTTTTGACATTGGACAGGATCGAACTGTTCACTTTTTCTTCTTAGGTGCAGTGTGTTAATCAGTGCGCCAACCCACTCCATATAAATACTTAGCTAGACTTGACTTTATATTGATGTTGCGCTAATATGTATTTATTTATTGGTGTTTAAGGTCACATACTTATGCACAATGGCTAGATGTTGCGGTAATGATATAGCCATAGATACTTAAAGTGACAGTAACATCAAGAAATAAAAACAGTTCCTAGTCATATTTCAAAAGACATTTACCTCATGCTGAGAATACCATCACTGGTTTTCTTTTCTTTTGGTGCTAGTGGTAGAGTTCATAGATTAGAGCCCTGTTTCCAATGACTGTCTGGGGATGCAAATCGTCAGAAATTAGTAATATGACTAGAAACGATTTACTACAGTGTGAAAGCTCTGCTTTACTATGAAGATAGGATTGGGTAACCAATGGTTTAACTGCAAGTTTTAGAAGGTAAACATCCCAATTATAAACAATTGGCTGAATGCCATGCTTGAGTTGTGATCGCAGTTTAGCCGTTGATGCTCAGAGTGATTTTAAACTGCAATAAATGAGCATAAGCTACAGATAATTGACCAAACTTGACCTCTCTCAGTCTAGTCAATGATGCAGAAAATTATTTACAGAAAGGCTGTGTAGTGGTTGATGATGTATATGCTGGAATATCTTCCCATGTCAGTTCTGACTAAAAGGTTGAGATTAAATTGTCCCTTTGACTCTTGCCTTACTCGCCTTGGAGACAAAAGTAACAATATTTTCAGGATGTGTTGAGAATATTTCCTTCTCAACTGCTAAAACCTTTTTATTCTTTGCTCCAAAAAATTAGCATATGATTAGTTATTAACGAAACTCATTCATACCAGTTAGTATTCATAAGCTGTTTCAGAGGCAAAACTAAAACAAAAGTAAATTGCGGGTTTTGTCTTCAGGTTTGGCCACATTATGATGTTTTCTTTGTTTTGTTTTTTTTAGACTTTTCATGTTTGTGCAATGCCCAATGTAATGGCCCAAACTGGCCTGTTCTCTTCACAATCACCATTCAAATTTGATCAATTTTTTCATTTTTGTCTCAAAAACATAACTTATGACCTCTCATTGGAACGAGCTCATTGAGTTAAGGCAAAAATGGATTTTTTTCTTCAAGAAATTGATTTTGCAAGTGTTATCTGCTATTCAAGTTGGGTAAAGCTTTAAGCATTTTCAGCCTGTGGCTTGAGTATCATCGTCGTCTGGCTAACAAATTAAATTTCAATACTCTACTGATTTACAGACCATTCGGTCTCCCAACTGTATGTTTTGTGTTTAGCTCAGCTTTATGTTGTGATATTGTTTATTTTTAGCTGCATTTATGTACTATTTCCATTGTTTTTCACTTTTCTTATTAACAACTTATTTTGAGAATTTCCCAATGGGAATCAAGCAAGCAGGGAAGTTCTTGACCCACGAGGAAGAATACATTTGTTTTCCTGGTAAAATGTGACCCCAGAACGAGCGCCTGGATTGTACACCATACTATACGTGAAGATTGATTTCATTTGAATCGCCTCAAGTCAGCAGTCGATTTTCTATCTTCAAAAAATAAATATTCAAACGATGTAAGGAGCATGCATGATGTTTCAGTTAATGGGCTTCCAGTTGCAACCTGAGATGAGAAAGGTCAGTTAATTAGCTTAGGTCAGCTAATTATCAAAATACTGAAATTTTATTTCTATAAATTTACATGAAAATGGTCTTTAAGACCATTTTCATGTAAAGTTTTTAAAATAAAATGTATACCAAGTGATTCCCTACTATACATCCACATCCTTTCTCAAGAAACTTTATTTTTTACCTGTTTTTAGGTAAAATATGGTGAGGGTTTCAGCTTATTTCAGATAATTTAGTTATCTTCCACGCTCATATCTGTTCATCCAGGATAGCATTTTGCTGAAAGTTTCTTGCACCTTTGTCATAAGAAACGCAAGTGATATTTTAACTAATCAACCCTTTGGAAAAAATTATTAAGTTACCATTTAACCAATGTAACACCCATGTCTGCCTACATGTAGCTGTATTCACAAAAATGGCCATTCAATTTTTGGAGATTGTTCCCAGAGAAGACTTGTGTCATAAGCAATGTTTTAGGCAAGAAATGAAATTTTATAGTCATCCAACTACTGTGGTAAACAAGCACTCTATTACTGGTAAAATAGGACTGGGGTCATAAATGCCTGGGGTGGAAGTCCTCTAAAATGGGCAACATGGGTATAAACGATTGACTATGCTTGACTTTATCTCCATGATGCGATCACAATTAACCATTGTGCCAAAATATGTGACTTTAAACACCAATAAACAAATATATTCACAAAACTTGCCATTCGAATATTATTTTTCAATTTTTTGCTTCAAAACTTAGCTTATGACCCCTCAGTGGAACGAACCCATTGAGATCATTCCAATGAAGGTCATAAACTTTGTTTTGTAAAAAGTCATTATGTTCAATTAATCAAAATGTTTTTACCTTGTCTGCTAGTCATATTGGGTAAAGAGTCAAGAAAGCTTCTGTGTTGGACATCAGAACTACATTTATATCTTTGTCAAGGAAGTCGGGCAGAGCTTGTGCACTGTGGTAAACAAATTATGTTTGTCTGGTAAAAGAGGACCCGGTAATCAATGCGTAGGTTAGAAATCCTCTTAAAATGTAAACTGTTCGCTAAACTTGACTTTATACTTATGATGTGGCCAGGTTGTAGCCAAATATGCTGAATATGGCCTTAAATACCAGCAAATGTATTTGTAAAGTCCACTCAGCTGGTCCACTCAGTATTTTCATGATGTGCAGAAGTGAAATTGACTATTTACTAATTAGTAAAAATTGTCCTGGATAAAGTTGTCAGTTGTTTCCATGTGAATGGCTTATCTTGTTTGCTTTATACTGATACCCTGTTATGTATCACTGTTCACAAGCAGGTTACCCATTGAATTTTATGATCAGCAAAATGATCCATGATGCTTCAGACCTTCTGTCATTAATTAACACTGTCGAAGAGCAAGTCACATGTGTGCATTTAGCATTTCATTCGAATAAATCCACCTGTATTTCGCAATTTGTGCTTCCATATTATATAGCATAATGCTTTTTTCTATATGTTGCTTAGTGATCTCTTTAATAAGTTTTCATTATAGTTGTTGAGGGTTTAATGCCATAAAGTTTACTCTGATTTAAAAAAAAAATAAAAAAAGATCCATTGATTGAAAGTAATTCTTTTGTTAATTCTTTGAAGAATGTTGACCTTCTAACTTCGAGGCTGTATACTTTGTAAGAAGTCAAAGTAAAAAGTAAGTATGTTTTAAAAGCTGTGAAGTCCAAAAGTACATAGCTTCTGTGATGTGGACTAAGTCTTTTTAGTCGAGTTTTCCCCCAAACTCTGCTATTGGTATGGCAAATGTCAGTGGGCAGACGGCCCTGTTTGCTTATAACTTAGTTGTTTTGGGCAGATTTTGATAACATTTGGTATGTTTCTTGATTTGCATGTTCAACATATGATTACGTGAAATAGGGCGCATCCATGCTTTTTCACAAATGTTATGGCCCTTTGTTAAAATCAACCAATTTTGAGCTTGATAGCGCGATAACTTCAACAAATGTATACTGATTGGACTGATATTTTGCACATGGGTTTCAAGGAACAATGCCCTGATTGAGTTCGAAAAGGGGCTCGGTCTGATGTTCAGCAGCAGAATTATTGGGCTAACTTTGTCACTTTTTTGCAAATTGTGTACTTGATAGCGCGATAGCTTAAACAAATGTCAGCTGATTTCATTCATTATTATACCCCCGCTTCGAAGAAGTGGGGGCTATATAGGAATCGCCCTGTACGTCCGTCCGTCCGTACATCTTTCCGTCCAGACAAATTCTTGTGTGCGCAACTCCTCCTACATTAATGAACCGATTTTGATGAAACCTTCATCTCTACTAAGTGAACATGTGCATATTCCAAACTTTTTAATCTGCGACAATTTTAACCAGGTTATCTCTCTTGAACTTTGATTTAATATGGGTTTCTATATGAAATTCTTGTGTGCGCAACTCCTCCTACATTTATCAATCAATTTGGACAAAACTTTTCAGACATCATCACTACTAAGTGAACATGCGCATATTCCAAGATTTTTGATCTGCAACAATTTTAACCAGGTTATCTCCCTTTGACTTAGATTTATTGTGTCTTTCCATCCGAACAAATTCTTGTGTGCGCAACTCCTCCTACATTAATGAACCGATTTTGATGAAACCTTTCAAACATCATCTCTACTAAGTGAACATGTGCATATTCCAAACTTTTTAATCTGCGACAATTTTAACCAGGTTATCTCTCTCTTGAACTTTGATTTAATATGGGTTTCTACATGAAATTCTTGTGTGCGCAACTCCTCCTACATTTATCAATCAATTTGGACAAAACTTTTCAGACATCATCACTACTAAGTGAACATGCGCATATTCCAAGATTTTTGATCTGCGACAATTTTAACCAGTTTATCTCCCTTTGACTTAGATTTATTATGTCTTTCCGTTCGAACAAATTCTTGTGTGCGCAACTCCTCCTACATTAATGAACCAATTTTGATGAAACCTTTCAAACATCATCTCTACTAAGTGAACATGTGCATATTCCAAACTTTTTGATCTGCGACAATTTTAACCAGGTTATCTCTCTTGAACTTTGATTTAATATGGGTTTCTGCATGAAATTCTTGTGTGCACAACTCCTACATTTATCAATTTGGACGAAAGTTTACAGACATCATCACTACTAAGTGAACATGCGCATATTCCAAAATTTTTGAGCTGTGGCAATTTTAACTAGGTTATCTCCCTTTAACTTAGATTTATTATGGGTTTCTACATGAAATTCTTGTGCGTGCAACTCCTACATTTATCAATCAATTTTGACGAAACCTTTCAAACATTATCACAACT
Source organism: Pictodentalium vernedei (assembly GCA_031216915.1). Taxonomy (NCBI): domain Eukaryota; kingdom Metazoa; phylum Mollusca; class Scaphopoda; order Dentaliida; family Dentaliidae; genus Pictodentalium; species Pictodentalium vernedei. Next base: position 281,609,424 of record CM062296.1, on the reverse strand, counting down.
AAGTGAACATACGCATATTCCCAAATTTTTGATCTGCGACAATTTTAACCAGGTTATCTCCCTTTAACTTGGATTTATTATAGGTTTTCAAATGGGATTCTTGTGTGTGCAACTCCTCCTACATTAATGAACCGATTTTGAATACATGTTGCACATTGTAAATGTGTTTTTCCAAATGTAAACCATATATGTGTGGGCTCTTTAAGTATTCAGTACTGTTCTGTGGAAGGCCACATGCAAATACAAATTTCAACAACAAAAAATGATCTTTATGTATACATTTCCTTATGGCCTTCGCCTACATGATCAGAAGTGCATTCCTCTAAAAACCCAAAGCGGGGGTATTAATCACCTTCAGAGATAGTTCTAGTTAGCTCTGTCCGTCAACAATTCAATACGGCTCGGGCTGCCTTGGGATGAGAACGAGTGTTTCTGGGTTTTGTTCAAAATTCAAGATGGCTGCCAGTGACCATTTTGTACCGAAATTAGGTCCAATCAGTTTTTTGTCACAACTTCTATACAGCTCGTATTTATGAACTGATCTTCACAAAACTTCTTGGGGTACCTTTGTTTTCACCTTGGGACAGGAATGAGTGTGTTTTGAGGTGCCTTTGTTATCACTGTGCTATGAGAACAAATATTTTGGGGTTCAGTCAGACCCACTCTGGGACTCGAAGATTTCTTTTCCAGTTTAGCATCTGACTGTCACCCACCTTTACAATACTTTACCTATACATTTGTTACAGGCTTCGGTCAGTATTTATGTATAGACTGTTACAATACTTTATATGTACCTTTGTTATCAGGTCATTACCTAGATGTTTGTCATTGCTGTGTCACATACTATACATGTACATGTCTTAACAAGTTGAGCTACAGTGTCATTGACACTTTCATTATTTTTTAATTATGCATTCTTGGTGTCTAGAGGAAGCTTCCTTTCCATTTTGGACCAGTCAGTTGAACCAAGATGGCCACCTGTGGCCAATTCATTATGGCTTCCACCGTGGTCATCTTGAATTTCGTTTCCGTCCAATTGGGGTGGGGGGGGGGGGGGTGGGGATTAGCAGCGCTTGGCATTGCAGGCCTCTTGTTGGTGTCTTGAGGAAGCTTCTTTTCGATTTTGGCCCAGCCGGCCAATTCAATATGGCAGCCATGGCCGCCCTATTGAATTTGGTTTCCGTCCAAATAACTAATGAATGCTGACTCAAATCAATTTTTTTTTTGGATGCATTATTTGTGTCTGCAGGAAGCTTCCTTTTGATTTGGTTATGCCCCCGAGAGGGTTAGCTTCCCTTTTATGACACCTTTGGGGGCATACACCCCCGAAGAGACTTGCCATCCATTTTATGACACCGTCGTCAGGAGCATATGCATCACTTTGCGTTGCTCATGTCATTTTGGTTATGCATTATTGGTGTCCAGAAGAAACTTCCTTTCGATTTTGGATCAGATTACCAATTCAATATGGGGGTCATGGTGGCTATATTGAAATTGGTTTCCATCCAATAACAAATGAATGCTGACTCGAATCAATTTTATTTTTTGATTATGCATTGTTGGTGTCTAAAGGAAGCTTCCTTTTGATTTTGGTTATGCCCCCAAGAGACTTACCTACCCTTTTATGACACCGTCGGGGGCATATGCCACACTTCGCGTTGCTCTTGTTTAGTTAGGATTTAGTTCCTTTAGGAAACTGAGGAGCAGATCTTGTTGACTGCTTTACATCAGCTCAACGTTATTTCCTTGCAACATGTTACTCGGAAGCCAACACCCCTTCAAATTTCACCTTCCTCCTCTCAACACTCGCTGTCATCTCAAGGTCACAACAAAGCAATGGACAAATCTTGAAATGCAACTTTATGCCATTTTAGCTCACCTGGCCTAAAAAGCCATGTGAGCTTTTCTCATCACTTGATGTCCGTCGTCGTCCAGCGTCCGTAAACTGTTCACATTTTCATCTTCTCTGTAACTGCTGAGCTGATGTGAACCAAACTTGGCAGGAATGGTCTATGGGAGGTTCTCTACAAACAATCCTCATTTTGATCCCATGGGTGGGTTTGAAAACATGGCCGCCAGAGGCATTCTTTGATTCTGATTGGTGGATTTTGACAAATCTTCCCCTCTGAAACCACAGGGCCAAATGTTTTGAAACTTTGCATGGTTGATGACTGGGACCTCCTCTACCAATGATCCTCATTTAATGTTGATCGTGTTGCAAACATGGCCACAATTGTGGCTTATAGTTACTATAGAAACCCTATGGGAAATCACATTTTCATCTTCTCTGGAACTACTGAGCCGACGTGAACCAAACCTGGCAGGGATAGTCAATGGGAGGTCTTCTACAAATGCTCCTCATTTTTGTTACTGTGCATCGAAAAACACGTCTTTGAACCAATGAAATTCCCAGATACTTGTAGGAGGTAAGAGATATATATATATAAGCTTGTTTGTACATATATGGAATGTGGAGCGGCGATTCCGGAAGGATATTATGTCTATACATAATCTTTACACGACTTACACTCGCATATGCGCCTGCATACGTGAACGCGTATGTGTATATAGATATATATATATATAGAAATAAATAAATATTTTTGTGTGGGGGCGTGTATGCGAGTGTGTGTTTGTATAGGGCGACATCCTTCTATTTTTAGCTCAACTTTGACGAAGTCAAATTTGAGCTATTGTCATGGCCCGTCGTCCGTCTGTCCGTCCGTCCATCCGTCCATCCGTACGTCAACAATTGGCTACGGCTCGGGCTAGAGGTCGTATTTATGAACCGATCTTTACGAAACTTCTTGGTTACCTTTGCTATGACCGTGGGACGAGAACGAGTGTTTTTGGGTGCGGTCCGAAATTCAAGATGGCTGCCAGCCGCCATTTTGTACCGATGATGCAGAAATCTGTTTTTTGTACAGAACTTCCATATGAAAGCTCTGATTTGAATAATTTTTTTGTATGAATGTTTAGTACCATGGGGTACATCACATATAATACAGGTTTTTTTCTCGTGCGTAAATTGTGCAAATTAGACTAATTTTGATGTTTTTTGGTGTTAATTTCAGCACTGTAAGTGCAAATGCCAATACGGCTCGGGCTAGAGGCCGTATTTATGAACCGATCTTTACGAAACTTCTTGGGTACCTTTGGTATCACCGTGGGACGAGAACGACTGTTTTGGGGTCCGGTCCGAAATTCAACATGGCCGATGGCAGCCATTTTGTACAAAATTAGGTGCAGTCAGATTTTTGCACAGAACTTCCATATGAAAGCGCTGATTTGAATAATTTTTTGTGTGAATGTTTAGTACCATGGGATACATCACATATAATACGGGTTTTTTTCTCGTGCAGAAATTCTGCAAATTAGATGAACTTTGATATTTCAGTGCGACTAACACACATTAAGTACACATGTCAATACGGCTCAGACTTGAGTCTGTATTTATGAACTGATCTTCACGAAATGTCTTGGGTACCTTTGTTATCACCTTGGGACGAGAACGAGTGTTTCTGGGTGCGGTCTAAAATTCAAGATGGCTGCCAGTGGCCATTTTGTACCGAAATTAGGTCTAATCAGTTTTTAGCTCAACTTGACAAAGTCAAGCTGAGCTATTGCCATCACTTCTCGTCCGTCGGCGTACGTACATACGTATGTACGTATGTACGTTAGTACGTTAGTATGTTAGTACGTTAGTACGTACGTCCACAATTTCCTTTGGCACACCTCACAGGTTGCATTTATGATCAGATTACTTTGAAACTTCTTATGCTTGTTTGGGGTGACCTCTAGATGGGAGCTATCGATTTTCTTCAATTTCCGCCAAAAAATGTTGCCGCGGCCAACGTTCTTAGAACTTAGTTTAGTCAAACCACAATATTTCCCTTTGGCACACCCTACAGGGCACATTTATGATTTGATTGCTATGAAACCTGATACGCTTATTTAGGGTGACCTCTAGATGGGAGCTATCGATTTTCTTCAATTTCTGGCAAAAAATGTTGCCACGGCCAACGTTCGTAGAACTTACTTTAGTCAGACCTCAATATTTCCCTTTGGAACACCCTACAGGATACATTTGCGATCAGATTGCTTTGAAACCTGGTATGCTTGTTTGGGGAGACCTCTAGATGTGAGCTATCGATTTTCTTAAATTTCTGTCAAAAATGTTGCCGCGGCCAACGTTCTTAGAACTTAGTTTAGTCAGACCACAATATTTCCCTTTGGCACACCATACAGGGCACATTTATGATTTGATTGCTTTGAAACCTGGTATGCTTGTTTGGGGAGACCTCTAGATGGGAGCTATCGATTTTCTTCAATTTCTGTCAAAAAATGTTGCCGCGGCCAACGTTCTTAGAACTTAGTTTAGTCAGAAGACTCAATATTTCCCTTTGGCACACCCTACAGGGCACATTTATGATCGGATTGCTTTGAAACCTGGCATGCTTGTTTGGGGTGACCTCTAGATGGGATCTATCGATTTTCTTCAATTTCCATCAAAAAATGTTGCCACAGCCAACATTCTTAGAACTTAGTTTAGTCAGACCACAATATTTCCCTTTGGCTCACTCTACAGGGCACATTTATGATTAGATTGCTTTGAAACCTGGTATGCTTATTTACGGTGACCTCTAGATGGGAGCTATCGATTTTCTTTCATTTCCGTCAAAAAATGTTGCCACGGCCACCGTTCCTAGAATTTAGTCTAGTCAGACTACAATATTTCCCTTTGTACACCCTACAGGGTACATTTATGATCAGATTGCTTTGAAACCTGGCATTCTTGTTTGGGGAGGCCTCTAGATGGGAGCTATCGATTTTCTTCGATTTCAGTCAAAAAAAGTTGCCACTGGCAAAAAAAATGACATTGGTACCAATGATCTTCAATTTTGCCATTTCATTTATAACTTACCAAGTTCAAGTTTGTCAAGTTGAGCTACAGTGTCATTGACACTTTCATTTGTACACAACTTCTATACAGCTCAGACTAGAGGCCATATTTATGAACCAATCTTTACGAACCTTGTTGGGTACCTTTGTTATCACCGTGGGATGAGAGCGAGTGTTTTTGGGTGTGGTCCGAAATTCAAGATGGCCACCAGCAGCCATTTTGTACCAAAATTTGTGCAATCAGTCTTTTGTACAGAACTTCTGTATGAAAGTTCTGATTTGAATAAATTTTTGTATGAATGTTTAGTAACATGGAATACATCACATATTCTAAGGGGTTTTTTTAGGCTTTTCCCTCTGGAAAAGACTATTGTTTTTCTACGGATTATTTTTTTTTTTTTTTTTTCTCCACACATTTTGTCCGTACGATTCAGAAGCCATTTTCACATAGATTTTCACGAAATTTTGCACACACATAGAGGGGCAGAAAATCTAAAAATGTACCGAAGCGGAATTTTCGATTTAACCCTTATTTCATCAGAATTGGCAAAAAACTGCCAAAAATGGGGTTTATCGGCACTTTCTCGAAACACGTCTTGTAGATTTTTTTTATACATTCGTAATTGCTAGACCTGTCTGTGACACGCCCTTTGATACACATGACATATCAGGCGATGCATATGGTAACCCTCCACAGGCCGCCAAACATCGAAATTTTGATGAAATAGGTCGGTTTCAGGCCTCCACTGCACCCAAACAATACATGAGAGATAAACATAACTTCCTTTATTGGGAGTGGAATTCACCGAGGATCATTTTTGTCAGTAATAAGGGTGTTCAAAAAACCAAGCGTTAACCCGCTTTGGGCTGGTTAAACAGCAATACCCCCATAAAGCTCAAAAATTTGTGTTTTTCGTGGATTTCTCTAAACGAGTCTTGTAGATTTTCAAGAAAAATTTGTCACTCCCAGGCCTTGGTGTGACCATAGAAGTTGCATGGACAAAATACTGTGGTGAGCATTTGTTAACCCTCCACGGGCTGCTAAAAGTCAAAATTGTGATAAAATGGGCTGTTTTTGGACGCCAACAGCACCCAATGGGTACGCCACAAAGAAGTGTGCCTTCTTTTATCGAGCGCATAATCTATACGCAAACATTTTTGTAAGTAGTAAGGGTATTCAAAAGTCGAAGTCTTAACCCATTTTGGACATGCTAAAGAGAGAGACCCCTTAAAATCTTATAATTCCCATTTTCTGTGGATTTCTCTAAAAACATCCTGTAGGTTTTCAAGAAAAATTGACAACTTGCAGGTCTTTGTGTGATATTACAAGTTGCATGGACAAAATATTCCGGTGAGCGTTTATTAACCCTCTAGAGGCTGCCAAGCATCGTAATTTTGTTGAAATGCGCTGTTTTCAGGCACGCACGTCACCCAACGTGTACCTGAGAAATAAACATAATCTCCTTTGTTGGAAGTGAAATTCACCAAAGACCATTTTTGTAAGTAATAAGGGTATTCAAAAAACCAAGCGTTAACCCATTTTGTGGTTGTTAATAGTGATACCCATCAAAGGCTTAAAAATTTATGTTTTCCCTGGATTTCTTTACAAACATCTGGTAGGGTTTTCAAGAGAAAATGGCCATTGATAGGTCATGGTGTCACATTACCAGTTGATTGGATAAATTATTCCTCTAAGCATTTGTTAACCCTCCATGGATGCTAAATGTCACAATTTTGAAAAAATAGTCTGTTTTTGAACAATAACAACATCAAATGGGAATACAACAGAGGAACGTAACTTCTTTTACCGGACGCAAAACTGACAGGGAAACATTTTTGTAAGTAGTAAATGTATTCAAAGATCGAGGTCTTAACCCATTTTTGACTGGTTAAGGAGATATACCCCTTAAAAGCTTAAAATTCCAGTTTTATGTGGATTTCTCGATTTCTCAAAAAAAAAATTTCAAGAGCAATTGACCATTCGCAAGTCTTCGAGTGACATTACAAGTTGCATGAACAAAATGTTTCGGTAAGCATTTGTTAACCCCCCAGAGGCTGCCAAGCATTGACATTTGGAGAAAAAGGGCTGTTCTTGGGCAACCATAACACCAAATGTGTACCTACGAGATAAACATAACCTCCTTCATTGGAAGGGGAATTCTACGTCGATCATTTTTGTAAGTAATGAAGATATTCACAAAACCAAGCATTAACCCTTTAGAGCTGGTTAAAGAGAGATACCCCTCAAAAGGTTAAAAATTCATGTTATCTGAGGATTTCTTTAAAAACATCCCGTAGATTTTCAGGAAAAATGGCCATTCTCATATCTTAGTGTGACATTACAAGGTGCATGTACAAAATATTCCTGGAAGCATTTGTTAACCCTAAGCAGGTTCTCAAACATCAAAATGTTGATAAAATAGGCTGTGTTTGCGTACCCACAGCACCCGAAGTTGGGACGAGAGATCAAAATAAGTGGAAGTAGAATTCACTTAGAATTATTTTTGGAAGTAATAAGAGTATTCAAAAAACAACACTTAACCCGTTTTGGGCTGGAAAAACAATGATACCCATCAAAAGCTTAAAATTCCTGTTCTCCCTGGATTTCTCTGAAAACATCTTGTAGATTTTAAAGAAAAACTGGCCATTCACAGTTCTTGGTGTGACATTACAAGTTGCATGAATAAATATTCCTGTTGGCACTTGTTAACCCTCTACAAACTGCCAGACATCAATATTTTGGATACATTTGAGATAAAATGGAACATTTTTAAATTGACACAGCACTCTGTGAGTATGTGTCAAATAAACTTAACTCCTTTTGTCGGTCATTGACTTGTTGGACGACGATATTGACATTAACCCCCTCCACCGTTAATGATGGTTTTTACCTAAACAATTTTTTATCAAACTGTGTCATTTGAGACTGCTATCTTCACCTTTCTCATAACATCAATGAAGGAACTTCAGTGAGACAGTTAAAAACAATTCATCAGACACTGTGGGGTCATGAAAAATCATGGAATCTCATCGGGAAAAGCCATGATTCTCCAGAATCATAAAGTCTAGTCTAGGGATTATTATTTTTTGGAGGGGGTTGGGGGGGGGGGGGGGGGGGTTAGGCTTTTCCCTCTGGAAAAGACTATTGTTTTTCTACGGATTATTTTTTTTTTTTTTTGTAGGCTTTTCCCTCTGGAAAAGACTATTGTTTTTCTACGGATTATTATTATTTTTTTTTTTTAGGCTTTTCCCTTTGGAAAAGACTATTGTTTTTCTACGGATTATTATTATTATTTTTTTTTTTTTTAATTTTTTTTTTTTTCCCACACATTTTTGTCCATACGATTCAGAAGCCATTTTCGAACCGATTTTCACACAATTTGGCACACGCCTAGAGGGGCAAAAAATCTAAAAATGTACCGAAGCGGAATTTTCGATTTAACCCTTATTTCGCCAGAATTGGCAAAAAACTGCCAAAATTGGGGTTTATCGGCACTTTCTCGAAACGCATCTTATAGATTTTTTTTAAACATTCATCATTGCTAGACCTGCCTATGACACGACCTTTGATACAACGACATATTAGGCGATGCATATGGTAACCCTCCACAGGCTGCCAAACATCAAAATTTTGATGAAATGGGCCGGTTTCAGACCCCCACAGCACCCAAACGATACCCGAGAGGTAAACATAATTTCATTTATTGGAAGTGGAATTCAGCGAGGATCATTTTTGTAAGTAATAAGGGTGTTCGAAAAACCAAGCGTTAACCCGTTTTGGGCTGGTTAAACAGCAATACCCCCATAAAGCTCAAAAATTCATGTTTTTCGCGGATTTCTCTAAACGAGTCTTGTAGATTTTCAAGAAAAATTTGTCACTCCCAGGCCTTGGCGTGACAATAGAAGTCGCATTGACAAAATACTGAGGTGAGCATTTGTTAACCCTCCACAGGCTGCTAAAAGTCAAAATTGTGATAAAAAAGGCTGTTTTTGGATGCCAACAGCACCCAATGGGTACGCCACAAAGGAAAGTGTCTATCTTTATCGAGCGCACAATCAATACGCAAACATATTTGTAAGTAGTAAGGGTATTCAAAAGTCGAAGTCTTAACCCATTTTGGACAGGCTAAAGAGAGAGACCCCTTAAAATCACAAAATTCCCATTTTCTGTGGATTTCTCTAAAAACATCCTGTAGGTTTTCAAGAAAAATTGACTTCTCGCAGGTCTTTGTGTGATATTACAAGTTGCATGGACAAAATATTCCAGTGAGCGTTTATTAACCCTCTAGAGGCTGCCAAGCATCATAATTTTGTTTAAATGGGCTCTTTTCGGACACGCACAGCACCCAATGTGCACCTGAGAAATAAACATAATCTCCTTTGTTGGAAGTGGAATTCATCGAGGGCCATTTTTGTAAGTAATAAGAGTATTCAAAAAACCAAGCGTTAACCCCTTTTGTGGTTGTCAATAGTGATACCCATCAAAAGCTTAAAAAATTATGTTTTCCCTGGATTTCTTTACAAACATCTGGTAAGGTTTTCAAGAGAAAATGGCCATTGATCGGTCTTGGTGTCACATTACCAGTTGATAGGATAAATTATTCCGTGAAGCATTTGTTAACCCTCCATGGACTGCTAAATGTGAAAATTTTCAAAAAAATAGTCTGTTTTTTGGACACCAACAACATCAAATGGGAATGCAACAGAGATGCATAACTTCTTTTACCGGACGCAAAACTGACAGGGAAACATTTTTGTAAGTAGTAAGTGTATTCACAAATCGAGATCTTAACCCATTTTTGACTAGTTAAAGAGATATACCCCTTAAAAGCTTAAAATTCCAGTTTTCTGTGGATTCCTCAAAACAAAATTTCAAGAAAAAATGACCTTCCGCAGGTCTTGGAGTGACAGTTAAAGTTGCAGGGACAAAATATTTCGGTAAGCATTTGTTAACCCTCCAGAGGCTGCCAAGCATAGACATTTGGAGAAAATGGGCTGTTATTGGGCAACCATAACACCAAATGTTTACCTGCGAGATAAACATAACCCCCTTCATTGGAAGTGGAATTCAACGATGATCATTTTTGTATGCAATGAAGGTATTCACAAAACCAAGCATTAACCCGTTTAGGGCTGATTGCAGAAAGATACCCCTCAAAAGGTTAAAAATTCATGTTATCCGAGGATTTCACTAAAAACATCTCATAGATTTTCAAGAAAAAATGGCCATTCTCAGATCTTAGAGTGACATTACAAATTGCATGTACAAAATATTCCTGGAAGCATTTGTTAACCCTATGCAAGTTCTCAAACATCAAAATGATGATAAAATGGGCTGTGTTTGCATACCCACAGCACCCGAATTTGAGAGGAGAGATCAAAATAAGTGGAAGTAGAATTCACTGAGAATTATTTTTGGAAGTAATAAGAGTATTCAAAAAACAACACTTAACCCGTTTTGGGCTGGATAAACAATGATACCCATCAAAAGCTTAAAATTCATGTTCTCCGTGGAGTTCTCTGAAAACATCTTGTAGATTTTTAAAAAAAATGGCCTTTCGCAGTTCTTGGAGTGACATTACAAGTTGCGTGAATGAATATTCCTGTTAGCACTTGTAAACCCTCTACAAGCTGCCAGACATCAATATTTTGGATACATTTGAGATAAAATGGACCCTTTTCAGATAGCCACAGCACTGCGTGGGTATGTGTCAAACAAACATAACTCCTTTTGTCGGTCATCAACTTGTTGGACGACGATATTGACATTAACCCACTCCACCATTAATGATGGTTTTTACCTGAACAATTTTTTTTATCAAACTGGGTGATTTGAGACTACTATACTCACCTTCCTCATAACATCAATGAAGGAACTTCAGTGAGACAGTTAAAAACAATTCATTAGACATTGTGGGGTCATGAAAACTCATCGAATCTCATCGGGAAAAGCCATGATTCTCCAGAATCATAAAGTCTAGTTTCGTGCAGAAATTATGCAAATTAGATGAACTTTGACTTATTCAGTGCTACTTTCACAATGTGAGCACACATGTCAATACGGCTCAGGGTAGAGGCTGTATTTATGAACCGATCTTCACAAAACTTCTTGGGTACCTTTGTTATCACCTTGGGACGAGAATGAGTGTTTCTGGGTACGGTCCAAAATTCAAGATGGCTGCCAGTGGCCATTTTGTACCAAAATTAGGTCCAGTCAGTTTTTTGTCACAAGTTCTATACAGCTTGTATTTATGAATTGATCTTCACAAAACTTCTTGGGTACCTTTGTTTTCACCTTGGGACAGGAACGAGTGTGTTTTGGGGTGCCTTTGTTATCACTGTGCTATGAGAACAAATATTTTGGGGTTCAGTCAGACCCACTCTGGGACTCAGTTTTCTTTTCTAGTTTAGCATCTGACTGTCCCCCACCTTTACAATACTTTACCTATACATTTGTTACAGGCAACGGTCAGTATTTATGTACAGACCATTACAATACTTTATATGTACCGTTGTTATCAGGTCATTACCTAGATGTTTGTCATTGCTGTGTCACATACTATACATGTGCATGTCTTTGTCTTGACAAGTTGAGCTACAGTGTCATTGACACTTTCATTGATTTTTCGTGGAATCTGAAAGTTTAATGAAATACGTCTTGACTGCTGTGTGTCTTTGTTTTGTTTTGGGTTTTTTTTCACAGCTCACGGGCGGAACTGTTAAATTGGACCATGGGCTTTAGAATGATAATCGGACGAATGCGAGACCCTTTTAGTGACAGAGTCTTTGTAAACTAATTTGCGAAACAGCACAGGTCGCCAAAAGAAGTGCCGTCTTGCAGAGATGCGGTGTGTTTTTGAATGCATTTGCAACTCTATTTTCCAGGCTGTGGCCCGTGGCACCCCCTTTGGACAAGCACTTGTCCTCCAACCAGAGGAGATCGGATTCGATTTGTTGTGGGATGGAGGCGAGTAATGCGAGAAAATTCCCCTTTTCTCGTTGGTTGGCGGTGGTGGGGGCTTTGCCTTGTCGGCTGTCACTTTCGGAGCGTAGGTGTGGTAACGAATCAGATCTCCTTTTTCTCCTCTCATAAGCTTAGCATATTTCTCCTGAAGTACTTAATAACAACTCTGCCGTCTTTTCATTTGGAAACTTTTCACTCCACTTCATAGGACTTCACCGCTCTCTTCTTTGCACAGGGGAGAGTGCAGACACATGTTTTTGTGCAAGTTTTTCTCCCATATTCCAACTTTTTAGTGTCTCACTGAAAAACTTCCAGCTGCAGTTGCATATAAAAAAAAACAAAAATGACCACGAACATTGTATCATCTCAGGAAAAATAATATATTTCTCATATCGATATTTAACCCATTAAACACTGGCGCGCTGGAAGGTATCATTTCAGTCAATACTGTCAACGACAAAACGGGCGAAACCACCCTAGTCTGTTGGGAGGTTTGGTGGTGATTTGATGCAGAAGCTCTGACAAGCAGTTGGGTTAAAATTTTACCGGGCTTCGCTTCAGATGTTTTGCTATTTTTGTCGTCTGCTCGGCCAGCCACACCAACACATCGAAATTGAGGGCACTTTAGATGTGGGTTGAGAAATAGGGGCAAATGGTATACAATTATTTCATCATGATTTCACAAATTTAGAGTTATTTACATCAGATGAACACGCATACTCACTCGCTCGGTCTCACAGCCGCCTCCTCTACGCACACGTATAGTAGTCGTGAGCCTTCCGCCAATTCCTCTTCAGACGCTGCATCCCCTTCCCCATATAGCACACTAACTTGTTCACATCAGCGATCACACGCACACACATCCACCCACCCACCCAACCACAAACAAACACACCCATTCACACGCACACACGCACGCCTGCACACATATACACACACAAATAAATACGCACTCAATTATATGTACACAATGTCTAGAATGACCCTCACTCTACCACAGATTCCGACTGGAAACTTTATTATTCTGGACGCTACCATCAAGGATCAAAGATTAACCCTTTCAGTTGTTTACGGTCCCAATGACGATAGACCACAATTCTATGATGAATTATTCTCTAAAATCGAAAGCATAGGTAATGATTCAATCATAATAGGAGGGGACTGGAACGTTCCCCAAGATTACGAAAAAGATACAATTAAATATAAGCAAAAAAACAACCAAAAGGCAAATAAAAAAAATAATGAACTTAATGGAAAAATTTGACTTATTTGATGTCTGGCGTTTAGAAAATACAGAGGAAAAACGTTATACTTGGAGAGGGCCTGGAAATAAAATGGCAAGATTAGACTACTTTCTATTATCATCAGACTTGCAACTCTTTTTTAAAAATGCAGAAATTCACACTAGATACCGCTCCGACCATAATCTAATAAGTATAAAACTGTCTTTCAATAACCAGCCCCGGGGAAAGGGCATTTGGAAGTTTAATAACGGCCTACTCAGTGACCCAGACTATGTAACTGCTATTAAACAAATTATTGCTGAAACAATAGACCAATATACAAATAATAATACAGGAAGTTATACTATAAATAACTAGCTTCTTTGGGAAACATTGAAGATTATGATCAGAGGGAAGAGTATTGCTCATGTCTCTTCTGTAAAACGTAAGGCGGACAAAAGGCAGCAAGAAATAGAAGATCATTTAAAAGTTCTGAATACTAAACTCGACAGCGGGGATGAGTCAGTGTCAGAAGAAATGAGATCACTTGAAAACGAACTTAAAACCATTAGGGATAAAAAGCTTCAGGGAATAATAATGAGAACAAAATTAAAATGGAAAATAGAGGAGGAAATACCAACCAAATACTTCTGCAACTTGAAAAAAAGACATTATACAGAAAAAAAACTATTCCCAAGTTAGTAAAGGATGATGGATCGGAAGTTACTGATATACACGAGATTCTTACCGAGCAAAAATCATTTTATGAAAATCTGTATTCATCAAAACTATCTACCAATCAACCTCTTGATACAGGTGATACTTTTTTGACAAAAATAACCCCTTCCTTAACTTTTTAAGCAATGACGAACAAAATTCTCTCGAAGGGCCATTATCACATTCGGAAGGCTTAAACGCCTTTAAAACAATGCAAAACAACAAAACACCCGGTTCTGACGGCTTCACCACCGAGTTCTATAAATTCTTTTGGAAAGACATTGGCATTTATCTTATAAACTCGTTAAATTGTGGTTATGAATTGCAACAACTTTCAATTACACAGAGACTCGGAATTATTACTTGTATGCCAAAACAAAACAAACCTAGACAATACATAAAAACTGGCGCCCAATATCCCAAATTAATGTAGATACAAAAATAGGATCCGCAGCAATTGCAAACCGAGTAAAAACAGTTCTTCCCTTTACAATACTTTACCTATACATTTCTTACAGGCTACGGTATTCGTGTACAGACCATTACAATACTTTAGATGTACCTTTGTTATCAGGTCATTACCTTGATGTTTGTCATTGCTGTGTCACATACTACACATGTACATGTCTTAACAAGTTGAGCTACAGTGTCATTGACACTTTCATTTGTGTTACTTTAGAAACCCCTATGGGAATCACATTTTCATCTTCTCTCTGGAACTACTGAGCCGACATGAACCAAACTTGGCGGGAATGGTCTATATGAGGCTCTCTACAAACGATCCCCTTTTTGTTCCCGTTGGTTGGAAAATATGGCCACCAGAGACATTCTCTGATTTTGTTCGATGGATTTTGCAAAAATATTCCCTTCTGAAACTACTAAGTCAAATGTTTTGAAACTTCACGTGATTGAGGACTGGGACACCTTCTACAATGATTCTCATGTAATGTTGATGTAATGTTGCAAACATGGCCACAATTGCAGCTCATGGTTACCACGGAAAGCCTATGGGAAATCACATTTTTATATGTAGTTCCAGGTGAGCGATTACAGGCTCTTTAGAGCCTCTATTTTTTTAAACAGAGTAATGTTTGATTCCGAGCATGACAGTAAATCAGCTCGCAAAATTCGCCCAACGTTTATGACCAACCCGGACGAACAGACATTTCATCCAACAGTTCTGCAGTTGTGTGTTCAGGTCCACGTTTACACACTTGTGTGAAAAGCATACATTCACCTAAAACCGTGAAGGTAATATGACCATGGGGATATCGGTCAGGTCGACCGGCAGTGATTTCTACCGAGGGTGAGGGCTTAATCGGATGTAAACCAGGGGTAGAAGCACCAGCTCTCTTCAGCAGGTTACGATTAATTATTTGCTAGACACCTCACGGCGTCGTAGTTAAAATTAATGGTCAACAACGGAAGAGAACTACGCGCTGGATCACGATAAGTAAAAGCTGGGGACTTACTGGTTTCTGGGTCAGGCAGGGATTCTTCAATGCGAAATGAAAACCCGGTAAAGATTAACAATTTATTATACACCAACAATTACTATCTACACATCCATGATCAGTTATTTCTATGAATTATCCTTTTAACATTATTCACCTCCAAACATGTGATCGATCACTGTACCCGATAAAAATGCCCAATAATATAACTTTTTTTGAATTGTTTCCCAAACTCGAATTCGTAGAGAAATATTGGAATTACTTTTAAACTTCTGCCAACTTATTACATTACTCATTTATACCTATCCGCGTTTACCAATTAGTTATTAAATAAAACCATTAAAACTATCGAGTCCTTCGTGGACCATAATATGCTCTTCATTCGCTTAACAATGCATATGCCGCTCAGATGCTGAAAGTGCCCTTGAACCACAATAACAAATAGCTAACTATCTTTACTATCTCGCATAGTAGTTACAAATATCATTATAATATACTAATACTAATACTAGTTAGCGTTAGTTGTCCGGCTTCCTCAAGTTCATATGACTTTGATATCCTGTTATACAAATGATAGCACTGAAACCGACCGTTTATCACACAAAACAAATATTAACACTTCTTTAGCGTCATTGTGTATCTCTTGACCTCTCTGCGATTCTACTTCAAATGAAATCAAATGGTTTTAGCGCGCCGAATGCGCACAGGGGCGGTGTGGAGCAAGCCCCTTTCGACCCTCTTTAGCTGTGTGATAAAGTCTTGTCTGGCAGTGGCAAAGGAGGAGGAGCTGTGGCATTTAGCGTCGCTTGTGCTTCTACTTGTGCCTTTTTGTGGGAGGCGGCTGAGGTGAGTTGGCTGCTGTTTCCTTCGCTGTTGTTTCCTTCTTAACTTTTTCTCTATACCTTTCGTGAAAGAGAGGGTGGCGGATCTTGAATGCCTCTAGTCGGTTGTGATTCATTGATCTGAAGTGATTTTTGGTTTGTTCATCGTATCCTTTCTCTCTGGTTTTGTTGAATTCTAAGAAGTCATCGACTGTCCCCTCAAAGTTTAGCTTCAGTTATGCGAATTTTTTATGGCCATCCTGTCTATCCGGTCGATAAAGTCCCCAAGTGTTTCTAGCATTGGTTGTGGTGATTTGGTTGCTGCTTCCTGGGCCTGACTTCCGGGTACCGAAGAGAGAGATGAGTGGGGGTCGGAAAGCGGCGAGAGGGCAGCTTCCATTTCCTCCTCCGTCTCCACAGGACTGTCCTCATTCATTGATACCGACTGGGGAGCCGGCAACTGATTGGGTTTGTGAGGGGGAGGGGAAATGGCTGCCGTCTCTGGCTCTTTCCTTACCTCACTCTTCTCCTTCGTCGTCTCCAAGATAGTCTCCAGGCGTCGGGCATCCCTCCGTCTGGTGGATGGACTCTTCTTTTTCTTCTCGCTCTTTCCAGGGCCTCCATACTTCTTCGGGTGAGGACCAGTGTGAGAGGGGTTCCTCTTCACAAGGGTACTACCTCTCCCAGAAGAAGGCGCCGTGATCTTCTCTGTCTCGAATTCAGTGTCAGCTGGACATTCCTGCCTACCATCTGGATAATCCAGTTGATAGGACAAGAAATGCCCAGAGCTGTCAAGGCGTTCCTGAGCTGTCTTGGTATTTCCAAGTTTTCCATAATCGGAAGCCGGTTTTCACGCGTCTTCACACTCTGAAGTCAAGACTGCATGATATCTACTTCAAACACAAAGGAATGGTTTTGCGCGCCGAAGGCGCGCAGGGACGGTATGGGGAACAAGCCCCTTTCGACCCTCAGTAAATGATTGATTTTCGCATGTCTAGGCGTGTCAAAGGAAGAAAAGGTTCGGGTACTCGGCAGATGTTCGGGATTAGGTGTTCATGGGAGTTGTAGCTCATATTTCAGTTGAACCCTCGGGTGAGGACCCGTGTGGGAGGTTGGGTCCTCTCACAAAGGTAATTCTAGGTTTTCAGGCGAGTGGATCGATTTTCAGGCAAGTATAGTCTGCCATTTCTGAGATGATTTTGATTGATGGCCATCACTGGCAAGTATAGTCTGCCTTTGGCTGTCTCTATTTGGTTGGACTCTGCAAGGAAACAACAACGACCCCTTTCGGGGACCACCAAAAAGAAGACCCGAACTTCCCTGGTTCGGGGGCAGGCCTGCATTGTAATCCTAATGGGTTGGGACAAAAGATGCGCAATGCGCTTACAAAAAGGGGCAGAGACGGGACGCATGATCAACGCTCGCCTCCCTTAAAGTGGTCGACCACTTTTAGGGATGGAGTGGAGGCTGTTCAGGAACCATGGGGGTTACCGTTTCTATAACGGTTAGACTGTCCATAGCGGTTATTGGGGTGCTGGTCAAAAAGCATCTTCTGTGTACCTGCTTAAAAGAAGAAGGCAGAATTAGTTTTCATTAGAATATGTAAAAATAAAAAGATAAAAGTAGCACATTAAGTTTTAATTTGTGATCTAATCTTTAGCCCAGTCGGTGAAGGCAGCCCTTTCTGGTAGAAGGCCACAAAGGTACTTCAAATAGCTGTGTAGGGCCTTATATACTAAACCAAATTCACTGTTTCAATTGGTAATGAAATGCGACTAGTGGCTTATCTCAAATTTACTGTGATAGGTGCTAATTAGACTATCTTGCCACACTGTTTGACAGTGAGTCGTCAAGACTTGTTGAGATAATTTTCAAACACGCTTTAATTAGGGGAGCGCAATTAGCACAACGACTGGGGTACCCCAACGACTGTTTGAGTTATTGTGTGAACAGAGCTTCTATGACCAAACGGTCCGCCTGCAAAGTGGAACCACGCGTTACTTCCACTGGGGAATCACTCACTCAGGTGTCTACACAGGTGTTAGCACTTTCTGATAAATAGAAATTACCGTCCCCTGGAACGCCGCCGTGGCAACGTCTCGGAGAGAGTGAATATTTATTTGCCAGAGGGCGCTTGTCAACGGAGGGCCAAGGCTGGGGTTGATCAACTTTGCCGGGGACCTAAGATACTCTTTTACCGGGGACAGGGGATTTTCACTAGCTCACTTTTGTAAATCGCAATTGCTTATTCACAAACCACAGAGTAGCGCCGCGCTTTAGTCAATTGCTTTCAACGGTAATGAACTAGCATGGGCTAATTTCTTGGCGGGTCTGAGGTTCCATCAATTCCTAGGGTACTCAGGGCTTCTTCATTAATAAGATAAAGACTATTAACAAACCAACAATTTTTATATATAAATCTTCTATACTCTTATTTACAAATAGCCAACAAATCCTAAATAAATAATCTCAACACTACTGAAATGAGTTTTGTGACTAGTCACTGAATCCCACCGAAAACAAGTACTAAAATATCATCTAAAATTAAATTGTTTCCCAAATTTATATTCGTAGAGAAAGGTCGAAGCTGCGACAACTGGTAAGAAATCACGAGATCTTTCACTCAACCGCTCATGCGCGCATTTATCCTGTTGCGCCTACCACATTATGGGGAATTACCTTTAATACTAAATTTCACCCTTTAGAATATCTTATCACCTACAATTCCTGCTAATAGTGCTTCTAACTCGCAATAATAACAACTGATCATCTAATAACACAGATTCACTAATACACTTAAAACTGTTAACTAATAACTATGTAACTACGACGTGTTATCACAACTAAATACTATAAACTAAATACTACATATACTCATCGATTCTTCTTCGGCGTCTCCCCTCGATGCAAATCATCAGATCGGGAATCCTGTCGTCCAAATGACGGCTTACCGGAACTACACAAATACATTAACTCTTTACTACACCGCGTGAACTAACGATTATTCCATTCTAGCGAGCCTGTCTTGAAGTTAACTCGAGGGGTCTTATATAGGCGCGCACATCACCAATCAAAAACTTGATTTGGGCAAAGGTGCTAATTTAGAAAAGACGGCTTTGATGACTTGCAGTGACATGAACTGACTTTTCAATAAGTTCTAATTTGGAATGCATTGTTTACACAGTCCCTGCATGACAGCGACTGAACAAAGAACACTTTCCGAATACGAACTTAATTAAATTAATGCGCTTACCCAGTTTACTCACACTGATTATTAAAAAGTTCCTTTCTTTCATTCATTCTAAATAACTCGAATTGTTTACTTATTTTAAAAATTTAGAATAAACTTAAAATAACAACCCTGTGATATATGCCTCCCTCTAAATTAAAAAGCTCCGCTTTTTCGACGAATATCTCATTTGGCAAACTTGAAAAAGGTAAAACATGATAAAATGAAATGAATGCATGAAAGATAAAATACAATAATTTTGAAAACTAATGGAGTGTCTATTTGTTTCTTCTTCTGTGATCTTTTCTTCCTTGTAATTGAATATATTGAGGTTGAAAGTGTCCGAGCGCGTTTGTGATACTATGTTGATGTTGATAATTCGATACTGTCCGATGCATATAAAATGAATTGTGTCGCCAAAATCGTTAGACGTTGAGTATGAATGTTGAATGTCACGTGGTCCTTTTCCGAATGAATTCCAAATTTAGTTTCTGTGCTGATCCAAAGTTGTTGTCCGCGTGCTTCATGTCCGTTTGTTGTTAATTTATTGTTAGGTCTAGTTCTTTTCCTCATCTCGATGTAGCGTTATTCCTGGGGTTTACTCTTTCTCTTCAGGCTTGTCGTTGTGTATAATTTGGTTTCCTGTTGTGTGTCCTTCGTTTGTGATGTCTGTGTGCTCTGTATAGTACCATTTTACCATCTCCATTTGCAACCTGAAAATATAAACTAGACAAAAATTGAGTTTACGCGTTCTGAAAAAAAAACTTGTATAATGTTGCTCTGAAAGAAGAAACAAATTAGACGCAGCGCTCTGGTTAACCTGTAGAAAAAAAAAAAGAACAAACATTGCATTGAACAAGGAGCAACTTGAAAAAAAAATAAAAAAATAAACAAAGAGCTACTTTGAAAAACATCACAAATAACCAATCAGGAACTAGTCAACCAGTCTTTATATCCAAGCGAAGAGCCTTGCCACAGATCTCCGTTGGATATTTTGCGCAATTTGAATGCAAGTGGCAAGATTGCATTCAGATCACACAATGTTATTATTATTATTATTATTATTATTATTATTATTATTATTATTATTATTATTATTATTATGATTATTATGATTATTATTATTATTATTATTATTATTTTAAGGTAGGGGTCCGTCTTGCGGGTGGCCCCTCTAAAGTATTATCATAATTTTAATAACTATCCTTATTGAATTTTCATTTTGCCCTTTAAACACCTGTAACTTTAATACCCAATGGAACTTGTATTACTCTTTAAGCCAGACAGTTACCCTTCAACTGGCAAATGCTTTTTTTCTGTTTTAACCTCTTTACACAGCTTCGATTGTGCCGTGGAGCGCGTAAGCGGAATACGTGGAGTACACGAGAGAACGCGAGTTTTACGGGGTAATAATAACGAGACAACATTAAATCAGGAAAAAAAAACAACGCTTCACCCAACAAAGTGGTGGCGTATCCGTCAAGCGGTACCCACCAAGAAACTCATACTAACCGTAAATTACATATGTATTATATGACGAATTAAATAACGGGACTTATATTATTTTATTTTATTTATGTATTTATTTTTTTAATAAGTTAACAAATGCTTTGAATACTTAGTTTTGTACTCACAATATCTCCCACTCGTCTAAGTCTGGGACGCTGATGGAATCTGATATTGTGTTGACGCTTGTTTTCAGTTTTCTTTTTCTTCTTTTTCCTTTTGCGGTCTTTGAAATGTGGAATTCTTGGATTAACTCTTCCGGTACATTTTCTCTCGGTTCCCATGTAGTTTCTTTAGATCCCTGCCACTTAATTTTATAATGTTTCCGACCGTGAAGTTTCTTGCACGCTAGGATCCTATCTACAAAATAGGTGTCTTCTTCGTTTTTCTCGGTGTCTTCATCTGCGGGAGTCTGGTTTTTATCTTCCGGGCGGGGATTCGACGCGATATCGGGTTCTGTATCTGGAGCTCCTGTTTCCTGAGCCGTTTGCTCTTCGAGTGTAGTGGTCGGACGATCCTTAGGGTTGGTGAACGGCTTGAGACGGTTCGCGTGTACTGGTGACTTGAGTTGAATGTCGTCCGAACATCTGCGGACAGTGTATGTTGGATTGCTGTCGTGCGTGATATAGTATGGTCCTGTCCAACGTTGGCACAGCTTCCGTGAAAGCCCAACAGGGGTTTTGTTGTTATATAACCATACTTTGTCACCTGTCGAGAATCTTGGGGGCTTTGCCTTTTTGTCATGCTGTTGTTTATACTTAAGCTGGGCGTCTTTAATATTTTGTTTTACTATTTCTCTGGTGACTTCGAAGTCTTTCTGTATGGCGTCTAGATGTTTATACGCTTCGGTTCCGATGTTGTTAGTTGGAATAAGCTCCGTATCTATCGGTAACTGGCAATCTTGACCGAATAAAACACGAAAAGGACTCATCTGCGTTGACTCAGTGCATGGTGTTGCCCTATACGCGAACAGCACACTTGGTAAAAGATCCGACCAATTTTCTTGTTTCGCATCGCAATACATTCGGAGTGTTTTTGTTATTGTCGAGTTCATCCTTTCACACGCGGCATTTGTCTGTGGATGGTAACTGCTTGTCTCCAGTTTCGTAATCTGAAAAAGTTTACAAAGTTCTTTGATAAGTTTTGACATGAAATTTTGTCCTCTGTCTGACAATAGTGTTTTGGGGGCCCCGTACCTACAAATAATTTCTGAATATAGAATTTTAGCTATTTCTGATGCTTCCATTGTTCTTAAAGGGAATGCCTCGGGCCATTTTGTGAAAGCATCAACAATTAACAAAATATATTTATATCCATTCGGAGAGGTCTTGAGGGGTCCTAAAATGTCAATATGGAGACGGCTAAATGGCGCTTCGACAGGTAACGGTTTTAGAGGCGCTGGATGGTGGTGGGTCGCATCCTTGTTTTTCTGACACTGGAGACATGATTTTACATAATATTGAATGTCAGAAAATAAGTGTTGCCAAAAATACTTGAATCGAATGGACTGATAAGTTCTATCAATACCTTGGTGTCCACCCAGCAGTGAGTCATGATATGACAATAGCACATCATTCCTCAAACTGAGTGGCACCACGAGCTGTTTAATTAAACGGTCTATTCTATGGCCCTTACCTTTTGGGTAGTAGAGATGATAAAGGATTCCATCTTCCAAAATGTAGTCATTTGCTTCCAAAATGACTCTTCTAGCGTCTTTATCGTCTTCGGGTAATATTCTGTCTTCTAAATATTCGATAAAAACATTTACGTCCGGATCCGATCTTTGTTTATTTTTAATGTCAGCCTCGGAGACGGCTGCGACGCGCGTAATAGAATCTATTGGGTCACACTGTTGTATTACCTCTTCGGTTTGTGTTTGAGACGCCGCGTGTTCTTTAACGTTGTTTGTGGCTATCACGGTGGCCTGGGCAGTATCGTTTATTGCCGGTTTTGTAATTTGTGGATATTCACGTCGCGATAGCGCATCCGCGTTCAAATGCTTTCTACCTGCTTTATGGACGATTTCAAAATTATACCCTTGTAATTTTAGCGACCAGCGGCCTAATCTGCCGCTACATTGTTTAAGGTGTCGTAAATATGAATTAGCAACATGATCGGTGATTACGGTAAACTTACCATTCGCTAAATAAACATGATAGTGTTTAATACCTTCAACTATTGCGAGACATTCGCGTTCTGAAATACCAAATTTTTGTTCTGCTTCAGAAAGAGACCTGCCTCCATATGAGACAACCACTTCCTTACCATTTTCATCCAACTGACCTAAGATATAACCTATTGAATATCCTGACGCGTCTGTATATAGAAAAAATTCTTCATCAAAATCTGGGAAAGCCAAAATTGGAGGTTTTGTCAGGGCCTCTTTCATGGTGTTAAAGGACTTCTCACATTCTGCATCTCACTGAAATGGTACATTCTTTTTGAGAAGATTATTGAGAGGTGCTGCTTTTTTCGAAAAATTGAACACGAAACGTCGATAATAGTTACAGAGACCAAGGAAAGCACGAACATCTTTGAGGTTTTTTGGACGGGGGAACGAGGACACAGCGTCCGTTTTCGAAGTATCAACAGAAATACCATCTTTAGAAAGAACGTGCCCCAAATAGCGTATTTCCTTTGCAGCGAAATCACACTTAGAAGGCTTCAACTTTAGATTTGCTCTACGCAAGGCCTCAAACAATTGTGACAAGTGCTGGAGGTGTTCCTCAAAAGACCTAGAAAACACGAGGAGGTCATCTACGTAACACAAACATGAGTGCCATTGTAAATCTCGAAGGACTTCAGCCATGACCAACTGGAAACTTGAAGCGCTATTCATCAAGCCCATGGGAAGTCTTTTAAATTGATGAACTCCCCTGTGGGTGACGAAAGCGGTTTTGTGTCTGGAATCCTGGTCTAAATCAATTTGGAAATATCCTGAGAACATATCAAGACAAGAGAATATCGTAGACCTTGATTTTCCAAGGGTGTCAAAAACGTCCTCCAACCTGGGCAAAGGAAATGAAATGGGTTTTGTCAAGGCATTCAGTTGCCTGTAATCTACAGTGAACCTAAACGACTTGTCCTTTTTCCTAACCATAACAACTGGGGACATCCATTCCGAGACTGAAGGCTCAATAATGCCATGTTCTTCAAGTTCGTCAATTTGTCTGCTGATCTCTTCCTTCATTGCTGGTGAAGCCCTATAAAACCGACGTCTCACTGGGGTCGCATCACCTGTATCGATTTTATGGCTATATATGCGAGACATTCCAAGTTCGGACAAATCCTTAGCGAAGCAATCCCTATTCTGACCTATTAGCACCAACAGTGCCTGTTTCTGTAGACTTGACAAATCAGAGTGGGATAAATCGATGCCAAGCGACTCGGCTTCGGCAAAGTAATTGTCATAATTGTTGGAACCATCATGACCAATGTAATTCACCGTCGCTTTGGCACTAACATCGCTTTTTTCAACTGAATGCAGAATATCATCAGGACGGATGGAGTAAAAACAACCGATAACCTGTGAAGATGTGAGCCTAACATAGGAATTGGTGGGGTTAAGAACTTTAGAAACAGCCCTATTGTTAACCACTTCTACAAGCGTACGTGCAGCCAAAATGTTCTTGTGACTAACTAAATTTGAATCCGGTTCGATAATACCTACACGCGAAGTAATTCTATCAAAACCCACACGTACCGGTATAATAGTCTCACTTCGGGGTTCCAAAGTTACGTCCTCTAGCACTGTTACATTATTTGCACAATTAGGTTGTTCTTCGATATTGTTTATTGGAGCGTGTGTCATACCATTCTGCAGTATAAGAGTTCTCTGACCTAGGTCAATATTAGCCTTGTTTTCAGTTAAAAAGTCCATACCTAAAATAATATTTGCTGGCATTTTTTCCAAAATTAAGAAGGTTTGAGTCATATCTAGCCTACCCAGGGATAAATGTAAATTTGTTTCTCCTAAAACCTTCAGTAAATTGCCGTCTACACCCGCTATGAGTTTAATACTAGGAGGAAGAATTTCAATTTTGCCCCACAAGCGAACGGACTCTAAGATTTCTTTTGATATACAGGAGCGACTGGCCCCCGTATCAACCAGTGCAGGAATTCTAGTATAGAGATTTTCCAACCTAACGTCGACTTTATTTCCATCCATTTCCGTACTAACTGAGGTGCTTAGTACAGGTATCGCATTAAATCTGCATGTTGAACTGACATGGCCAATGCGCTTACACGTGTTACATCTATAATTTCTAGCGGGACAAGTTGATGAGTTATGGTAATGTCTTCCACATCTATGGCACAAGGGAAATTGTCGCCTCTTACCTATAAACGGGCGATACTCCCGACGTCTTGAGAAATCTCTTTCAGTGTGTAGTTGGCGCTGGCCACAGTCATTCCAGTGTTTACGTGGGTCAGAGTTACGTGAGATCTGGGCAGCTCGAATTGCATTTTGCTGAATGACTTTCTCCTTAATTTCACGAATGTAATCAAACATCTCTCGGAAAGCTTCTGTGGAACCCATTGTCAGTCTAGTGAGAGTACTGGGAAAGGTTCAAGCTAAATAGATGAACTAATTCGGATCCTCCACCAAATATGACCAAACGGTCCGCCTGCAAAGTGGAACCACGCGTTACTTCCACTGGGGAATCACTCACTCAGGTGTCTACACAGGTGTTAGCACTTTCTGATAAATAGAAATTACCGTCCCCTGGAACGCCGCCGTGGCAACGTCTCGGAGAGAGTGAATATTTATTTGCCAGAGGGCGCTTGTCAACGGAGGGCCAAGGCTGGGGTTGATCAACTTTGCCGGGGACCTAAGATACTCTTTTACCGGGGACAGGGGATTTTCACTAGCTCACTTTTGTAAATCGCAATTGCTTATTCACAAACCACAGAGTAGCGCCGCGCTTTAGTCAATTGCTTTCAACGGTAATGAACTAGCATGGGCTAATTTCTTGGCGGGGCTGAGGTTCCATCAATCCCTAGGGTACTCAGGGCTTCTTCATTAATAAGATAAAGACTATTAACAAACCAACAATTTTTATATATAAATCTTCTATACTCTTATTTACAAATAGCCAACAAATCCTAAATAAATAATCTCAACACTACTGAAATGAGTTTTGTGACTAGTCACTGAATCCCACCGAAAACAAGTACTAAAATATCATCTAAAATTAAATTGTTTCCCAAATTTATATTCGTAGAGAAAGGTCGAAGCTGCGACAACTGGTAAGAAATCACGAGATCTTTCACTCAACCGCTCATGCGCGCATTTATCCTGTTGCGCCTACCACATTATGGGGAATTACCTTCAATACTAAATTTCACCCTTTAGAATATCTTATCACCTACAATTCCTGCTAATAGTGCTTCTAACTCGCAATAATAACAACTGATCATCTACTAACACAGATTCACTAATACACTTAAAACTGTTAACTAATAACTATGTAACTACGACGTGTTATCACAACTAAATACTATAAACTAAATACTACATATACTCATCGATTCTTCTTCGGCGTCTCCCCTCGATGCAAATCATCAGATCGGGAATCCTGTCGTCCAAATGACGGCTTACCGGAACTACACAAATACATTAACTCTTTACTACACCGCGTGAACTAACGATTATTCCATTCTAGCGAGCCTGTCTTGAAGTTAACTCGAGGGGTCTTATATAGGCGCGCACATCACCAATCAAAAACTTGATTTGGGCAAAGGTGCTAATTTAGAAAAGACGGCTTTGATGACTTGCAGTGACATGAACTGACTTTTCAATAAGTTCTAATTTGGAATGCATTGTTTACACAGTCCCTGCATGACAGCGACTGAACAAAGAACACTTTCCGAATACGAACTTAATTAAATTAATGCGCTTACCCAGTTTACTCACACTGATTATTAAAAAGTTCCTTTCTTTCATTCATTCTAAATAACTCGAATTGTTTACTTATTTTAAAAATTTAGAATAAACTTAAAATAACAACCCTGTGATACTTCCTTAATTATAACATGCAAACTCCTTGATTATTCTGTATTTCGAACTATTTTAATGAACACAAATTAGCTTGAACAATATTTATTTTAGAAGCAAATTAATCTAAATTAACCAGGGTTATTGAGAAGTATTCAAGGATGATTTCCGCATGGAAAAACATCAAACTCGGAGGCTTCTCAATATATCCTCCCGCCACTCCTTCCTAGAGCGTATATACTTTGTTATTTGACTGACTATTCCTTTTTAAAATACATAAGGCTGTTCGTGATCACCAGCTTTGCATGTATGGTAACTATGGTTGTCTGTTTTACCAGTTTCACCGCCATGAGAACTGGAACTTTGGGAAGCAAATTAGTACTTGTTTTCTGTGGTAATCAAATTCTTCTTTACTGGTAAAATAGGACCCGGTAACTTATGCATCGGGTGAGAATCCTCCAAAGTGGGTATAAACTATTGGCTAAACTTGAAATCTGACTTGTGTTGTGGTCATGAGATATTCACAAATGCTGACTGTAACCATAAACACCAATAAATAAATTTGCTGGTTTCAAGATTTACAAGTCGTTCTGTCGAAGATCAATTTATTTTTAGCTCATCTAAGCGATAGCCGAAGGGGAGCTTTTCTTCAAGTATCGTCTTTCGTACGTCGTCGTTCACTTGTCTGTCGTGAACTTTATATTACTGACTTCTCAAAACTACTAGAACGAATTGGCACATGTGTTCCTTTCCGTATATCAATTCAGGTTTGTTCAGATAATGTCTCCACGCCTACAGAGGGCATAACTTGTTAGCACTCAGAAGTAATTTTCATAACTTGAAAAATCTTCTCCAGAACGACCAATCAGATTCTTTTCATATTTGTTATACAACATCCTCGGGGCGATCAGATTCAAGTTTGTTCAAATCAAGTCCCTGGGTTCATATTTAGTCTCTCTTTGAAATCCCGAATTTTAACTTCTTCGTATCCTTCAATCAAAATCTTTTGATGCAGCCAAAGCCAGTAGCAATGGTCTATGGGCAGCAGCTGGGAGCAGCTGCGGTGGATGCGAATAGTATTAATAGTAGTGGATACAGCGGCAGTTGTAATACTCTTTGCATGTAGAAGTGGCAGATGACTTTAGAACTGGATGGGGACGGTAATAGTGGAAGCTGGCTATAAGGCAGCTCCTGGTAGCAATTGTGCAAGCTAATAGTACTGATGGGGTGGGGGGGGGGGGGGGGGTAGATATTGATGGTGGCCTTATATGGGCAAAAATAAGACACCTTTCGCAAGGCTAACAATTACGTTACCAACAACAGTTAGCTAATTGCTGTATCAGTTCGAGGCACGGAATTCCTTTCACTAAAAACCCCCGAACGACGAATAGGAGTTTTTGTGCTGCCAAAATCTGTTCCAATGTGGGTGGTAATGGTCAGCGCTGATTATAGATTTAGCGCATCGCTCCCAACACCCGCACCGCTTCCAATGTGCAATAACCTTGAAAAAATCGTCCGCTCGCGTTCGGTGTGTTTTTTTTAGCTAATCTAATAGCTCCGTCCGTCGTCCGTCAACACCAAATTTTGGTCTTCTCCAAAACCACTGGGCCAATTCAAGTGAAAGTTTGTGTGAGTGGTGGTCTTGAAGGGGCATTGCATTTTTGGTCAACTCAACATGCCCAGCCCCATAGGAAGGGGAAAAATGCTCCAAAATATTTTTTTTAAATCTTCTTCTCATGAACCAACGGGTACAATGACTTGATATTAGTTATGTGGCTTCCCTTTGAGGTGGAGAATCAAATTTGTTCAAACGAAGTTCGTAAAGCAATATTTGATTTAAACATTATTTATTTCGTAAATGCGACGTTATAACAATAATTACATAGTACATTGATGTGGATTCGGCAGAAAGCTATAAGCTTATGGAAGGCCGTTTCCACCAACAGCAAGATTACAGAGTCAACTTGGAGACAATGACAAGAATCAGAAACTCCATGATTAAATCTGTAAAGCCAAAATATATTTGACAGCTAGAATATAAGGTACATTGTCCTCACACAAGGTAAGGAACATGGAAACAATATGGCGTGACTCGCAGTAATTTTGTAGTCATGTATATTCGCACCAAATTGATGGACGATGGGTAAATGGAGTGAATCGTTGTGGTATGTGCATGTACTAACACATGCATATATGCATGTATACATGCATGCGTATATATCCAGATAGGTACACACATACAAGCATATACATACACACAGGCACAAACACACGCCCACAGATACACATTGACAAGTATTCTATAATATTGGCAATTGGTTAATGAAATCTCTTACTTAATAAGGTATAGTCTTGTACAACCTCAAAGACGAAACAGTTCTCATCAATTGAATATTTGGCTTTGTAATGGGAGGGGTAAGGTTTTTGGCCCCGCCAAAATTTCTATTTTCTGAACCGATAGTCCGATTTGAACCAAATTTGGTATGTGGTATTATTGGGTCATAAGTACTTGACTCGTGCAGAAAAAACCCCTCATCCCCGTGGGAACCCCAGGAGCCAAAAATAGAAATATTTTGAAACCCCATATTTCCCACACCACACGGAACAGAGAACTGTTATTTGGTATGAAGCATGGTCCTTAGGACCAGTAGAACTGAATGGTAAAAATAATTGCCATCAGTTATGTTTGGATGTTCTGCAGAGGGCATCGAAAAAATGCTGAGTCAGCATATTTCCAAAATTTTAAAATCTTTTCTCTAGAGCAAATGGTCGAAATCTTTTGATATTTGGTATACAGCATCCATAGGGGGTCAGATACAAGTTTGTTAAAATGAAGCCCATTGGTTCATACTTTGGCTCAATACAGGGGCCCAATTTTATAACTTATGGCAATATGGGGAATATTCTTTAAAAATATTAATCTTAAAAAAAACACCAGTCAGAATCTTTTAATGTTTGGTATACATCATTGTTATGAGGGTCAGATTCAAGATTGTTCAAACCAAGTCCCTATATTAATTGGGCTTCCTATGGAAGTCCAAATTTTAAATTGGTGTAATATGGGGGATAATTTTAAAAATCTTCTTCAGATCCACCGGTCAGAAAGCTTTTATATCTGGTATACAAGATCTCTTGGGGGGTCAGATTGAAGTTTGTTCAAATCGGGTCCCTAGGTGTATATTTGGGCTCACTATGGTAGCCCAAATTTCAGCTTAGTGCTATATGAGGAAATTTCTTTAAAAATCTTCTTCAGATCCACCAGTCGGAATGCTTTCATATTTGGTATAGAACATCTCCAGGGGGATCAGATTCAAATTTGTTCAAATTGGTTCCCTGGGTTAATATTCGGGCCCCCTATGGTAGCCCGAATTTTAACTTAGTGCAACATGAGGAAATTTCTTTAAAAATTTTCTTCTTCCGATCCACCAGAATGCGTTCATATGTGAATTACAACATCTCTTGGGAGGTCAAATTCAACTTTGTTCAAATCGAGTGCCTGGGTTAATATTTGGGCTCCCTATGGGAGTGATAATTGGCCATGCAGCTGAAGAATTAGAAATTAATTTTGTAATCAGTACCCTCCAGAGGTGTGTAACTAAGATTAATCCTCATAGGTTGTATCAAGGGTCTTCATAGGGGAGCTCTACATTTTAGATTATGATGAACTGAAGAAAAGGCATGATGCTCGGACTATTTTTCTACTCTCCTGAGGGGCTCAAGGATTGACAATGTATCCTATGGAGGTGGATTGCTTAATGTAGATTCATTCTTGGTCTGTTTATACCGTGTTCTGTTCAAGATGGGCGCTTCAGGCCCCGTGGGGCCTCTTGTTTTATTTGGTATACAACATTCTCAGGGCGATCAAATTCAAGTTTGTTCAAATCAAGGCCCTATGTGTTCATATTTAGTCTCTCTTTGGAATCTCGAATTTCAACTTCTTCGGATCCACCAAATGAAATCTTTTGATGCAGCCAAAGCCAATAGCAATGGTCTATGGGCAGCAGCTAGGAGTAGCCGTTGTCGATGCGAATAATATTAACATCAGTGGGTCCAGCGGCAGTTGTAATAGTCCAAGCATGTAGAAGTGGTAGTTGACTTTAGAACTGGATGGAGACGGCAATACTGGAAGCTGGCTATAGGGCAGCTACTGGTAGCAATGGTACAAGCAATACTACTGATAGTGGTAGATGTTGGTGGTGGCCTTATATGGGAAAAAATAAGACACCACGGCTAACAATTACGTTAACAACAACAGTTAACCAATTGTCGTTGTATCCGTCCGAGGCACGGAATTCCTCTCCCAAAAGAAAAAAGGAGAACGAATAGGAGTTTTTGTGCTGCCAATATCCAGTTCCAATATGGGTGGTATTGCCAGCGATGATTTTATTTTTAGCGCATCGCTCCCAGCTCCCACACAGCATCCCTTGTGCAATGACCTTAAAAAAATTGTCCGCTCGCGTTCGGTGTATTTTCAACTTAAGTCCTTCAGCTTCCAAATTTAACTCCTCTAATATACCGCAATGATATCTGTACTGGCAGTTAGGATCTATCGACAACGGATATGGGGTGCATATATTCTGACTACATAGTGCGCTAAGTGAAAGTGTAACTGTTCTGCTTCCGAAAGGTGTCTAATAACAGGCACTTCACACAATAATTCTAGGGAGATACCACTTTATGGATAAGGCGGGCATTGCTGGGCTGAAATATGTAAACTGATCGGTTGTTCAACCCTAAGCATGCAATGATTGTTAGAGTCAGTGATCGGAGCAGATATAAGAGAGTTTGGGTCAAGGATAGTTGGAGTGAGCTAGAATAATTAAAGTGGTAGACAGAATGATGGTGTTAGGGTTAGCAAAACCCTGTCCAGAAACAGGCAAAATAATACCAGGTATAGGCAGAAGAGGATATATGAAAGAGCAATGGGTACCGGAGTGTTGGAACAAGACCAGGGGAAAATGGGGCAGCGAGAGGGCGGGCAGAACAGGCGAAAAGGTTCAAATTAGTACCACGAGCAGGATTCATCATCTACCAGAATACCTTCCAGAAGACTAACATTTATCTGCAAGCTTCCATTCCAAGGAATTCACATCCATATACGGCTTAGGTGAGTTTAACGGTATTAATGGGCGTTCTGCGGGGTACAAGTAGACTAAAATGATAGGCCATCACTACTACACTACTGGACTTTTCTCTACGTCCATAGAATTCGTAACACACGCCACCACTGACAGAAAACCCTTCTATAGACGAATAACGTGTGAAAATGTGCCAATTTGAAAAAAAAATCATTGTGACTGTAAAACACGGGATACAGAGAGACCGCGCATCAGTAACACTCGTGTTGTCTCGGAATGTGCCCCCAGAACACTCCCTTACTCTCCCGCCCCATTCATTTTAGTGCCACCCACGAGCTATTCCAGAAATTCAAGATGGCAACGCAATCTATCAAAATGGACGATGGGAACGTGTTATTTATTTATTTATTTATTTATTTATTTATTTATTTATTTATTTATTTATTTATTTATTCATTGGTGTTTAACGACACTTTCGATAACCAGGATCACCTTCTGTCGGGCAGTTTTACGGGAAGAGGAAGCCGTATTACCAAGAGAACACCAACGAACAGCAGCGAGCAACTGTCAGGCTCCCCCAAAATACTAACTACACACATGCTGGGTTAGCATTGGTTGAAGATAAGTGCACCACCGACGTGCAGTACGCCTCAGTATAAACACCGGGACGTGAAGCAATGCTTGTTTAGTGTGATAACCAAGGTGTTTTACTGGTCGAATTGGACCCGGTAAACGATGCCTGTGGTGGAAGTCCTCTAAATGGGCAACATATATATATATATATAAACAATTGGCTGATGTTAAAAGGTACATGTATTGTGCAGAAAATAACGTATAGTGTAGAAACGACGTATATTGTACAAACAAACAGCATAGAGTGTGAAACTACGTGCAGTGAAGAAAAAATCGCGACATCGACGCCGTAGCTGCGACGGGTGGTGCAATTTCACAAAATTCTAAGTTCACCAAGGGCCATAACTCCATGAATAATATTTGGAACAACACATGCATTGAACAGTGGCTAGACATCAATAAGATAGACTTACATGCCAAATATAAAGTAATTCCATCAAGTATTTCAAACGTTATTGAGTTTTGAAACTCGTTGTTCACAGACAGACCGACCGACATTTTAAGTTCATCAAGGGCCATAACTCCAAGAAAAATATTTGGAACAACACATGCATTGAACAGTTATTGATACACTTACATGCCAAATATAAAGTCATTCCATCAAGTATTTCAAAAGTTATTGAGTTTTGAAACTCGTTGATCACAGACAGACCGACAGACAGACAGACAGACAGACAGACAGACAGACAGACAGACAGACAGACAGACAGACAGACAGACAGACAGACAGACAGACAGACAGACAGACAGATCGATATTGCCACTTATAGAGCTGCTAGTCGCAGCTAAAAATCACATGTGTAGTGTAGAAGCAGTTTCAACGCATAGTGTAGAAAAATCGACGTATAGTGTAGAAATTCGTCATGTGTCCTAATGTATAGTGTAGAAAAGTCTATTGATGTGGGTCGTTTTGTATTTTCGTGGGAACAGCATGCCAAAATTGTGTGTGTGTGGGGGGGGGGGGGGGGGGGGGCGGTGGTATATTTGGATTGTTCAGGGTCTGAAAATTCCATTAAACTTTTCTCCAATTTTTATACTCCCGTTTTATAAAAACGGTCGTATTATATTATGGCGTTGGCGTCTGTCTGCCTGCCTGCCTGCCTGTCTGCCTGCCTGCCTGCCTGCCTGCCTGCCTGCCCGCCCGCCCGCCCGCCCGTCCGTCCGTCGTCCGCACAGTTGATTTTTGGTGGAGTTACTGCTCTTGAACTTAGTTACCGTTTTCCCGGCTTTTTTCGTTATGGATTGACATATTGAGAATTTTTTTATATATGTATAGCTTTGTTATGGATACTTGCAGATCAAGTTCGAATTTCGTTCCACTGGGTTGATTTTTGGTGGAGTTACTGCCCTTGAACTTAGAATTTTCTGTCCACATCTGTCCACGTGCATTTCATTACTCCATGTAGGCAAATATACCACAAATCGCCCATAACTCTTTTTTTTGAATCTACCGACTTCAGTTTAGACAAAATTACGAATTGAGCTTTTGAATCTCTTTTATCTTTTTCGTGCCCAAAGACGAGACCCTTACCCGGAAGCTTTATGTTTGAAAAAAATGGAACCGAACCGGAAAACCGAAAAAACACCCAACCCTGCTTTTAGTTTCTAATCCTGACTGCTGGTGGGCACTGAATTGAGGACTCGGACTCAAAACACATACTGAATCGAGGACTCGGACTTAGGTTTAGTGTTCAGATTTTTTGTTGAATTCGGCAGTGATTAACCACAAGTAACAGCGATCTTGTCGATGTGATGATAAGCAAAAATCGTTTAACTGTTAAACTGCCGTAACATATTCCCAACAGCCATCGTACTTTTTGGAATGCCCCTATATTTTTATATAAAGACGATCATTCATTTATTTAGTTGGGATAAGCTGGCCTTTTGTGAACTATCGATCCACTCCCTTCCATCTTCATGACTTCATTTAACCATTTATCTGCGACTAACTAAACAACTCAAAATATTCGTTCAATGCGTTTCCAAACTTGGAACCAAAGGCCATATAATATTATTTTGGTATGGAATATCCTGTGGGCCCAATACATGCCACGTGGATTTAGTGTTGAAAATGTGTTTCCAATTTAAAACGTGTATATCCTGGTGTATTCGGTACGGAATTCCGTGATCCACGTGTGGCAGATTTTCATCTTCGATGACAGTTAATGTGAAAGTTGAGAACTAGAAGTATGCCTCTTTTTATCATCGGGATATGATGTATTGTTCTGGTGAGGCAACGTATGAATTGGCAACACATTTTCAACACAAAATCGATATGGTGTACGTTAGAAGCAGTGGGGTTTGTCACGCAGAAAGAGAAGATATTACGATCTTTAATTTAAATAATATTTATTCATGAAAAAGTGTGATTCATACACATAATAAACTACAACATGATTGTCATACAGAGTGCGTAGTACAATGGTATGCATTAAAGTAGTGAGTCAAGAACGAGATTTGTAGAAAGGATTCAGCAGTAAGCTTTTAGCTTTTATAAGCCGTCTCCTCTAGATAACTGACGAAGTTTGATAGTAGCTGCAAACACTAGGTAAAATATTATTTAAACATAGAAGACAGAGAGAGTAAGGAGGGCAATAGAGAGAATGAGAGAATGAAAAGAAAGGGGAAACTTAACCTCTTACCCAACACGTGTAGCAGGTGACACTTGAAGAATAAATGTTTGAATGACAGTCTCTAGAACACGGCTCGCGGTCCCTCACTGGAACGGGCTCGTCGAGCTCATTCCAATGGGGGTCATAAGCCATGTTCCCGAGACAAAAAATTGAAAATATAAAAGGATTTAGGTGGCGATTTTTATGGGTTACACTGACGGTACATTGGGCAAGGGGTTAACTTGGAAACAAGAGAACAACCTGAATTCAATGTTCGATACCAAAGAATATTCAATAGGGCAGCCTCAATAGTGTATCGGTAACGGTGGCCCATTTGTGTCGCAAGCAACACCGGAAAAGGCTAAGAGTGCACCGCTACTTATTGAAAGCGTCCACTCAGTATGATATAGTCCTGCACGGCTCTGAAGACAAGGAGGTTTTCGTTAAGTACTGTGAATTTAGTTACTTATTCCCGTTTCAGTACTGTGAATTTAGTTACTTATTCCCGTTTCCTCATTCGACATTCAAAATTCGAAAAAAATTACGGGATATTTTGGTGTTGATGGGTGGCCCCTGAGGAATAAAGAAGATTGACACCTCAGCTGGCCCAATCGGATCACATTTAGGGGCCCTACTAAGGCCCCAAAAAGGGCCAGTTACAAAATATCACCAAAGCAGGTTAAAATCACGGGATATTTGGGTGTTGATGGGTGGCCCCCGAGGAATAAAGAAGATTGACACCTCAACCGCCCCAATCGGACCATATTTAGGGGCCCTACTAAGGCCCCAAAAAGGGCCAGTTACAAAATATCACCAAAGCAGGTTAAAATCACGGGATATTTTGGTGTTGATGGGTGGCCCCCGAGGAATAAAAAAGATTAACACCTCAACCGCCCCAATCGGACCTCATTTAGGGGCCCTACTAAGGCCTCAAAAAGGGCCAGTTACAAAATATCACCAAAGCAGGTTAAAATCACGGGATATTTTGGTGTTGATGGGTGGCCCCCGAGAAATAAAGAAGATGGACACCTCAACCGCCCCAATCGGACCACATTTAGGGGCCCTACTAAGGCCCCAAAAAGGGCCAGTTACAAAATATCACCAAAGCAGGTTAAAATCACGGGATATTTTGGTGTTGATGGGTGGCCCCCGAGGAATAAAGAAGATTGATACCTCAACCGCCCCAATCGGACCTCATTTAGGGGCCCTACTAAGGCCCCAAAAAGGGCCAGTTACAAAATATCACCAAAGCAAGTTAAAATCACGGGATATTTTGGTGTTGATGGGTGGCTCCCGAGGAATAAAGAAGACAGACACCTCAACCACCCCAATCGGACCACATTTAGGGGCCCTACTAAGGCCAAAACAATGGCCAGTTACAAAATATCACCAAAGCAAGTTAAAATCACGGGATATTTTGGCGTTGATGGGTGGCCCCCGAGGAATAAAGAAGATTGACACCTCAACCGCCCCAATCGGACCACATTTAGGTGCCCTACTAAGGCCCCAAAAAGGGCCAGTTACAAAATATCACCAAAGCAGGTTAAAATCACGGGATATTTTGGTGTTGATGGGTGGCCCTCGAGGAACAAAGAAGATTGACACCTCAACCGCCCCAATCGGACCACATTTAGGGGCCCTACTAAGGCCCCAAAAAGGGCAAGTTACAAAATATAACCAAGGCAGGTTAAAATCACGGGATATTTTGGTGTTGATGGTGGCCCCCGAGGAATAAAGAAGATGGACACCTCAACTGCGCCAATCGGACCACATTTAGGGGCCCTACTAAGGCCCCAAAAAGGGCCAGTTACAAAATATCACCAAAGCAGGTTACAATCACGGGATATTTTGGTGTTGATGGGTGTCCCCAGAGGAAGAAAGAAGATTGACACCTCAACCGCCCCAATCGGACCACATTTAGGGTGCCCTACTAAGGTCCCAAAAAGGGCCAGTAACAAAATATCACCAAAGCAGGTTAAAATCACGGGATATTTTGGTGTTGATGGGTGGCCCGTGAGGAATTAAGAAGATTGACACCTCAACCGCCTCAATCGGACAACATTTAGGGGCCCTACTAAGGTCTCAAAAAGGGACAGTTACAAAATATCACCAAAGCAGGTTAAAATCACGGGATATTTTGGTGTTGATGGGTGGCCCCCGAGGAATAAAGAAGATTCACACCTCAACCGCCCCAATCGGACCATATGTAGGGGCCCTACTAAGGCCCCAAAAGGGCCAGTTACAAAATATCACCAAAGAAAGTTAAAATCACGGGATATTTTGGTGTTGATGGGTGGCCCTCGAGGAACAAAGAAGATTGGCACCTCAACCGCCCCAATCGGACCACATTTAGGGGCCCTACTAAGGCTCCAAAAAGGGGCAGTTACAAAATATCACCAAAGCAGGTTAAAATCCCGGGATATTTTGGTGTTGATGGGTGGCTCCCGAGGAATAAAAAAGATTGACACCTCAACCACCCCATCGGACCACATCTAGGGGCCCTACTAAGGCCCCAAAAAGGGCCAGTTACAAAATATCACCAAAGCAAGTTAAAATCACGGGATATTTTGGTGTTGATGGGTGGCCCCCGAGGAACAAAGAAGACTGACACCTCAACCACCCCAATCGGACCACATTGGGGTGGTTGAGGTGTCAGTCTTCTTTGTTCCTCAGGCTTCAAAAAGGGCCAGTTACAAAATATCACCAAAGCAGGTTAAAATCACGGGATATTTTGGTGTTGATGGGTGGCCCCCGAGGAATAAAGAAGA
Source organism: Pictodentalium vernedei (assembly GCA_031216915.1). Lineage (NCBI taxonomy): Eukaryota > Metazoa > Mollusca > Scaphopoda > Dentaliida > Dentaliidae > Pictodentalium > Pictodentalium vernedei. The sequence goes on along the minus strand of CM062296.1, from coordinate 281,571,522 downwards.
TTGACACCTCAACCGCCCCAATCGGACCACATTTAGGGTGCCCTACTAAGGTTCCAAAAAGGGCCAGTAACAAAATATCACCAAAGCAGGTTAAAATCATGGGATATTTTGGTGTTGATGGGTGGCCCGTGAGGAATTAAAAAGATTGACACCTAAACCGCCCCAATCGGACAACATTTAGGGGCCCTACTAAGGCCCCAAAAAGGGCCAGTTACAAAATATCACCGAAGTAAGTTAAAATCATGGGATATTTTGGTGTTGATGGGTGGCCCCCGAGGAATAAAGAAGACTGACACCTCAACCGCCCCAATCGTATCACATTTAGGGGCCCTACTAAGACCCCAAAAAGGGCCAGTTACAAAATATCACCAAAGCAGGTTAAAATCACGGGATATTTTGGTGTTTATGGGTGGCCCCCGAGGAATAAAGAAGATTGACCCCTCAACCGCCCCAATCGGACCACATTTAGGGGCCCTACTAAGGCCCCAAAAAGGGCCAGTTACAAAATATCACCAAAGCAAGTTAAAATCACGGGATATTTTGGTGTTGATGGGTGGCCCCCGATGAACAAAGAAGACTGACACCTCAACCACCCCAATTGGACCACACTTAGGGGCCCTACTAAGGCTTCAAAAAGGGCCAGTTACAAAATATCACCAAAGCAGGTTAAAATCACGGGATATTTCGGTGTTGATGGGTGGCCCCAGAGGAATTAAGAAGATTGACACCTCAACCGCCCCAATCGGACCACATTTAGGGTGCCCTACTAAGGTCCCAAAAAGGGCCAGTTACAAAATATCACCAAAGCAGGTTAAAATCACGGGATATTTTGGTGTTGATGGGTGGCCCCCGAGGAATTAAGAAGATCGACACCTCAACCGCCCCAATCGGACAACATTTAGGGGACCTACTAAGGCCCCAAAAAGGGCCAGTTACAAAATATCACCGAAGTAAGTTAAAATCATGGGATATTTTGGTGTTGATGGGTGGCCCCCGAGGAATAAAGAAGATTGACACCTCAACCACCCCAATCGGATCACATTTAGGGGCCCTACTAAGGCCCCAAAAAGGGCAAGTTACAAAATATCACCAAAGCAGGTTAAAATCGCGGGATATTTTGGTGTTGATGGGTGGCCCCCGAGGAATAAAGAAGATTGACACCTCAACCGCCCCAATCGGACCATATTTAGGGCCCTACTAAGGCCCCAAAAAGGCCAATTACAAAATATCACCAAAGCAAGTTAAAATCACAGGATATTTTGGTGTTGATGGGTGTCCCCCGAGGAATAAAGAAGATTGACACCTCAACCGCCCCAATCGGACCACATTTAGGGGCCCTACTAAGCCCCAAAAAGGTCCAGTTACAAAATATCACCAAAGCAGGTTAAAATCACGGGATATTTTGCTGTTGATGGGTGGCCTCCGAGGAATAAAGAAGATTGACACCTCAACCGCCCCAATCAGACCATATTTAGGGGCCCTACTAAGGCCCCAAAAAGGGCCAGTTACAAAATATCACCAAAGCAAGTTAAAATCACGGAACATTTTGGTGTTGATGGGTGGCCCCCGAGGAATAAAGAAGATTGACACCTCAACCGCCCCAATCGGACCATATTTAGGGCCCTACTAAGGCCCCAAAAAGGGCCAGTTACAAAATATCACCAAAGCAAGTTAAAATCACGGGATATTTTGGTGTTGATGGGTGGCCCCCGAGGAACAAAGAAGATTGACACCTCAACCGCCCCAATCGAACCATATCTAGGGTCCCTTCTAAGGCCCCAAAAAGGGCCAATTACAAAATATCACCAAAGCAAGTTAAAATCACGGGATATTTTGGTGTTGATGGGTGGCCCCCGAGGAATTAAGAAGATTGACACCTCAACCGCCCCAATCGGACCACATTTAGGGGCCCTACTAAGGCCCCAAAAAGGGCCAGTTACAAAATATCACCAAAGCAGGTTAAAATCACGGGATATTTTGGTGTTGATGGGTGGCCCCCGAGGAATAAAGAAGACTGACACCTCAACTGCCCCAATCGGACCACATTTAGAGGCCCTCCTAACGCCCCAAAAAGGGCATATCACAAAATATCACCAAAGCAAGTTAAAATCACGGGCTATTTTGGTGTTGATGGGTGTCCCCCGAGGAATAAAGAAGATTGACACCTCAATCGGACCACATTTAGGGGCCCCACTGAGTCCCCAAAAGGGCCAGTTACAAAATATCACCAAAGCAAGTTAAAATCACGGGATATTTTGGTGTTGATGGGTGGCTCCCGAGGAATAAAGAAGATTGACGCCTCAACCGCCCCAATCGAACCATATTTAGGGGCCCTACTAAGGCCCCAAAAAGGACCAGTTACAAAATATCATCAAAGCAAGCTAAAATCACGGGATATTTTGGTGTTGTTGGGTGTTTACCACAGCAAACAAGCACTGCTTCACTTCCGAGGTTTCCACAGGAGTCCTTTTTAGGTTACCAGGGCTGTTGGTTATTAAAAGCAACAAAAAATTCAAAAGTACATTATAATTTGGACACGATGCACACTCAATTCAGTAGCTCTGTCGAGAAAAGCTTGTCGATAATTCATGTGTTAGAAAGTTTTTCACACCTCCTTTACAGCATCTTTACTTTTGAATGGTTATGATTACAGTACCGTGACAATCGTACAAACATCCAGTTATCGGGACTGTTTCAAAACCGTCCCAATATCCAGATATTGGTACTGTTTTACTGAGCTGTTCTCATCAAAACCGTACTTGGTGTGATTTTATAGGGCTTGTTTTCATGACAGAGAACAAAAGAAATATTAGATAGCTGTGGATTAAATTGAAGTTGTGACACACATCAGGAGTTCAGATATTGTGAACAGATCTGTGGCTTCGAAGTGAACTCACATCATGACGTAATTTTTGCTCTCGCTAATATCGCCACCACGATTTACCGAGAGGTACCGGTAGGTACCGAGAGGTACGAAAAAAAAGCTTTTTAGAAATTATTTTCACAATAAATTGAATGCAAACGATATATTTTATGCATTTTATGCATTTATTTCTGGAAATGTGGCCATTAATGATGCAATTTGTCGCGATGATAATAGATTGGAGTTATTTATTGAGTAGCGCGGTTGACCTCGCGGTAAATCGTGTTTTCTCGGTTTTACAACAGACACCGAGAGGTACGCAAAAAAAGCTTCTTGAAAATTATTACCGAGAGGTCAATCGCGGTACTCAATAAATAACACCAAGCTGTGATTATCGCGACAAATTGCATCATTAATGACCATATCCCCCGAAATAAATGCATAAAATGCATTAAATATACCGTTTGCATTTAATTTATTGTGAAAATAATTTTCAAGAAGCTTTTTTTGCGTACCTCTCGGTGCCTGTTGTAAAACCGAGAAAACACGATTTACCGAGAGGTCAACCGCGCTACTCAATAAATAACTCCAAACTATGATTATCGCCACAAATTGCATCATTAATGGCCACATTTCCAGAAATAAATGCATCAAATATATCGTTTGCATTCAATTTATTGTGAAAGTAATTTCTAAAAAGCTTTTTTCCGTACCTCTCGGTACCTACCGGTACCTCTCGGTAAATCGTGGTGGCCGCTAATATAATGTCTCAGCTCAAGCGTGGAACACTTATTCAATCCCTCATCGAAAGTGCGGCAGATAAATTTAATATTCGTTCATTTTTAAAGCATTTGGAAGAATAATTCTTTTTTATCTGAAGAAGAGGTTCGCTTTCCCTCAGGGGTGGCGGGTGGTGGTGCCTGATTGCCGTCTTAATATTTGAAAAGGGGCGTTTTTTTAGGTTATTTATTTATTTACTGGTGTTTAAGGTAACTTTTCTGCAGCTATGGCTAATTGTGACCGCAAAATAGGTGTAAAGTCAAGTTTAGCCAATCGTTTACACCCATTCTGCCCATTTTAGGGGACTTCTTCCCCGGGCACTGGTGACCAGGTCCTATTTTACCAGTAAAACTGAACTTGTTTACCACAGCAAACAAGCACTGCTTCACTTCCGAGGTTTCCACAGGAGTCCTTTTTAGGTTACCAGGGCCAGCGCTGTTGGTTATTAAAAGCAACAAAAAATTAAAAAGTACATTATAATTTGGACACTCAATTCAGTAGCTCTGTCGAGAAAAGCTTGTCGATAATTCATGTGTTAGAAAGTTTTTCACCCCTCCTTAGTTTAGTTTAAACAATATTTATTTGAAATTATGTTATCTGTATACAGTACGCAACAGGTACAAAGAAGAACAAGCAACACAATGTACAACAGTACACAAAATAACAAAGGTAAACAAAGATAGATCGCTGTATATGAGAGGGATTCGACGGAAAGCCAACAGCTTATGTAAGTCGTCTCCCTCTTTCGTTTATCAGTTCACCCCTCCTTTACAGCATCTTTACTTTTGAATGGTTATGATTACAGTACCGTGACAATCGTACAAATATCTAGTTATTGGGACTGTTTCAAAACACCTCCGCATTATTCTTCCAGAATAAAATTTACTGGAAGAATAATGCAGAAGTGGGGTGAAGAAACAAAGGATAGATGGCTGAAGGGGGACACGAGGGAGAGGGTAGGAATGCTTATTGAAGAAATTGAAAAAGAGGAAGTGAGGGACACTATTAAGCAGTTTATATCTGAATGCTGGGAGGAGAGGAGAGGAAGAGGGGTGGGGTGCAGGGGGAATGATGGCCTTCTCTTATGAGGACCGCGACAAATCAGCGGCTGGCCAAAGAGTTATTATTATTATTATCCAGATATTGGTACTGTTCTACTGAGCTGGTCTCATCAAAACCGTACTTGGTGTGATTTTATAGGGCTTGTTTTCATGACAGAGAACAAAAGAAATATTAGGTAGCTGTGGATTAAAAGTCAGGTAGAACAGGTAAGGTGTAAGAGTAAATTTTATCCCCTGGAAATATTATCCCCCCAGGATAAAATAACCCTAGGAAAAATTATCCGTAAATAGGAAAAATTTTCCCTCTGAAACGTAAACAAAGACAGAATGTTTATAAACATTAGAACATAAACATTACTGTGCAGCATAAAAAGGTGAGAATTGTTCTTGCAGGTGGCTTAGATTTATTCAGGGTAACCAACATGCTCACAGTGCCAGTTTGGTTTAAACAATATTTTATTCTTCAAAAATGTCATATATAACAAAATGTTTACAAACAGTAAAGAAGTTGGATGAGATATCTTATATAACATTTGTTCAACAATGTAGAGTAGCAGAATAATAATATTTTAAACCAAGACTTGAAACAACTCGAAGATTGGTCCAATAAATGGCTTGTTGACTTCAACCCATTAAAGACTGAGTCCCTATTAGTTTCACGAAAAAGTGATAGAAATTGTCACCCCCCTCTGAAAATGCGTAACGAGAGCATTTCCGAAGTAAGTAGTCATGCACATCTTGGTATACTTTTAAACAGTCAGGGTTCCTGGAAAGAACACATTGAAGCAATAGCCTCCAAAGCATGGAAGCGAATTGGTCTTCTAAGAAAGTATAAATACAAATTTGATCGCAAAACATTAGAAACAATATATCTGACTTTTATTAGGCCAGTTCTTGAGTATTCAGATACAGTTTGGGATAATTGTGCTGAGGGCGAATCCGACGAACTGGAACGTATCCAGTTGGAAGCTGCCAGGATCGTAACAGGTGCAACCCGTAGCGCCAGTAGGGAACTTATTTATTTGGAAACGGGATGGGAAACCCTAAAAGCAAGAAGAGAGAAGCACAAATTAAAACAATATTTTAAAATGTATCATAGGATGGTCCCTGCTTATGTATCCATGCTGATTCCGCCACGATCTTCGGCGTCCCACGATTACGGCCTACGCCATAACGCCGACCTCGCAGCCCCATTTTGTCGAACCCAGCATCATTACGAGTCCTTTGTGCCATCAACAACACGATTATGGAATGCGCTGCCATCACACATCAGAGAAAATAGTTCATTGCAAAATTTCAACTCGTTCCTAAATAGAAATAAACTGTTCGTTCCAAACTGCTTCAAACGAAGTAAAGACCGTAAGGCACAGACCCACCATTGTAGACTTCGCTTGTGTTGTAGCAATCTTAACGATCATCTGTTTAGAAACCATTTATCAAACTCTCCATACTGTTCATGTGGAGCCCGTGAAACGAGTGCTCACTATTTGTTGCACTGTCCGTTCTATGTAGAGAGCAGACAGCGCACACTAGCAACACTGACATTCACAATTTCAACGGATATTCTCTTGAATGGAAATGCTGAATACACAGCGGAAGCAAACAGCCTAATTTTTGAAAAAGTACAGAGTTATATTACTGCTTCCAAGAGATTTTACTGAACACACCTGCAGTGCTCGCCCCTCTTGTGCTCTCCCTTTATTAAAGGAAGCAGCAGCCTTTGCCCCAGACACCCCCACCCTTTCACCTTTCCCCTTCTTTCCTCTTTCATATTATTTTGTTTCAATCATAGTCTCTTCCATGCCATGAAAGTCTGATGTATTTGTTGATTGCAGGAGACAGCTTACATAAGCTTCGGCTTGCTGCTGAATCCACTTTCTAATACTGTATCTCAGCATGCTGTTCTATACCTTGTATATTTATATGCAGTATTGAAATAAAAAATAATGTTTAAACTAAAAAATAATAGAGGGATTTGACAAAAAGCTGAAAGCTTATGTGCGTCATCTCCCTAAACCATGAAATATATCAATTATCTGAGGTGGTAAAAACACTACTTAAATTTGTCCAAAGCTACCTAAGATCATGACCCATATTCGAAATTATAATATAGTCTGAGCAGATGCCCAGCTAACTGGGTGTGGTCTCGCATCCACGAACACAACAGTGCATGTGTGCGATTCCCCAGCCAGTGCAAGGTTAATAGTCTGATCAAAGTCAGCTTGAAGCAAAGGAAATTAAGTGTGAGTTGTCAGAATATATGACGACTATACCTGATAATGCTTAAACCATGAATGTGAGAAAAGTAAGAAAGATGGAAAGATGAGTAAAGGGAAGTGAGACAAGAAAGGACAGAAAAACAGAAAAACAGAAAAACCAGCTTGAAGACAATGACTATTGCCTATATAATCGTAACAGCTATTATTACATGCAGCCTATGCAACTTACTTGGAAATGGGGCGGGGTAGAGGTGTTTTACAATGTGATCGACACAGAGACCGACTTAAAAGAGATCAGAGAAAGATTCATCTTTGGAGAAATGCGATTTTCACAGTTAGCGAAAACGTCCACTTGATAAAATAAAGTCGTGAACCACTTCAAAAACAAGCTGGTTCTCCTGGTTATCCAAAAATTCAGATCCAAAAAGAAGCGTTGGTACGTCAATTGGGAATGGTAGTAGCTTAATAGAATTATCACGAACATTTGTGAAGACTGGGCAGTGGAGAAGATAGTGTTCCACGGTCTCACACACCCCACACTGACATAATGAGGTAGGCGACAGGTGATTTGAATACAGATGGAAGTTGAGGCTACTGCAACCCAGACGTAACCTGGTGTGGTAAATTTGAGCTTTGCGGGACTTTGCACCACTATAAAACTTAGGAGGCCTTTGGTTCCCACCACTTAAAAATATCTTGAAGTTGGGCAATGAAGAGTTTTCACGCACAGACATGGGCAGGCTATTCCATTGCTTCGTAACGCTGGGGATGAAGGAAGACTGATATAATTGTGTCCGACAGAAAGGAATTCTGTGGTTGTTACATGACCGAAGATATTGCGATAAATTTGATGATGAGATGGTTGGAGGGACCTTATTGGCAATATACGGGGGCGACATTCGATGGTACATTTTAAAATATTGTAACAATTTGTGTTTACGACGTCTTTCTTGTAAAGAGTCCCAGCGTGTTTCAGTATTAAGTAGACGCTTACTGCAACTAACTGTTGCCCCTGTTATGATTCTCGCAGCTGCAATCTGTATTTTCTCTAATTTTTCAGCTTCGGTTGCAGAACAGTTGTCCCAGGCAACATCCGCATATTCGAGTAATGGCCTGATGAAGGCAAAGTAAATTTTTTCTAGGACATCCCGATCGAGGTTAAATTTCTGCTTTCTTAATAAGTCTAAACGAACCCAAGCTTTGGAGCAGATGTGGTCAATGTGATCGTCCCACGTACAAGAACTGTTTAGTATGACTCCTAAGTGTTTGTGGTTTTTTACTTCAGACATCGGCGTTTTACTAAAGAATAGTGGTGGGTGGGCAACAGGGGTGTTTTTGCGCGATATCAACATACTCTCTGTTTTATGGGGATTAAACTCTACCAGCCATGTCTTGGCCCAATGTTCAATTGTGGCCAAGTCTCGGTTGATTAAAGTTGAGACTTGCACGGGATTCTCTACTATTAAATACAGGGAAGTATCATCAGCAAATAGACGTATATTACTGAATAAGTTTTCAGTAATGTCGTTGATATAGATTAAAAACAATATGGGACCGAGTATCGAGCCCTGCGGAACACCAGCATTAATAGGTCTCCATGTTGAGGCATCGGATCCTATTACTACCCGTTGTGACCTATCTGAAAGATATGATTTTAGGAACGACAGTAGTTCACCCGCGACACCGATTCTCTCCAGCTTGTGAATAAGACCAACGTGCCATACCTTGTCGAAAGCCTTACTGACGTCGCAGAAAACTACCCTAACCTCCTTGCCCTCATCAAGGGCTCGACAGAATTCGTCATATAGGTCGGTCAACTGGAGGACAGTCGAGTCACCCGGCGTAAAACCTGATTGGAATTGACTAAGTACATTATTATCGACCAAAAACTGCCACAACCGTTTAAAAACACATTTTTCAAATATTTTACCCACGCAGCTAAGCAATGATATCGGACGATAATTAGTAATTGAGTTTGAGGGTTGTTTTTTTAAGATTGGGGATACATTTGCCTTTTTCCACAATTGAGGAAAGTACGAGTTATTCAATAGCACATTGAACAAGATTGTGAGGGGCTCACATATGGATGATTTGCACTCTTTGAGAAGACGAGGACTGACAAGATCGGGACCAGACGCTTTTGATACCCTTAATGATTTCATAGCTTCGTATATCTCACTAGATTGTAAAGTGATACTATCAATAATCAGTGCCAGTTTGTTAATAAAAAAACAGTTTCCACAGTCAGTGAAATGACAGTTGTACCGGTTCCTTTAAAGGTGTGGTCCAAGATTGGGATTGATCTTATAGGACCATTCTTGAAATCTGATGGATCCCCACTATCTGTGAACAATTACAAATATGCAATGACAGCTATAGATTTTTTTCTAAGTGGCCAGAAGCTGTTCCAATTTCCAAAGCTTTAAGTGAAATTGTTGAACAACTGAGAAAGATTATTTATCATTTTGGAGTTATGGAAGAAATTTTATCTGATAAAGGGGGGTGGAATTTAATAGCAATTTAATGACAGGGTTTTGCTCCAATTACAATATCAAACATACCACAACTAACCCATATCATCCACAATCTAATGGAAAATGTGAACGATTCAATCAAACTTTGAAATCGATGATCAATAAAGTAGTTTTGGACAACGTTGAAAGTTGGGACACAAAACTGGATGAGTTTTATTTGGTTATAGGTCAACAGTGCATTCTAGTACAGGATTTAGTCCATTCTATATGATGTACATGAGACATCCTATTTTGCCATTCCAGTGAAAAGAATCAAGCATCAATGTTAGTGACAGTGTGTCTCTAGTGCCAGATAATGAAATTTCAATATGTGATGATTCACCAAACATAGAGATTAAAAAAAACATGGAGAATATTGCAAAACAACAATCTGCTTCTTTCGAAAAAGCCAATAAAAACATTGATAATGCTCAAAAAAGGCAGAAAAAGGCTTACGACAACAGACATAGAGTTTCCCAACAAAACTATGTTGTTGGAGATAAAGTGTTGTTAAAAAATTTCAAAAGACGTTATGGCATGCTAACTCTGCAACAAATAAAGTATAAAGGACCACATATCATAAAAAGCTATAGATCGAACGGACTTTACATGCTGGAAGATCAAAATGGCAAAGAACTGGGTCCCCATAACCAAACTAATTTTAAGAGGTATTTTGAGACAGGCGAAAAATCTGATACAGACTCCGATATTCCACCCTCGGAAACTGTCAGACAAGATTTATCTGATTCATCAACTGAAACAATGGAAGAACTTTCATCCGAAAATGACAATGTTCCAAATTTTTACATTGTATTGTCACAAGTCCCTGGGCCCAGGAGAAACAAAACTAAAAGACTTGATGATAGTGTTCACACGTATTACTGACTTGACAATAATTTCAAACTATTCCAATTGGAAATTAAACTGTGACAAAAATTACTTTCACAAAAATAAGGTGGTGGTTTATTTTTCTGAGTAATTGTTTTTCTGGTTTATATTTTACTAATGTTATGCTGATTAAATTTGTGTTTTCCTGATATCATCAGTAAATATTTACATTGACAAAATGCATAGGATAAATTTTTCTGGGGTAGGATATTATTTCCTAGGAAATTTCTTCCCAAACGTCTTATTTCCTAGGTGATTTTATCCGGAGGATAAAATTTCCTAGGAAATATTATGACCAGGATAATATTTCCAGAGGGAAAATATTTACTGTTACAAGGGCATAAAATATGTAGTACTAAACGAGTATTCTTATGGAATTCGAGCTAGATAGGGAACACACCTTTTATGGATCTTATAAAACTACGTGGTGCTATTATAGGGTCAATATTCTAAAATAATTCTGGTCCATTTTGGTAATTTCCGGTGAAAATATGTCGTTCACGGGATTATCTGGGTAACTCGTTGTACTCCCATTGCATCGAACGTACCCTCCAAACATACACCCGTCTTATTAGATGCCTTTGGGTCACCTAGCAACCGCGTGCTATCATAGAAACCAAGATGCCGGCGCCCTGTATACAAAATGGACGATGGAAACGCGTATTACCATAACAACACGCGCTGCGCATGCGCAGTGATACAACGTTTAACCATGGGGATGACGTCACAACATGGCAGGCCAAGCGCGTTAGCGAGACAACACAAAATGGCGGCACCCAGTCACGTGACTATGACGTCCTTTCCTGGGTCCACCGCGGGGTTCACCAGATCTTGCTCGAAAGGAACGAGCACTACTACTTTGATCCATGCACATGAAATAATAATCCGTGCGCATGAAATGAAAGATATAAAAACTATGGTATAGGTTATTAAGTCAAAATGGCATCCAACCTGTGACCTTGGTGTACTGGTATCCTATCATCTGAACGCTGAAATAACAATTCTTAGGTCTAATTGTTCTTGTTTGGGCCTAAGTTATCTAGGACCTTTCGGCCCTCGGTCACTACCGCCTCCTCATCTCTTCAAGAAGGAAGGTCAGGAGGGGTAACCTAATGACCCGAGGTCCGTCCTTGTTAGGCATGCTTCCCCTTTTCTAACGTGCGATAGGCCAGTTAGGACGAAGTGAAGTCTGCGTAAGACCTCACATCGCTGCATTCTGGGTCTGTAGCAGTAAGTAGGTGTATGTATGCGTGGCGGAAGAGGGGGAATCTCTTGTTGAGACGTGGGAGCGCAAAAATATGTCAGCGAAGATATAAAATTCAGATGTCTAAAAGGGCCTGTAAAGAGCCATCGAAAAGTACTTCACAATGCCGGGGGAATTTGGGATGGGACGTCACCTAAAGTTGGCTGGGATGGCAACATATGCCTATGCTTGTTCGCTACATGTCTAATCTTGGCGGTATTATATATATTTTTGGTAGGCCCTGGGAAGGTCGGGATCAGTGGCGGGGGCATGGGAAAACGCACACAGGTCGCCCCAAATAGATTTACATTGCACCCCCCCCCCCTCATAATAAATACAAACTGCCACATATGATTTCGACCTCCTCCCTCACCTTCAATTAGGAGACTTCAAAACTGTTGATACAGCTTCGAAATTTCAGAATATTTCAGAGAGACTCGGGCCCTTACCGATGACCTCGCCCTCCTCCATTAGGCTCCAGAATCGCTCTCAAAACTTCACAGTTAAAATTGAAAAATTTACTGAGGAAGGATAACCGGCCCCCACCAATGGCCTCACCTCCTCTAAGGAGGCTTCAGAGTCGCGTTCAGAGCTCCAGAAATTTATAATTCGGGGAGAGATCCCGAAACCGATGGCGGCGCTACAGGAGGTCATGGAAGGGCATTTGCCCCTAAACACAGTCTTTGCCACCCCCTCCTCTCTCTCTCTCTCTCTAATTTGCCCCTCTCCAAAACTGTCACATCCAGCCACCCTCTCTTACACACACAGTGACTCTCTTTTCTTTATTTACATACAAACTCAGCTGACAAACATAAATCCACTGGAATTTTGCAAGTTCGGATGCAGATACTTATGAGCCATGTACGTTTATAAACCTTGTCTCTAAAATGTGGGTCATCCAAAAGATGACCCTAAAAGCCACCAAAAAAATTGATTTAAATGCACAGTGATTTTTTTTTTGTCTGGGAAGCGACCCCCCCCCCCTCTCCCGGGGAGGCTCTACCACTGCCAGGTCACACAAATGGGAGAGGTCTGCGGCCTTTGAGATGTACCCGCGTCATATCGCTACCTTCTCCATTGGAATTCTCTCCTATAAAGGATTCTGGTTTCACCACTGAACAGGATTCCAATGTATGGCGTGGTAAGTATAAAAAGCAGGTCCGTCTTTTGGAACAGCGGGGTGGGGATCCTGACACCTTATGTGCACAAAATAATAATTCAAGCACACGAGTTAATAATTCGTGGGCACGAAATAATAATCGGTGCACATGACATAATAATCCGCGAAGGCGAATTGATAATCGGTACATACGAAATAATAATCCGGGCACAAGGATTATTATTTCGTGTGCACGGATTATTATTTCGTGTGCGCGTATTATCATTTCGCCGCAGGTTATATTTATTCTGAATAGTATGAAATGTGCCAAACGGGCCCCATCTGGGGGACTTCGGGGGGCGGGGGGGGGGGGGGTAGCATACCGCAGAAATGACAGCATACCGCGGAGTATTGTGGGTGTCACGTGGGTTGTCATAGAAGCGGAGGAGAACGGGCATGTTGTGACCTCATCCCGATAGTGATACTTGGTTTTAGTGAGCATGCACATTGGAGACTACCATCTTGGTTTCTATGTTAGCTTGTTGTTGCCATGTGACCCAATGACCTCTAAACGGACAGGGTCTCTTCTAAGGGTGTGTTCGATTCAACGGGAGTCTTGCGAATTACCAAAATAAGCTCAACACTTATCCCAAATCGTCGACATCGACTTTATGTTACCGAAACAGAGTCGCGCGAAGTGTTATATGAACCATAAGGGGTATTTTCGATTGATGAGGTATGTACTCTGGTAGAATAAAATCCCCATACTTGGAGTAAGATCGTTGTTTTGTTACTATAATTGACTTTTGTGGCGTGTTCTGACTACTCTCTGACCCAAGTATTCAACTGCAGGAGTTAGTACGCATGGCATAGCAGACGGGCATCGGGCAGGTCCTTGAGCAAGTTATGGCTACAGGAAGAATAAGCAAGTAGAAGGGAATGGGTGGTGTTAGCGTGCATAGTAAGTAGACACCAGAATGCGGAAGTGGGAGCGAATGGGTAGTGTTAGTATGAATGGCGTAGCAAGCAGACATCAGGTAGGCCCTCGGGCATGTCAGGGCTTAGGAAGAATAGGGAAGTTGGGGGAATGGGTATTGCTGGTATGCAAGACGTAGCAAGCAGACACTAACAGGCTCGTTGGTATGCCAGAGTTTAGAAAGAATAGGAAAGTGGAAGGGAAATGGGTGGTATTCGTATTCTTGGAGAAGCAAGCAAACATCAGGCAGGGCCTTGGGCATGCCAAGACTTAAAGACAGGAAGGAAAGGAAGTAAGGGTAAGGTGAGTAAATTGTGAAGTGGAAATTGGGCCCCGGTTTGGGATATTTACGGACCATTTTGTCTACAGATACACTTGTGGAATCTCTTTCTGTTACTTGGCTGGCCTTCAGGATGCCCTTTTCATTATATCAAAAGCCGAGGGCAATGAGGCACAACTTGCCATTCCACATATCCTCAGGGTCATAAGGGCCACGAGAAAATCCTTAATGAGCCACAATTCGTCATTCCTCATATCCTCATATTTGGGGATGGCGTTCCATGGAATATTCTTTATTCTTCTCGTGTCGTACACCAATATCAAAATATGTGGCGATGTTTGTCTCCTTAGGTAATATTTTGTAACTGGCCCATTTGGGGGCCTAAAGAGGGCCCTAAAAACGGTCCAATTGGAACGGTTGAGGTGTCAATCTTCTTTATTCCTAAGGGCCACCCATCAACAGTGATTCAACACCAAAATGTCCCATGAATTTAACCTGCTTTGGTGATATTTTGTAACTGGCCCTTTTTGGGGCCTTAGTAGGGCCCCTAAATGTGGTCCGATTGGGGCAGTTGAGGTGTTAATCTTGTTTATTCCTCGGAGGCCACCCATCAACACCAAAATATCCCGTGATTTTAACCTGCTTTGGTGATATTTTGTAACTGGCCCTTTTTGGGGCCTTAGTAGGGCCCCTAAATGTGGTCCGATTGGGGCGGTTGAGGTGTCAATCTTCTTTATTCCTCGGGGGCCACCCATCAACACCAAAATATCCCGTGATTTTAACCTGTTTTGGTGATATTTTGTAACTGTCCCTTTTTGGGGCCTTAGTAGGGCCCTAAATGTGGTCCAATTGGGGCGGTTGGGGTGTCAATCTTCTTTATTCCTCGGAGGCCACCCATCAACACCAAAATATCCCGTGATTTTAACCTGCTTTGGTGATATTTTGTAACTGGCCCTTTTTGGGGCCTTAGTAGGGCCCTAAATGTGGTCCGATTGGGGCGGTTGAGGTGTTAATCTTCTTTATTCATCGGGAGCCACCCATCAACACCCAAATATCCTGTGATTTTAACTTCATTTGGTGATATTTTATAACTGGCTCTTTTTGGGGCCTTAGTAGGGTCCCTAAATGTGGTCCGATTGGGGCGGTTGAGGTGTCAATCTTCTTTATTCCTCGGGGGCCACCCATCAACACCAAAATATCCCGTGATTTTAACCTGTTTTGGTGATATTTTGTAACTGTCCCTTTTTGGGGCCTTAGTAGGGCCCTAAATGTGGTCCAATTGGGGCGGTTGGGGTGTCAATCTTCTTTATTCCTCGGAGGCCACCCATCAACACCAAAATATCCCGTGATTTTAACCTGCTTTGGTGATATTTTGTAACTGGCCCTTTTTGGGGCCTTAGTAGGGCCCTAAATGTGGTCCGATTGGGGCGGTTGAGGTGTTAATCTTCTTTATTCATCGGGAGCCACCCATCAACACCCAAATATCCTGTGATTTTAACTTCATTTGGTGATATTTTGTAACTGGCTCTTTTTGGGGCCTTAGTAGGGTCCCTAAATGTGGTCCGATTGGGGCGGTTGAGTTGTCAATCTTCTTTATTCCTCGGGGGCCACCCATCAACACCAAAATATCCTGTGATTTTAACTTGCTTTGGTGATATTTTGTAACTGGCTCTTTTTGGGACCTTAGTAGGGTCCCTAAATGTGGTCCGATTGGGGCGGTTGAGGTGTCAATCTTCTTTATTCCTCGGGGGGCCACCCATCAACACCAAAATAAATATCCCGTGATTTTAACTTTCTTTTGTGATATTTTGTAACTGGCGCTTTTGGGGGCCTTAGTAGGGCCCCTAAATATGGTCCGATTGGGGCGGTTGAAGTGTCAATCTTCTTTATTCCTCGGGTGTCACCCATCAACACCAAAATATTCCGTGATTTTAACTTTCTTTGGTGATATTTTGTAACAGGCCCTTTTTGGGGCCTTAGTAGGGCCCCTAAATATGGACCGATTGAGGCGGTTGAGGTGTCAATCTTCTTTATTCCTCGGGGGCCACCCATCAACACCAAAATATCCCATGATTTTAACCTGCTTTGGTGATATTTTGTAACTGGCCCTTTTTTGGGCCTTAGTAGGGCCCCTAAATGTGGTCCGATTGGGGCGGTTGAGGTGTCAATCTTCTTCATTCCTCGGGGGCCACCCATCAACACCAAAATATCCCGTGATTTTAACCTGCTTTGGTGATATTTTGTAACTGGCCCTTTTTGGGGCCTTAGTAGGGACCCTAAATGAGGTCCGATTGGGGCAGTTGAGGTGTCAATCTTCTTTATTCCTCGGGGGCCACCCATCAACACCAAAGTATCCCGTGATTTTAACTTTCTTTTGTGATATTTTGTAACAGGCCCTTTTTGGGGCCTTAGAAGGGCCCCAAAATATGGTCCGATTGGGGCGGTTGAGGTGTCAATCATCTTTATTCCTCGGGGGCCACTCATCAACACCAAAATATTCCGTGATTTTAACTTTTTTGGTGATATTTTGTAACTGGCCCTTTTTGGGGCCTTAGTAGGGCCCCTAAATATGGTCCGATTGGGGCGGTAGAGGTGTCAATCTTCTTTATTCCTCGTGGGCCACCCATCAACACCAAAATATCCCGCGATTTTAACTTTCTTTTGGAGATGTTTTGTAACTGGCCCTTTTTGGGGCCTTAGTAGGGCCCTTAAATATGGTCCGATTGGGGCGGTTGAGGTGTCAATCTTTTTTATTCCTCGGGGGCCACCCATCAACACCAAAATATCCCGTGATTTTAACCTGCTTTGGTGATATTTTGTTACTTGCATTTTGGGGGGCCTTAGTAGGGCCCCAAAATGTGGTCCGATTGGGGCGGTTGAGGTGTCAATCTTCTTTATTCCTCGGGGGCCACCCATCAAAACCAAAATATCCCGTGATTTTAACTTTCTTTTGTGATATTTTGTGACTGGCCCTTTTTGGGGCCTCAGTAGGGCCCCTAAATGTGGTCCGATTGGGGCGTTTGAGGTGTCAATCTTCTTTATTCCTCGGGGGCCACCCATCAACACCAAAATATCCCGCGATTTTAACTTGCTTTGGTAATATTTTGTAACTGGCCCTTTTTGGGGCCTTAGTAGGGCCCCTAAATGTGATCCGATTGGGGCGGTTGAGGTGTCAATCTTCTTTATTCCTCGGGGGCCACCCATCAACACCAAAATATCCCGTGATCTTAACTTTCTTTGGTGATATTTTGTAACTGGCCCTTTTTGGGGGCCTTAGTAGGGCCCCTAAATGTGATCCGATTGGGGCAGTTGGGGTGTCAATCTTCTTAATTTCTTGGGGGCCACCCATCAACACCAAAATATCCCGTGATTTTAACCTGCTTTGGTGATATTTTGTAACTGGCCCTTTTTGGGGCCTTAGTAGGGCCCCTAAATGTGGTCCGATTGGGGCGGTTGTGGTGTCAATCTTCTTTATTCCTCGGGGGCCACCCATCAACACCAAAATATCCCGTGATTTTAACTTTCTTTGGTGATATTTTGTAACTGGCCCTTTTGGGGGGCCTTAGTAGGGCCCCTAAATGTGGTCCGATTGGGGCGGTTGAGGTGTCAGTCTTCTTTATTCCTCGGGGGCCACCCATCAACACCAAAATATCCCATGCTTTTAACCTGCTTTGGTGATATTTTGTAACTGGCACTTTTTGGGGCCTTAGTAGGGCCCCTATATGTGGTCCGATTGGGGCGGTTGAGGTGTCAATCTTCTTTATTCCTCGGGGGCCACCCATCAACATCAAAATATCCCGTGATTTTAACTTTCTTTGGTCATATGATGTAACTGGCCCTTTTGGGGCCTTAGTAGGGCCCTAAATGTGGTCCGATTGGGGCGGTTGTGGTGTCAATCTTCTTTATTCCTCGGGGGCCACCCATCAACACCAAAATATCCCTTGATTTTAACTTTCTTTGGTGATATTTTGTAACTGGCCCTTTTGGGGGCCTTAGTAGGGTTCGATTGGGGCGGTTGAGGTGTCAGTCTTCTTAATTCCTCGGGGGCCACCCATCAACACCAAAATATCCCGTGATTTTAACCTGCTTTGGTGATATTTTGTAACTGGCCCTTTTTGGGGCCTTAATAGGGCCCCTAAATGTGGTCCAATTGGGGTGGTTGAGGTGTTAATCTTCTTTATTCCTCGGGGGCCATCCATCAACACCAAAATATCCCGTGATTTTAACTTGCTTTGGTGATATTTTGTAACTGGCCCTTTTTGAGGCCTTAGTAGGGCCCCTAAATGTGGTCCGATTGGGGCGGTTGAGGTGTCAATCTTCTTCATTCCTCGGGGGCCACCCATCAACACCAAAATATCCCGTGATTTTAACCTGCTTTGGTGATATTTTGTAACTAACCCTTTTTGGGGCCTTAGTAGGGCCCCTAAATGTGGTCCGATTGGGGCGGTTGAGGTGTCAATCTTCTTTATTCCTTGGGGGCCACCCATCAACACCAAAATATCCCGTGATTTTAACCTGCTTTGGTGATATTTTGTAACTTGCCCTTTTTGGGGCCTTAGTAGGGCCCCAAAATGTGGTCCGATTGGGGCGGTTGAGGTGTCAATCTTCTTAATTCCTCGGGGGCCACCCATCAACACCAAAATATCCCGTGATTTTAACTTTCTTTGGTGATATTTTGTAACTGGCCCTTTTTGGGGCCTTAGTAGGGCCCCTAAATGTGGTCCGATTGGGGCGGTTGAGGTGTCAATCTTCTTTATTCCTCGGGGGCCACCCATCAACACCAAAATATCCCGTGATTTTAACCTGCTTTGGTGATATTTTGTAACTTGCCCTTATTGGGGCCTTAGTAGGGCCCCAAAATGTGGTCCGATTGGGGCGGTTGTGGTGTCAATCTTCTTAATTCCTCGGGGGCCACCCATCAACACCAAAATATCCCGTGATTTTAACTTTCTTTGGTGATATTTTGTAACTGGCCCTTTTTGGGGGCCTTAGTAGGGCCCCTAAATGTGGTCCGATTGGGGCGGTTGAGGTGTCAATCTTCTTTATTCCTCGGGGGCCACCCATCAACACCAAAATATCCCGTGATTTTAACTTTCTTTGGTGATATTTTGTAACTGGCCCTTTTTTGGGGCCTTAGTAGGGCCCCTAAATGTGATCCGATTGGGGCAGTTGGGGTGTCAATCTTCTTAATTTCTTGGGGGCCACCCATCAACACCAAAATATCCCGTGATTTTAACCTGCTTTGGTGATATTTTGTAACTGGCCCTTTTTGGTGCCTTAGTAGGGCCCCTAAATGTGGTCCGATTGGGGCGGTTGTGGTGTCAATCTTCTTTATTCCTCGGAGGCCACCCATCAACACCAAAATATCCCGTGATTTTAACTTTCTTTGGTGATATTTTGTAACTGGCCCTTTTTGGAGGCCTTAGTAGGGCCCCTAAATGTGGTCCGATTGGGGCGGTTGTGGTGTCAATCTTCTTTATTCCTCGGGGGCGACCCATCAACACCAAAATATCCCATGATTTTAACTTTCTTTGGTGATATTTTGTAACTGGCCCTTTTGGGGGGCCTTAGTAGGGCCCCTAAATGTGGTCCGATTGGGGCGGTTGAGGTGTCAGTCTTCTTTATTCCTCGGGGGCCACCCATCAACACCAAAATATCCCATGCTTTTAACCTGCTTTGGTGATATTTTGTAACTGGCACTTTTTGGGGCCTTAGTAGGGCCCCTAAATGTGGTCCGATTGGGGCGGTTGAGGTGTCAATCTTCTTTATTCCTCGGGGGCCACCCATCAACATCAAAATATCCCGTGATTTTAACTTTCTTTGGTCATATGATGTAACTGGCCCTTTTGGGGCCTTAGTAGGGCCCTAAATGTGGTCCGATTGGGGCGGTTGTGGTGTCAATCTTCTTTATTCCTCGGGGGCCACCCATCAACACCAAAATATCCCGTGATTTTAACTTTCTTTGGTGATATTTTGTAACTGGCCCTTTTGGGGGCCTTAGTAGGGTCCGATTGGGGCGGTTGAGGTGTCAGTCTTCTTAATTCCTCGGGGGCCACCCATCAACACCAAAATATCCCGTGATTTTAACCTGCTTTGGTGATATTTTGTAACTGGCCCTTTTTGGGGCCTTAATAGGGCCCCTAAATGTGGTCCAATTGGGGTGGTTGAGGTGTTAATCTTCTTTATTCCTCGGGGGCCATCCATCAACACCAAAATATCCCATGATTTTAACTTGCTTTGGTGATATTTTGTAACTGGCCCTTTTTGAGGCCTTAGTAGGGCCCCTAAATGTGGTCCGATTGGGGCGGTTGAGGTGTCAATCTTCTTCATTCCTCGGGGGCCACCCATCAACACCAAAATATCCCGTGATTTTAACCTGCTTTGGTGATATTTTGTAACTAACCCTTTTTGGGGCCTTAGTAGGGCCCCTAAATGTGGTCCGATTGGGGCGGTTGAGGTGTCAATCTTTTTTATTCCTTGGGGGCCACCCATCAACACCAAAATAACCCGTGATTTTAACCTGCTTTGGTGATATTTTGTAACTTGCCCTTTTTGGGGCCTTAGTAGGGCCCCAAAATGTGGTCCGATTGGGGCGGTTGAGGTGTCAATCTTCTTAATTCCTCGGGGGCCACCCATCAACACCAAAATATCCCGTGATTTTAACTTTCTTTGGTGATATTTTGTAACTGGCCCTTTTTGGGGGCCTTAGTAGGGCCCCTAAATGTGGTCCGATTGGGGCGGTTGAGGTGTCAATCTTCTTAATTCCTCGGGGGCCACCCATCAACACCAAAATATCCAGTGATTTTAACTTTCTTTGGTGATATTTTGTAACTGGCCCTTTTTGGGGCCTTAGTAGGGCCCCTAAATGTGGTCCGATTGGGGCGGTTGAGGTGTCAATCTTCTTTATTCCTCGGGGGCCACCCATCAACACCAAAATATCCCGTGATTTTAACCTGCTTTGGTGATATTTTGTAACTTGCCCTATTTGGGGCCTTAGTAGGGCCCCAAAATGTGGTCCGATTGGGGCGGTTGTGGTGTCAATCTTCTTAATTCCTCGGGGGCCACCCATCAACACCAAAATATCCCGTGATTTTAACTTTCTTTGGTGATATTTTGTAACTGGCCCTTTTTGGGGGCCTTAGTAGGGCCCCTAAATGTGGTCCGGTTGGGGCGGTTGAGGTGTCAATCTTCTTTATTCCTCGGGGGCCACCCACCAACACCCAAATATACCGTGATTTTAACCTGCTTTGGTGATATTTTGTAACTGGCCCTTTTTGGGGCCTTAGTAGGGCCCCTAAATGTGGTCCGATTCGGGCGTTTGAGGTGTCAATCTTCTTTATTCCTCGGGGGCCACCCATCAACACCAAAATATCCCGTGATTTTAACTTCCTTTGATGATATTTTGTAACTGGCCCTTTTGGGGGCCTTAGTAGGCGCCCTAAATGTTGTCCGATTGGGGCGGTTGAGGTGTCAATCTTCTTAATTTCTCGGGGGCCACCCATCAACACCAAAATATCCCGTGAGTTTAACCTGCTTTGGTGATATTTTGTAACTGGCCCTTTTTGGGGCCTTAGTAGGGCCCCTAAATGAGGTCCGATTGGGGCGGTTGTGGTGTCAATCTTCTTTATTCCTCGGGGCCACCCATTAACACCAAAATATCCCGTGATTTTAACTTTCTTTGGTGATATTTTGTAACTGGACCTCTTTGGGGCCTTGGTAGGGCCCCTAAATGTGGTCCGATTGGGGCGGTTGAGGTGTCAGTCTTCTTTATTCCTCGGGGGCCACCCATCAACACCAAAATATCCCGTGATTTTAACCTGCGTTGGTGATATTTTGTAACTGGTTTTTTGGGGACTTAGTAGGGCCCCTAAATGTGGTGCGATTGGGGCGGTTGAGGTGTCAATCTTCTTTATTCCTCGGGGGCCACCCATCAACACCAAAATATCCCGTGATTTTAACCTGCTTTGGTGATATTTTGTAACTTGCAACTATTTGTAAACTGGCTACGTTTGTTTTCTACACCCCCCCCCCCCCCCCCCCCCGACACACAAACACACCCACACGGGAGAATGGACCAGAAATATACAAAAACGTACTGAGGGCGTGGGTACGTACCGAGAAATATATTATGCCTATGGAGATAGGCCTAAAACAGGGGTGTGTCCTTTCGCCAATCCTGTTTGCATTGTACATCAAAGGTTTAGGAGATGAACTCCTGCGTAGCGAGGAGGGGGTAGCAGTTGGGGATTTGAAGATCCCAGGGCTATTTTTTGCAGACGATATGGTTCTAGTGTCAGAAAGCGAAGAAGGGCTAACGAAAATGCTGGTAATTGTTGGGAAATATGGGAGCAAATGGAGACTCGAACTTAATGAAAGCAAGAGCAAAGTTATACCTGTGGGCCGCAAAGTGGACCCCACTCGAAGGTGAAGAGTGGGTGAGTTCTGCATTCCGGAAGGGAGCAGCAAACTTCTCAGTGTGGGAGAGACGGGTGATTACGAGTATTTGGGGGGTAAATATGAACATTACAGGAAGAGGCATCTACCGGAACCACACAAATAAATTGATTCTGAAGGGGAAGCGAATCCTTAACCAAATGAAACTTATAGGGAGAAACAGTTTCAATAAGGTTTTTTTCGTGGGGAAAACCATTTGGGAAATGGTGGGGCTGCCAAGTATAACATACGGTACGGAAGTGGTACCCCTAAACCAGACGGCCGTAAAGAGCTTGGAAATCCTGCAGAACGATGCAGGCCGATGGATAACGGGGTCGAGTAATGCCGCAGCGCTAGAAGCAATCAGGGGTGAGCTTGGGTGGATGAGGATCAAGGACAGGATAGACCTGTTGAAGCTCGGTTATCTTAATTATTTGGTAAATCTCCCCTACAGCCGATGGTGTAAAGTAATGTTCCTGAGAATTTTCAACTCAAATATTAAAACGGGGTGGATGGTCCAAGTGAGGGAGCTAATAGAGAACTACTCATTGGAGATCTCGGACCTGGACGTTGGGGCAAACCAGGGTAAAAAAATCGTCAGAGAAAGGGTCATGGAGGATTGTAACCGTAATTGGCGAGAGGGGGTCAAATCAAAGAGGTCTTTGGGTGGCCTGCGTGATAAAGAGAAGCCAGGTTTTGAAGAGTACCTTGATGGCACCTTTGGGGGGTCACTGTTGTTCAAGCTGAGGTCGCGATCCCTGGAGCTGAGGGGAAAAATTGGGAAAGACGGTGAAAGGGAGTGCCAGATGTGTAACTTGGACATGGTGGAGACCCTGGAACACTTTCTTCTAGAATGCCCAAAGTATCAGTCTAAAAGAATGAGATTCACTGGGAGTATAATGGGGAAGTGGGATGGGAGAATGAAGGACATGTGGTTAGGGGGTGACTCAAAGGAGAGGGTTAATATGCTAATCGGAGAGATTGGGAAGAATGGGACAAGGGATATCATCAAGCAGTTCGTCTCCGAGTGTTGGGAGGAGAGGAGAAGCGTGTGAATAGGGAGGCAGTTGGGAGTACAGGGGTAACCATGGCCTTCTCGTCCGAGAACCGCGACAAATCAGCGGCTGGCCAAAGTGTTATTATTATTATATGAAAACGTACTGAGGCAGGGCTTGCATTTTCACCAGGCCTATCAGCCCAGGCCTGGTAATCAGCCTCAAAGCATTTCTGACCAGACTGATCAGTCAGCCTGGTCGCCAATCTGTCAAGCCGGCAAATGCATCTGCCAGAGTTTATGGGGGGTGGGGGTGTAGCATTCGGAATAATCGGTGCTGTTGTCGAACCTAGCGTTAAGAAACTGTCACGTTCATAAAACAGAGGCGGAAAGCAGGATTGTTTAAAGGAAGCGCGCTAATTGCCCTCACAGTTAGTCCAAACTTGGACCCAAAGTCCGCAATATAATTTTTTTGATTTGGTACGTCCACGGGCCAAGCAGAACAGAACAGGCCTCAATTTTTTAGGGTTCCCACTGTGAAGGGGAAATTTATTTATAGTGATACGTAATGTACACAGCAGTAACGGGGTTAGGGAGTTCATACTTCGGTATTTTGTACGGAAAGCGAAACGCTTGCGGAAATTGTGGTCGCTCAGATTGTCGAATTGACAGATATACATGGTGTGGACAGTGGATGGACGTTTAACAGGTACCACGCGCAAATGGTTAAATGAAACAACGTGGATAAAGGCGTCGATAGATAGTTCTTATGAAATCTATTAATTCTAACTTTATAATTACTTAACAAACTCTAGGGCGCTCCCCCAAGTACGGCAACCACCGGCAAAGGGTCACGGCAGTTTGACGTGTTAACAGTCTGGACTGACCTCACAGGGATGGATAAATTTTTATTTTCGGCACAATGATTAATAAAGATAGCTATAACGTGGTAAATCACAGGTAATTCAACAAAAAAAAAACAAAGCACTTAACTTGAGTCCGAGTCCTTGATTCAGTATGTGTTTTGAGTCCGAGTCCTCAATTCATATTTAAACACAAACTATGACACAAAGTCTGTAAAATAATTCTTGATGTGTTTTGTACCACAAAGAGTAATTATATTACAAATTTTGGGTCGAATCCATTAGTGGTACATATCGACTTTCAAGTGGTACATATCGACTTTTTAGGTGATACATATCGACTTTCTCCATGGTACATATCGACCGTGGTACATGTCGACCGTGGTACATATCGGGGACACACTAAAAAGTGTAGTCCGTGTCCGTGTCGGAGAAAAAGTGTAGTCGGGAATTAAATTATCATTTTCTCCTTTATTTGTCGGTTGTTTTCTATGAAATTTGGAAAGTATACTCAGGGACGATATGAAATATATATGCCAAAAGAGAAGTTTGTACGATGTTATTTTACGATGTTAGAAGACATTTTCTCTTTCAAACACTCTAAAAAGTGCAGCTGACTCGCCGCCATGTTAGCTAATTAATTGGTTTTCGCTGTGTTGACACATGATTATGAGGAGATCAGTGGGGTGTTGATTGGATTGATAGAATTTCTTTCATTACTTTTTTCCATTTACATGGAGTAAAGTACAAGAGTAAGGGTATAATCAGATTATTTCTAATAAGATTATGTTAAATGTCCTTGGTTGGTATTTACACGTTCACGTCCCCCCCTCTCTCTCTCTCTCTCTCTCTCTCTCTCTCATGCGCCCTCCCAGTCTCACTCTATTTCACAAATCGGTTGCGATGAATGAATGAAACTGGGACTGACAGAGAAGAAAAGAAAACTAAACAGCAACGCCGGTTTGGTAGC
This sequence comes from Pictodentalium vernedei, assembly GCA_031216915.1. Lineage (NCBI taxonomy): Eukaryota > Metazoa > Mollusca > Scaphopoda > Dentaliida > Dentaliidae > Pictodentalium > Pictodentalium vernedei. The sequence goes on along the minus strand of CM062296.1, from coordinate 281,546,340 downwards.
GGCCCGGTATATTGACCATAGCGGTTACAAAAAAGGAGTGGAGAAAGCTCCGCCAGTATAGTTTTGAATAACCGGGAGTCATCCATCAAACCTTCAGAGAGATAGGATGCCGTGTGTGATATATGTGACATCTGGTTAGCCTTCTGGAATTTCAAATACCTGTCTATTTTCGTCGAAGCTACAAGGTACGTTTATATTATAATGTAGTTGCACAATTCTGATTCAATTCTTGTCCCCCACGTGCAACAACAGTCCAATTCTGTTGACTGTGGCCTTTTTGCATTGGCTTTCCTGGTTGAATTGTGTCACTCCAAAACAGTTGGCAGGAAGACATACGACGAGTCTCAAATGCGGATGCATTTGCTTGAGTGTCTTGACTGCGTGTTTTGAGTAACCAAATCTCATCTTCAGCTTTGTACTCACTTTCAAAAATGCGATGAGTTTGTTGATGTGTGATAACGACTGCGTGTTTTGATTTACAAAATTTCAGCTTGGAACAAGCTTTGAACAATACGACCAGTTTTAATGCTGTTTGAACTTGGCACATTACGACTGTCCCTTCGCCTTCGCTTTGACTGTCGGCAAGTCCCTATATAGTGTGACCTGTGGAACAGCCTGGCATAACCAACGTTACAGGCACTTTGCAGCATCGTCATGTCTATGATACCAGGGACACACCCGTGGATGTTCGGGAGATAATTTCCATATTCAATAATCCTGGCACCGAGAAAAATTTCTTCGGCGCCACCATTAAGACCAGAAGGAGGAAAATTATTTCTGATCAATAACAAACGTGATGCCAGCTGTGATCAGTACCAATGGGTTAATGTTGGTGGACAGGCTATTCCGAAATCAGACCCTGACTATTTTCGTCGAAGCTACAAGGTACGTTTATATTATAATGTAGTTGCACAATTCTGATTCAATTCTTGTCCCCCACGTGCAACAACAGTCCAATTCTGTTGACTGTGGCCTTTTTGCATTGGCTTTCCTGGTTGAATTGTGTCACTCCAAAACAGTTGGCAGGAAGACATACGACGAGTCTCAAATGCGGATGTATTTGCTTGAGTGTCTTGAGCCCAACAAATTTACTCCATTTCCCACTCGAAAAGGACTGAAATTGAAAAAACACCCAAGTCGTTGTATGTGAACTTGACCTTGACTATGAGGAATGCCGGCTTCCGAATCTCTTCGACAATATAATCGAATGTTCAGCAGGGGACTGCGACACATGGGCACACTATAGATGTGTAGATGTTTCAGCTGGGTTCGCTGAAAATATTGACTACGTGTGCAGAAAATGTTTCGGTGCAAGCTAAGTGTAGCAAATAAATGGGGCAGATTTCTCTGATCTATAACCATTGATATCTTCTAATGTTTTATCTGATATGTACAAAAAAATAAAATATACACAAAATGCTCGTGCTTTGACTTTCATTTGTGATATTTGTTCCCTGTATCCAGTGAACCATTAGCTGAAAATTTGCCTGTACTCCACGTGCTTTGTTTTTATCTTACAATCAACATGTATTTTGTCTGTATTAACTCCGCAACTGTCGTGTATCCGACCCCTTAATACAGATGTTTTTGTATCAGGGGGTCGGATACAAGCACGTTCCTTTTGCGCGAGTTCCATTTTTTTCTTTTTGTTCATCCGTAAGAATAAATAGTTCGTTATATATTTGTCTACATTCTTGACTTATCCCAAATATATTGTAAGATAAAATGATTATTACAATTATGTGGATGTACAAAATGTACATCCACATAATAGTAATAATCTCTATGTACAGAATTGTACAAAATCGCCCGGTGGAAAATCTACCTCCCCCCTCCCCCACTGTTACCAGTATTCACAAGTTAAACTGACCACAATGGAATAAGTGTTTTATGTGATAGAGTTAATGTTGTGTATGTCCCAAAAACCTTGTGCTTATTTATCTACTGTCGCAGACTAAATTTACTTTTGTTTTTCATATATATGTTTGTTATTTGTTCATGTTTGTGCTGTATCGCTACATGTACACTTTTTAACGTGTTTGTAAGATCCGCCTCTGATCTTCTATCATTGTACAAACTTATCTGTGTGCTTTGTCTTTCATTTATGTTATTTGTTCTTGTTTGTGCTATGATGAAATGTATTTTTTAAGCTGTTATCAATTTATGTTGTATCCAGTGGTTGTTGAGCTGAAATTTTACTCCACGTGCTGTCTTTGTAGAGAATTGTACAAAATCGCCTGTTGAAAATTCTACCTCCCTACCTCCCCCCCCCTCCCCCCACCACACACACACACACACAAATTGAGTTGTAATCCACCCTCCACGGTCGGGTGTTACATGTATATATAAACTGAACACAGTGTGATAAGTGGTTTTCGACTCGATGAGAATGTTTTCTTTTTTAAGAAACACAATTAACACTTGGGAAGGTTTCAGCTCATGGACCATCGGTTCACACCTGATGGTCCAAGAGCTGAAACTTTGCTAGTTGATCATGGGCTTCTCCTGCATTTTCCTGAAATTTGTTGCTAATCGCGACACTTGACATCATTTGTAAGGTAGGTCTCCATGCTTGAGACCTTCCCAAGAAATGATGTCAAATGTTGGAATTATAAATAATTAGGTGAAAAAACATCTTGTTCTTATTTCGGCTGGTTTTAAAACACGATCGACACCTTTATCCACTGTCGCAGGGAATCCAACCACAAAACACTCGGAACGACATACCAACTAAATTTACTTTTGCTTTTTATATATATGTTTATTATTTGTTCATGTTTGTGCTGTATCTCTATATCTTTGTGCTATGCTATATCCATTATGTCCTGTATTTATCCAATAAAATACTGAAAATTAAATTAATCGTCGTTTCTTTCATCTACACCCCACTAATCTCCTCATAATCATAAAAAGAACCAGGATAATCAGCCCGCCTCGCTGTGTCAACACAGCGTAAACCAATTAATTAGCTAACACGGCGCCGAGTCAGCTACACTTTTTAGTGTGTTTGAAAGAGAAAATGGCTTCTAACATCGTAAAATAACATCGTACAAACTTCTCTTTTAGCATATATATTTCGTATCGTCCCCTGAGTATACTTTCCAAATTTCATAGAAAACAACCGACAAATAAAGGAGAAAATGATAATTTAATTCCCGACTACACTTTTTCTCCGACACGGACACGGTCTACACTTTTTAGTGTGTCCCGACATATCGACCATTCCCCGAATACGGAGACCTTTAATTGTTGGTGCTACGAGGCACATATCGTCAGCATAGCACAGGTGATTGATTGTAACTTTGCCGACACCACACTTTATATCAAAACAAAGTACCGGTTTTTGATAGAAGGGGTTCGAAATTTCGAAATAGGATCTTTTACCATTTCTCATGGCGTTTTGTTGGTTGCTCAAGTGACATCGAAAGATCCCTGAAAAGGTTTTTGCTTTTTTCGACGGCGGATAATTCGAAAACAAAAATGTTCACCATCAAGTGTTTGACTGATTTGAAGGAAGACATCGTAAACAGACATCTCTTTTCCAAATCTTAAAGAATAATGTCGAGACCTGTTAATGTGCAGGTACTATGTATACCATTCCTTCTAAACTAACGGCTAATAGTCCAGTCATTTTGACCAGGAGAAGCGAATTTGAATTTGTGCCAAATTATGTTGCAGAAAGTGAAATGGGTTTCGCAACAATCCTGCCCAAGACAACTCGGGATGGGGTATTTTCATAATAATAATAATAACACTCACAGATGAGAAGGTCTTGGTTACCCCTGTACTCCCAAACTGCCTCCCTATTCCTACGCTTCTTATCTCCTCCCAACAGTGCAACACTCTTGAGACGAAAGGTTTACTGACGTTTCGGCCTCCAATTGGACCGAAACGGCCTGCCTATCGCCGTATCGGCCCGAAACGCCCCTGGTTTTAGTGATTTTTTAAATTTTTTTTCACATATTTTGGAACTTAATTTCCTACATGTTGATGGTCACAAAAAGTTGTTTTTGAATAAAAAAAAAACGAACCTACCTTTATCGAAGATTAATTTATCTGTAAAAATCCATGAAATAAAGCAGGAATTAATTATATTTTATATTATTTCTAAGCACAAGTAAAGTATGTTCACTGATGTTGAAGATGCATAGAAATAAATGAAATACAAGATTTTCCCAGCAAGTGTTGTTTTGACAAAACAAAAAGCCACAGCTGTCTGTCGCTGTTGCTACAAGTCTTTTGATACTTTATTTGACACTAATGATTAAAAGTTACTGATGGACTTTTTGAGTTTGCTTATACAAGCTTTTCAGAATAAAAGTGACTGATGAACTGTTTGCATGTGTTGATACAGCACTGTCGATATGGTATCTTTGGTGACTTCTGATCTACCGACGACAAAGGGTTCAGATATTTTTGTGTTTCTTAAAAATGCCAGAGTCGGGGGCATGGGAGGAGGGGAGGGGGGCAGCACTCGGGATATCCCTAGCATCTAAAGCCATAGCTAGTTTTTATATAACTTATCTTTGCATACAGTTACAAGGGAACCAGTCATTTTGGTGCGAAATGTATATATTTCCATTTGTTGTAAATAATGTCATTTTGGGTGCGAGATGTAAATATTTCCATTTGTTATAAATAATGTCATTTTGGGTGCGAGATGTAAATATTTCCATTTGTTGTCAATTATGACATTTTGGGTGCGAGATGTAAATATTTCTATTCGAACTGTGCGTTGTCAATCAATTAATTCCCTAATCCATATTAAGTCAATAGTGATGGAAATGATCTCATTCAGCAGGTTACATAATAGAGGTTATTAAATTGAAAAATACTGACCAATTAACACCTCTTAACATTCTCTATAATCTATCCTGGCAGATGAGATAATCCCCTTCACTATTGACTGTTAATATAGGAGGCCGAAACATCCAAGGCCGAAACATCTCGAGGCCGAAAGGTCCCGAGGCCAAAACTTCCCAATACCAGACAAACTGCTTGATGACATCCCTTGCCCCATTCTTCCCAATCTCTCCGACTAGCATATTAACCCTCTCCTTTGAGTCTCCCACTAACCACATGTCCTTCATTCTCCCTTCCCACTTCCCCATTATACTCCCAGTGAATCTTACTCTTTTAGACTGGTATTTTGGGCATTCTAGAAGAAAGTGTCCAGGGTCTCTGCCACACTCAAGTTACACATCTGGCACTCCTTTTCTCTGTTTTTCCCCTCAGCTCCAGAGACCGCGACCTCAGCTTGAACAACAGTGACCCCCCAAAGGTGCCATCAAGGTACTCTTCAAAATCAGGCTTCTCTTTATCACACAGGCCACCCAAAGACCTCTTTGATTTGACCACCTCTGGCCAGTTACAGTTACAATCCTCCATGACCCTTTCTCTGACGATTTTTTTACCCTGGTTTGCCCCAACGTCTAGGTCCGAGATCTCCAATGAGTAGTTCTATACTAGCTCCCTCACTTGGACCATCCACCCCGTCTTGATATCTGAGTTGAAAATTCTCAGGAACATTACTTTACACCATCGACTGTCGGGGTGATTTACCAAATAATTAAGATCACCAAGTTTTTTCAGTAGGTCTATCCTGTCCTTGATCCTCATCCACCCAAGCTCACCCCTGATTGCTTCTAGCGGTGCGGCATTACTCTACCTTGTTATCCATCGTTCTGCAGGATTTTCAAGCTCTTTACAGCTGTCTGGTTTGGGGGTACCACTTCCGTACCGTATGTTATACTTGGCAGACCCACCATTTCCCAAATGGTTTTCCCCACGAAAACCTTATTGAAACTGTTTCTCCCTATAAGTTTCATTTGGTTAAGGATTCGCTTCCCCTTCTGAATCAATTTATTTGTGTGGTTTCGGTAGATGCCTCTTCCTGTGGTGTTTATATTTACCCCCAGATACTCGTCACCTGTCTCTCCTACACTGAGAAGTTTACTGCTACCTTCCAGGATGCAGAACTCCCCCACTCTCCACCTTTGAGTGGGGTCCACATTGTGGGGGACAGGTATAACTTTGCTCTTGCTTTCATTAAGTTCGAGTCTCCATTTGCTCCCATATTTCCCAACAATTCCCAGCATTTTCGCTAGCCCTTCTTCGTTTTCTGACACTAGCACCATATCGTCGGCAAAAAATAGCCCTGGGATTTTCAAGCCCCCAACTGCTACCCCTTCGTCGCTATGCAGGAGTTCATCTCCTAAACTTTTGATGTACAATGAATGCAAAAAGAATTGGCGAAAGGATACACCCCTGTTTTAGGCCTATCTCCATAGGCACATGTTTTGTTGTAATGTTTCCCAGGCTAAGTTCACTCTGTACATCTTTATATAATGTTTTCATAATTCCAACAAACTCGCCTCCCAACCCCAGAGCCTCCAGCTTGCACCACATACCCGCCCTCCATACTCTATCGTATGCCTTTTTAACATCCAAAAAGGCCATAAACATCTTTTTCTTTTTTGCTTTCGCAGATTCTATCATTTGGGATAGCGTGAAAAGATGGTCAGTGACTCTCCTTTGCTTCCTGAAGCCATTCTGGATTTCTCCCAAAAAACCCTTCTCTTCAATCACCTCCTCTAATCTCCATACAGGACTTTACAGAAAACTCTTCCAATGTTGCTACTGACAGAGATCCCTCGATAGTTATCCAAAATGTCTTTTTCCCCCTTTTTGTGAATAAATGTCACTTTGCTTTCTCTCCACTTGTTTGGGACCTCTTGTTTTTTTTATCGCTAAATTGAATAGGCAGTTAGGCTTTCCAAGAGTTCCTCTCCCCCTTTTTTGATAAGGAATTTCCCCCCCCCCCCCTGCTTTTCCATCCCTTAATTTTGAGATCATCTTTCGCACCTCCTCCATTTTAATTTTGCTGCACACAAAGTTCGATAGCTTTTCCTCGACCTGGTTCGGACACTCCGGTGCATTCCCCATGCCCCATCGCTTATCGTTTACCTTTTCCCAGTGCTTGACTAGTTCTAATGCGATTTGATCTTGCTCACCTGTAACTCTGCCATCTACTTCAATACCCTGTGGGTTACTTCCTTTGTTACGTTTATTCACCCATTTCCAAAATACATTCAAACTCGACCCCCCCCCCCCCCCCCCCAGTCGTTCTTATCGTCTTAATAAGACTGCTATTTCGCACTCACCGATTATCGTCTTTAATCTTATTTCCTTTATTTCATGCTTGTTGGTATTCTTCCTTTGTTATCATGGCCTCGTTGATTTCCGCCCCCTTAAGTTTTCTACTTCTCCTGTATGCAGCACATTTAGCTTTTCTACCCTCTATGGCCTTTTTCAGTTCTTCGTTCACTCTGTACCCAAGTTCCCATGTTGGCACCCTAATCTTTCCTATGCTTTACTTCCCTGCCTCCACCTAGGCTCGCAACTATGGCATCGGCCATCTTCTGGACACTGCCCTCCTTGTGTATGGTTGCAAGCTTTGGTTTCAGTTTTTCTTCGATCTTCGCCCAGTCAGCATCCTTTTTGAGTTCCCAAATCTCCTTGAAGCTTCCTTTGCTTTTTCCTAGGTTTTTGGCCCTGATCGTCACTGTAATCAAGTTGTGATCACCATCCACCTCCATTTTACCCTCATAGTCCACTTCTACCCCAATCACCTCCCTCCATAAATTAATATCTGTGAGAATGTAGTCGATTATTGATTTTCTGTCGTTCCTCTCCCAGTTCCATTTCCCCTTACACCTCGCATTCTTGTTCAGAATCTTCAGACTGAGCTCATTTGTGAAGTTCAACAACTTCCTTCCATTCCCATTGACTTCTTGTCCCCACCCTCTATGCCTTCTTCCTTATCACCTATGTGTCCATTAAAGTCACCTATCAGAATTATACTGAGCCCCCTGTTTTCGTACCCAGAAATTTGAGTAATTTCGTACCCGTTTTAGTATGTAATTTCGAACCCAAAAATTATTATTTGATGATATTTATTTTTACGGCCAAAATGTCACATTTGGAATAAAATACAGGGATCAAAATACTTTTTTTATTTGCATAGCAAAATTCTATACATTTTAAAAACATGTATAACATTTTTTGAAAATTGTGTAGCATTTTTATGTTTCAAATTCAATATACAATAATGAGTGCTTTGGTCCCTAGAAAGCATTTGACACTTAGTTACATGTATATTGCTAGTGGTAGGCCTACTTGAAGAAAAAAAAATACAAAGAAATTTGTATAGTCGGGTAATGCTGCTATTAACTTGCAGTAGCAGCATTACCTTGGTCTGCAACTTTCTGTAGTGCCGTCTGGCACCAACAGACGTGGAATCTTGAACTCTTTCATCACTGTAGTTTTCAAACATTCAAGTGATTTGATCCATGCATTACGGGTACATACATGTATGGTACAGACATACTGATTTGGTACTCTGCCATCGTGTGAGTGGGCTTCTATCCCCAATTAACCTTTTTACTCGAGTGGACACTTGAGGACTTGGAGGCAAATCGGCAGCTCATGGACCACCAGGTATTCTACCTGGTGGTCCACGAACTGCTGATTTTACTTGGAGGCAAATCGGCAGCTCATGGACCACCAGGTATTCTACCTGGTGGTCCATGAACTGCTGATTTTCCATTGAGCCATCATGTTTCTACCAGACAACCAGTTACAAGTTAGGACTAATGCCCATTGTCCACCATGATATAGAACTTGAGAATGTGCAGCGCATTTCGCTATGCATATTTAATGATTGCATAGCTTTTCCTGAATTATGCATAGCGAAATGCAATGCGCTACCGCTTATTTTGATCTCTGAAATAAGGTTGAAAAATATAATATTTATCGGATTAATGTAAGTATATATGGATCTCAGTAGAAAAGTTTTACCGTAAGAATGAGGACTACTAAGGCGACACAAAATAAATTAATTGATTCTCAGGCATTTTTTTTTATTCAGATCAGTGAGGGAGGGAGGGGTGGTTTTATTTTTAATTTTTGTTTTGGCAGGTATTAGTACCACATATGTATGTAGAAATAAGCAAACCCCAGGGAAAACATTTGTACCACATACGTATGTGGAAATAAGCGAACCACAAGGAAAGCATTAGTACCACATACCTTTTATTATATTCAGGTGTGACTGTTTTAATTGGTATTTATCGAGATAAATTGTGTTATGATTCTTTACTTATTTATCTGCTTAATTATATTTATTTATATACAGGGGTGATGAACCGATTATCAAAACTTGCTATGAACCAATTACCGATTATTTCTCTGCCAATTATGACGATTCTGATGGTTGAAAAAGGACCCAGAAGAAAATCTGTTAGTGCCTGTTATACTGCAGAATTTTGTTGATAAATCACCATTTACGAAAGCTTAATACCACATAAATTCTCAGAGTATGCATGTTTAGTGCTGGGCAATTTTAGCCAAAATAATATTTGCATTTTTGGGAGTTGGGGTGGGGGTTAGATCGTTATAAACGATACAATCACACGATATTGTTCTCTTGTGATGATTGTGTGTTATTCTAGTAAATAGTGTTAATACGGTTTTGTGTAATAATACACTTGGCTGTATTAACCAGGTATATACTGAGCACACATACTTTGTGTCTTGATTGAATAATAACGTTGATGTTAATGTGTGTTGTGAAGTTACAGACACCCACGCGATGTCAGAATATATTATTTAATGTTCAGTTGGAGAGAAACATCAAGGGATGTAACTGATTTAAAAAATGAGCTTGACAAACTGAAAACGTGTTTGTAACAATCATGTTACTTACATGTTGCGTAACAATACCGGTAATCTACCATCGAAAAAAGAGTATTTTTTAGTTTTTCTCCAATTTTAATTTCTTATTGTATTGTGATGCTTGCATCATGAAGTACTACACACTAGCCGCTGAGCGCATTTTATTTATACATGTATCCTCCAATGCAACGTTGTATAGCATCATGAGTGGAGACTGGTGACATCATTCAACTGGGAATGGAGGTGATCTCGTACCAATTGCAGATGGCAAATTTCATAATCTCTCGGCTCTGCAAATCCCAAAATATTCTGATATGCACTACACATGTTTTTAATGGGGAAACTTTGTTGAAATGGCTAAATATCAAAGAGATTTTAATAGTCAGTGTTTCCTGTAAATATAGAATAACCGGAAACTGCCGGGTGTCATAATCAGCTGGTTCCGATTTCCGATTATCGGTTCATTACTACTGTTTTCATTGGTATTTATCTAAAATTTTGTTTTGATTCTTTATATTTTTATACTGTACCAATGACCCAGATATAGCTGGTGCTAATTCTCAAAAATCTAGGACCAAACACAAATTTTGCCCCCCAATCCCCCAAATTTGCATCTAAAACCGAAAAAATCATGTCCTAAATGGTCCTCCATACTTTTCCTCAACTGCACATGTGCAGTGTCAAGTAGGTCTCGAAATTGGCGCCAATTATCATTCTTTGTTTGGCCCTTCATCAGTTCACATCTGACTGATATTTGTGCTTGTAAATCTCAGTTTAAATGATGCCAGACACATAAATATTAGAGAAATGGTGGATCTAAAGAGGAAATAGAAGGAGGAGAGGAAAAATGAGTGGCAGGAAATAATCAGGGCTGTAACTTAAAATTTTTTTTACGAAATTATGTTATGTTGCTTAATTTCGAGGCATGGGCCTGTTGTTGTCATTCTTGCTATAAAGTTACACTGCTTGTTCAGTGTTTCCTCTCTCCCTTTCCTTTAAGTCCCCCCTTGCTATTCTCCCATGCTTTTGGCATATTTTCTGTATTATTATTACTTAAATTTCTTGGGAGTTTTAGCTGGGTAACAGAATGAATTCTGTTCTTTTCCCCATGTTTACGTCCTCACCCATGGGTGTTTAGGCGTAGTGTTCTGCATCTACCATCTGATGTTCTGCAGTTTCTTCCCTGGAAGTCTCTGTTTTGCATCAGATAGTGTGTTATCGGTAACTGATTTCAGGCCATGGTTATCAGTGCCTGGAGTCGTGTTTCTGGTGTTTATACACTTCTTGTTTACATTGACAACGGTTTCTGTTGAGAGGGATTTTCTTGTCTTTGTATTAGCTTAATCATAACAAGATACATTATTATTATACGTAAGTGTTGCATTAATTTTTTTGTAATATTTTAAAAATTTTTGTCCACACTTAGGCTTTTTGAGATCCATTGGGGCTCAACGTTACTTTCAGAAACTTGGGCTTTTCTGAAAAAATATTTTTTCAAAAAATTTTTTTGATTTCAATTATTTTTTCTATATTAATATTTATTTATTTATTGATGTTTAAGGTCACATATTTATGCACAATGGCTAATCATGACCGTGCAGTTTTACGGGTGGAGGAAGCCGAAGTACCCGGAGAAAACCACCGAGCAATGACGAGCAGCTGCCAGCTCCCCAACATCGTAACTCGCGTTAGATTGGTTGGAGACATGCGCACCATCGACGTGCAGTACGCCATAGTACACGGCGTCATCGTGCCCCCACGTGGGCAATGGAGATGAAGTGTCTTGCCCAAGGACACAAGGCGGTTGCCGCAGGTGGGATTCGAACCGAGGTCCTCTCGGCTTGCAGCCTGCACCTCTACCTACTGAGCCACCGCGCTCCCTTCTATATTAATGGATCATGTTATTATGTATCTTTGTTTTCAGTGGTTGGTGCGAGTACTAGGACTTTTTGTGTTCTTTTCACAATGAAAGGATATTGTTCAAATTGTAATAAGAGGAAATCTTCCTCTGACTTTCATAATCATTGTATTAATTGTAGTCATTGTACTTGCACTAACTCCTGTTCAGTATGTGTCAGTTGGGATGACAAACATTGGAAACGTGTGTCACGGTATGTTGTTAGCGGGGAAAAGGCCATGCCGGTCCTTTCTCCGCAGGGTCACTCTAGTTTATCAATCTCTATTTCAGAGGAACAAGAACAGGGTGATGTTTCCGTGATGTCTTCCAAAAGTGTGCCTCCGTTGTCACAGTTAAATGAAGAGCTAGCGGCAAAAAGTGCTCATGGAAATACGTCAATTGCCTAAGAGGTCCCTAGTAGGATTGACGGCATTGGCATCCGCTAGCTCGCCCGGTGTAGCGACCATTCATCGATTGGCTCGGCAGCCGGGTTCATCCGTTGCAGTCCAGGAAGGAGATTTGGGTGATGCGAGCACTATAATAAGACAAAGTGCACACCCAGTGACGACGGATCAGAGGAGAGAACGGAGGAAGCCTATTAGTCCGATTCCTAGCTCGTCCAGGTCCATCCGGGCTGCGAGCGAGAGAGGTCCCTTTCTCCTACAACAACATCTGGGACCAGATGTTGTGGTACAAAACGTTTCGCATTCGGAGCATACGTCCGCCGCTCGGGACGCTCCGTTATATAGACAGTCCGGAGAGACTGTCGATAAGGCTTCCTCATCCTCACGGCAGCGCACACGACCGCACCTTGGCTATGTGACCACGGATATCCAGCCAGCTTTGCCGATCAGGGATTCCACGGCGACCAGGTCACGCCATCCGGTAGCCAGAGACACAAGGCCTGTAGACTCCGGACGTTCGCATAAAAGAAGTATGCAGGAGTCAACGTACACGGAGCTTCCAGCGGCAAAGCAACGTAAGACCGCTACTCCACAGGCCTCAGTGACGGACGTGCTATCCCAAATAGCACAACTTATCGCAGCATCCCAGCAAACGACAGAATCTCTGTCGGATCAGGAATTATCCGACGACGCTGGGTTGGTACGCTCCGCCGAAGCATCGGGTACGGACGACCGAGAACTTCATAGGGTCTGACAGGATGGCGAAAGGGATTCGGAGGATTTGGAGCTTTCCCTTTCGGAACAACATAAAGCTGCTGTAGATTTTATCCGGCATTACCTTCCAGAGGTTGTTCCGTCGGACCAGAATGCTGCGATGCCGGATGAGAGACTGATAGCGTCATTGGACACAGAATTTTTTGATCGGTTCAGGGACATCGTCCCTGAGTTTCCGACACCGTCCAATAAGGTCACAAGAACATTTGAATTATTGAACAACGCTATTTATAAGCTTGCTACCAAAACAGGCAAGTCTGGTTTCTTATCCGCAAATGCCCTAAATCTGCCTTTCATCAATTCAAGGAATAAATTCGAAACAGCAGGACAGGGCATACCGCGAGTTCCTCTGCATCTAGACGATGAAGCTGAAGACTTGGAATTGTCTATACCGTCGTCTGTGTCAATTCCAACCACGATGTTGGAAACGACAATAATGTCTAACAGAGTTAACTTAGACGCCTTATCATACGCAGATCACCTTACTAAGGCGTTATCATTACGTCTTCAAGGGAAAGAATTCCAGGATATACAATCCTCATTAAGACTTCTTTCAAGAGCAGTAGCTTATTCCACGTATAACTCCGCCCTTTCAGTGGCAAACCTGGAGTTGGTTAGACGTGACGCACCCCTAGCTACATCCACGCGCGTGGATGGTAAAGTGAAGAACTGTCTCAGAGTCGCTTCAGTCTCCGGAGAGCTTCTCTTCGACGGCAAGCTTTCAGCAATCTATGATAAGATAACTAAGAAAGCTTCGGATTCTCTGCTTTTCAAATCCGCTTCCAAAAAGTCGGATACAGCAGAAAAGAGTAAGACAGGCACTTCTGGGACAAGTACGCCCAAGAGAAGTTCCTGCAGAGGTTCCTATGTGTCCTCTAGGTCTTATGCTAGAGACCATCAAGGCAGCGACTCTCGTGGGGGACGTTCTCCTGGCCGAGATTACCGGTCAGACATCCCTAGGTCGACGGGGCAAGGTTCGGGTCACGGAGGACATAGTTTCTCCTTCCGCAAGCCTCGCAGGTCCAGGAGGTGATGGTTTGAACCTCTATCGTGTTCCGGTAGGCGGAAGATTATCGAGTTTTATAAACGAGTGGGCGTCAATTATGGATGACCCCTGGGTTCGAGGGGTAATTTCGGAAGGACTAAGAATATCCTTCAGACGAAAGCCTCCATTAACTCGAAGTCCAAAATGGACTCAGCTTCCATCGAATCCGCAGAAAAGAGACGCTCTTTTATCAGAAGTACAGTCTCTTCTGAAGAAGAACGCGGTAGAGGTCGTAGAAGACCAGGAATCTCCGGGTTTCTACAGCCATGTTTCTGGTTCCGAAACCAGACGGCTCGTTCTGTCCAGTCATAGATCTGAGCTGGATAAACAAGCTGATCGTCGCTCCGAAGTTCTATATGGAGACAATTCGATCAGTCAGAGCGAGTATTCGGGTGAACGACTATGCTACAAGCATAGATCTCAAGGATGCGTACTTTCACGTCATGGTACATCCGACATTCAGAAAGTATCTACGCTTCGCAGTCCTAGGAGTTGTATATCAGTTCCGAGTGATGTGCTTCGGTTTGAACCTAGCGCCCTGGGCTTTCACTCGAATAATGAACTCGGTAATGATATATTTCCGAGCTCATTCGTCTGCGGTAACGTCGGCCTACCTGGATGACATTCTTCAGAGGTACGGCAACGAGTTAGCGCTTCAGAACGATGTGCAGAATCTGCTTCTATTACTCCGACGTCTCTGTTTTATAATAAACGAGGAGAAGTCGGATCTGGTGCCGTCCAAGTCATTCAGTCATCTGGGAATGAGCTTCAAGACGCACAACAATCTCATTCGTCTGCCGTTAACCAGAGCGAAATTAATCAGTTGTTACGCTCGCTATTGTCTTCACTCAGACAAAGTCACAGTGAGAGAGTTCATGAGACGGATAGGTCTGTGCGGAGCTGCTGCGGATCTCATTCCAATGGGGCGGTTACGCACTTGTCCTCTCCAAATTTTCTTGACTCAGAATTGGAGTGTAAAGATTCATTCGCTCGATATAGACGTTCTCTTGTCAAATCAAGTGAAACAAGAGATTCAGACTTGGGCAAACATTCAGTGGTTGACTCAGGGAGTCCCACTGCAGTTGCCGGATCCGAGTTTTACGATTATGACGGATGCCAGTCAAACAGGTTGGGGTGCAACATTGATCCCAACGGATTCGAAGTGCCTGGGTCTTTGGGATCTGCAGTTCCTAGGCAAGCACATAAACATCAAGGAAATGATGTCAATTTGGCTTGCACTACGTCATTGGATGAACATTATTCAGAAAGCACATGTCCAAATTCTGTCCGACAATACGACAGTAGTGGCGTATATACGGAACCAGGGAGGCACTCATTCCATTCAGTTATTCAATCTAACGGAGAGAATCCTTCTGTTTGCTCTAGAACATCAAGTTCTACTTTCGGTCCGTCATATTCCGGGTCGTCTGAATGTATTAGCAGACTCCCTTTCGTGGAAGGGTCGCTTGTTGCCGTCAGAATGGACTCTCAACAAACAGGTATTCAATCAGATTTGCTACCAATGGGAGCGGCCAATCATAGACTTATTTGCGACACAACTCAACAATCAGTTGCAGACGTATGTGTCTCCTTGTCCTTGTCCGGATCCCCGAGCATATGCAGTAGACGCTCTATCGATCTCGTGGGACGGAATGATAGGATATGCGTATCCTCCAGTGCCGTTAATTCAGCAGATATTGCAGAAGATAAAACAATCTCAATGCAAAATTCTATTGGTAGCATCTCTGTCTCCACAGAGACCGTGGATAAATCTACTCAGGTGTCTGCTGTGGGACTTACCGCGAAAACTTCCTCCACGAGAGGATCTTCTTTCGCAGGGGAAATCGCGTCAACTACATCACAACCCGCAAGGTCTCAACCTTCACGTATTTCCGTTGTGCGGTCCTTCTTGCACGGCAAGCATTTTACAGGATGAGCAGTGGGCACGATTTCTAACTGTAGGAGGACCTCCACTTCGCTAAACTATGCGGCTAAGTGGAAGGTCTTTCGTCGTTGGTGTAGGGATCATTCTGTTGATATTTTTGATCCCTCCATACCAGACATTGCAAACTTTCTAGTATACTTGTTTGACGAGATCAAACTGCAGCCTGTTACTATTAAAGGTTATAGGTCTATGTTATCCGATACCTATGCACACCATGATAGTTTACAAATTGGATCTAATGTCTTTTTATCTAAATTAGTTAGAAACTTCTCGATAAATAGACCTAGAACCCTTAGATTAATTCCTAAATGGAATTTAGCTTGGGTTCTTCTTAAACTAAAAGAAAAGCCATTTGAGCCTCTTGAGGCAGTAGATTTCAAATTCTTGTCTTATAAGACAGCATTTCTCTTAGCTTTCTCTTCTGCTAGAAGAGTCAGTGAGCTTCATGCACTATCTGTGGACGATTCTCACTATCGTAGTGTCGGGAACACTATTACCTTTACTACTAATGTTGGATTTTTGGCTAAGAATCAGGCTCCTAATAAATATCCGGAACCTATTGTTATTAAGGCCCTTCTGTCTTCAGACTTGCATAGGCCTTTACTCTGTCCGGTTAGAGCTTTACGTATTTATAAACAAAGATCTCAGTTTATCAGAAAGGGACGGAAATGTTTCTTTCTGTCTTTGATGCCTAATAGAAAGGACATTACGGTCCATTCTATTGCTAGATGGATTCAATTAACTATCCGTACTGCTTTTGATAATCTGTCTTCAACTCAGCAGTCTGTGCTTAAGATTTCGGCTCATGAAGTAAGAGCTCTTTCTACATCTTGGGCTTACGCAAATAGTGTTGCTATTACAGATTTAATGAAGTTTGCATATTGGTCTCAGCCATCCACATTCACAAATTTTTATCTCAGAAATATTGAGTCCATTTCTGGAGACCTGCATTGTTTAGGTCCGTTATCTGTTGCTCAGAATGTCGTCCACTAAACAGTTGCAACTATAGTTATGCATGCTTTCTGTTCCGGCAGTGACTCCGTCCTGCTGCCCTCTTCGCTCTGGGCTATTTGACCAAGGGGAAGGGGGGGGGGGGGGGAGGGTGTTCCCTTAGGTCACCTGCTTTATAGTGAAAAGCAAGGGGATACCTCTTCCGGAGTCAGTAATTCTGAGTCGTTACCGGGATGGTTTTAAAGTGTAAAGTTAATGTTTAAAATTCATTCATGTCATATTTTTAAAGTGTAGCTCGGTGTGAAGCATTTGTATATGTCACGTGTCAAACGGGCGTTAATATACAATCCTCGGACACTTTTAAAGAGTATAAAGAGTCTCAATTCTCTGGACTAACTTTATTTATTGGCTTACTTTAAAAATAATTAGTATAAAGGGTTATACTGGATGTTAATAGAGAACATGAATGTTATTATGCTCAATTATGGAGGGTGTTGTGTCTTTCTAATTTATCATAAATAAGAAAGATACATGTAAAGCCTAATACTCCTTTTCTCCTCGAGGGTATGACTCTATTATATATAGTTGAGCTTATTGGATTTTCCTCTATGTCCTAGGCCCTCCAGCCTTTTTACTATTCAGCTATGTCTGGGTCATTGGTACAGTATAAAAATGTTAAAAAATTTATAGTAATTTATATATTTTTTATACTTACCAATGACCCAGACGGGGATGGCCCTCCCAGGAGTTGGGAACTCATACCTCCCCGCTGAGTACATAGCGCTGACCAGGCACTGCTTGTAAGAATGATAATTGGCGCCAATTTCGAGACCTACTTGACACTGCGCATGCGCAGTGGAGGAAAAGTATGGAGGACCATTTAGGACATGATTTTTTCGGTTTTAGATGCAAATTTGGGGGATTGGGGGGCAAAATTTGTGTTTGGCCCTAGATTTTTGAGAATTAGCACCAGCTATGTCTGGGTCATTGGTAAGTATAAAAAATATATAAAGTACTATAAATTTTTTAACTTTTCTGCTTAATTATATTATTTATACATGTATCTATTTATTTATTTACATAATTATATTTATTCATTCTATTTATTTATATATATATATATATATATATATCTATTTTTTATTTATATTTATATTTTTAGCTCAACTTTGGCGAAGCCAAATTTGAGGTATTGTCATGGCCCGTCATCTGTCCGCCTGTCGCTCTGTCAACACGGCTCGGGCTAGAGGCCGTATTAATGAACCGATCTTTACGAAACTTCTTGGGTACCTTTGTTATCGCCGTGGGATGAGAACGAGTGTTTTTGGGTCTGGTCTGAAATTCAAGATGGCTACTGGCAGCCATTCTGTAGAAAATTAGGTGCAATCAGTTTTTTTGCGCAGAACTTCCATATGAAAGCTCTGCAGGCCTGGCCGTTTGGGGGCTGTTGCTCCGGCTCTCCTTGGCTCTCCTAAAGGCAAATTGAGGAGAGCCATAATTACTCTCCTTAAACTGTAATGGCTCTCCTCAATTTTCATATTAATAACCTTGTATAATTGATATTAGTGTAGAATAGCTCCCCTGAAACAGATTTAGGAGGGCCATGTACCATTGTATACTCCTGTTAATTGCGGTAGTTCTAAAATGAGTCCGCAGGTAGAAAAAGAGACTGTAAGAGACCGCAACTAAACTATGGGGGTTAATGTTCTGAACTGAATGGTTTCTGATTGAAAACAGTATAAATAATACACATCCGAAGTTTGGTATCGATATTTCAACTTTAACCCCTAAAAATTCACTGTTATTGTAAGCTCGTTTTCAAACTTGCAGACTCATTTTTCGCAAGATGGGCCAAAGAGTCCGCAAATGAACTACTAGTCATAAAAATATCAAATGAACGGTTTCTGGTTGAAAACAGTATAAATAATACATATCCGAAGTTTGGTGTTGATATTTCAACGTTAACCCCTAAAATTTCACTATTAATGTTTTGCGCGTTCACAAACTTACCGACTCATTTTTCGCAAGACGGGCCAAAGAGTCCGCAAATGAACTACTAGTCATAAAAATATCAAATGAACGGTTTCTGATTGAAAACAGTATAATTAATACATATCCGAAGTTTGGTGTTGATATTTCAACGTTAACCCCAAAAATTTCACAATTAATGTTTTGCGCGTTCACAAACTTACGACTCATTTTTCGCAAGACGGGCCAAAGAGTCTGCAAATGGAATACTAGTCATACCAATATCAAATGAGCGGTTTCTGGTTGAAAACAGTACAAATAATACATATCCGAAGTTTGGTGTTGATAACTTGATATTTCAACGTTAACCCCTAAAATTTCACTATTAATGTATAGCGCGTTTTCAAACTTATGGACTCATTTTTCGCAAGATGGGCCAAAGAGTCCGCAAATGAACTACTGGTCATAAAAATATGAAATGAACGGTTTCTGATTGAAAACAGTACAAATAATACACATCCGAAGTTTGGTATCGATATTTCAACTTTAACCCCTAAAATTTTACTATTAATGTTTTGCGCTTTCACAAACTTACCGACTCCTTTTTCGCAAGACGAGCCAAAGAGTCCGCAAATGAACTACTAGTCATAAAAATATGAAATGAACAGTTTCTGATTGAAAACATTATAAATAATACATATCCGAAGTTTGGTGTTGATATTTCAACGTTAACCCCTAAAATTTCACTATTAATGTATAGCGCGTTTTCAAACTTACGGACTCATTTTTCGCAAGATGGGCCAAAGAGTCCGCAAATGAACTACTAGTCATAAAAATATGAAATGAACGGTTTCTGATTGAAAACATTAAAAATAATAAATATCCGAAGTTTGGTGTTGATATTTCAACGTTAACCCCTAAAAATTCACTGTTATTGTAAGCTCGTTTTCAAACTTACAGACTCATTTTTTGCAAGATGGGCCAAAGAGTCCGCAAATGAACTACTAGTCATAAAAATATCAAATGAACGGTTTCTGATTGAAAAGATTATAAATAATACATGGTGGTAAATAACATAACTACAAGTTTGAGCGTTTTTTGTATATCACCGTATAGGCTATTAACCAGGCAATGTCAATACAAGCATAACCTGGAGGTTCCACCTGGGTTGTCAGATAATTATTATAAAAGGGATTATCGTTACCAAACTTCAGGTGTGTATTAATTAAACTGTTCTCATCCAGAAAACAATCATTTTGTAATTTTAGGGCTAGTAGTTTTAATTTGCGGTCCTTTTAGGGGTTAAAGTTGGAATATCACTTCCAAACTTCGGATATGTATTATTTATACTGTTTTCAACCAGAATACGTTCAATTTGTATGTTTAGGACTAGTAGTTATTTGGCGGACTCTTTGTCCCGTGTTGCTACAAATGAGTCTGATAGATTCAATACGCAGCAGTATATAGTAATAGTGAAATTTGGGATTTCTAACTCCAAAACCCAATTAGTAATTAGTATGACACGGATAAAGATTATTGACAAATAAAGATTAAGTGTGGGTATGTACTTGAACGGTATTAACTGCACTCTTGAAATCCCCTGATAAATTGATAATGGGAAACCAGTCATCAGAGCTAGCAATAATCCAATATAATTTTGACACCTACTTAATTGTTAATTCGACCAGAGAGTGCTAAGTCTGTGGTTCGCTTGGGGTCTCTCTGTCCTGTCTTGCGAAAAATGAGTCTTTTTAGGATTAGTAGTTAAGTTTCAATACGTGGTATACAATAATAGTGAAATTTTAGGGGTTAACGTTGGAATATCAACACCAAACTTCGGGTATGTATTATTTATACTGTTTTCAATCAGAAACCGTTCATTTGATATTTTTATGACTAGTAGTTCATTTGCAGACTCTTTGGCCCGTCTTGCGAAAAATGAGTCGGTAAGTTTGTGAACGCGCAAAACATTAATAGTGAAATTTTGGGGGTTAACGTTGAAATATCAACACCAAACTTCGAATATGTATTAATTATAATGTTTTCAATCAGAAACCGTTCATTTGATATTTTTATGACTAGTAGTTCATTTGCGGACTCTTTGGCCCGTCTTGCGAAAAATGAGTCCGTAAGTTTGAAAACGCGCTATACATTAATAGTGAAATTTTAGGGGTTAACGTTGAAATATCAACACCAAACTTCGGATATGTATTATTTGTACTGTTTTCAACCAGAAACCGCTCATTTGATATTTGTATGACTAGTAGTTCATTTGCGGACTCTTTGGCCCGTCTTGCGAAAAATGAGTCGGTAAGTTTGTGAACGCGCAAAACATTAATAGTGAAATTTTAGGGGTTAACGTTGAAATATCAACACCAAACTTTGGATATGTATGATTTTTAGCTCACCTACATCTGTAAGATGTGGTGAGCTATTGTGATAACCTCGGGCATCAGCGTCGGCGTTGGCGTCGGCGTCCGGCGTGTCCAATATTGTAAGATTTAATGTTAAGGTTAATTTCTCAAACATCAGTGGGCTCAGGCCTTTCATATTGCATATGTAGGTTGTATGGGACTATCAGAACAGTATTTAAGCCTGATACTACGACTTTTTTCCAAATTTCACCTAAAATTTTCTGCCAAAAGTTGTAGGAATTTGCGTTTAGGTGTTGTAAGAATTTGTGTTAAAGTCAGCTTTTGTGCAGATTGTGCTGCTTTAACTTCTCATTACTGTTGATTTTCATATTTCAATAACAACTGTAGGTATTAACCCTACTGTATGCAGAAATTTAACGAAAATTTTCTTTTTTTTCAGTCAAAATTTTCATGTTTTTCTCGGACTTAGTAAATTTTAAGTTGTAAAACTTTGTAAACTTTGTGTTTAGGTGAGTTGTGTTTCTATGTGTCTTTCCAAGCGATTAATATTCTACACTTGGGTTACTGAACTCCATTGCAGTAATATTTAACCCTCATTACATGCATATTTGAGGAATTTGAGACTGATTTTCTGCCAAAACTTGTAAGAATTAGCGTTTAGATGTTATAAGAATTTGCGTTAAAGTCAGCTTTTGTGCAGATCGTGGTGCTTTAACTTCTCATTACTGTTGATTTTCATATTTCAATAACAACTGTAGGTATTAACCCGACTGTATGCAGAAATTTAATGGAAATTTTCTTTTTTTTCAGTCAAAATTTTCATGTTTTTCTCGGACTTAGTAAATTTTAAGTTCTAAAAGTTTGTGTTTAGGTGAGGTGTTAAGGTGAGTTCTCAAAGATCAGTGGTCTCAGGCCTTTGATATTGCATATGTAGGTTGTAGGGAACTATCAGAACAGTATTTAACCCTGATAGTACGACTTTTTTCCAAATTTCACCTAAATTTTTCTGCCAAAAGTTGTTGTAAGAATTTGCGTTTACGTGTTGTAAGAAATTGCGTTAAAGTCAGCTTTTGTGCAGATTGTGGTGCTTTAACTTCTCATTACTGTTGATTTTCATATTTCAATAACAACTGTAAGTATTAACCTGACTGTATGCAGAAATTTAACGGAAATTTTATTTTTTTTCAGTCAAAATTTTCATGTTTTTCTCGGACTTAGTAAATTTTAAGTTCTAAAAGTTTGTGTTAAGGTGAGGTGTTAAGGTGAGTTCTCAAAGATCAGTGGGCTCAGGCCTTTGATATTGCATATGTAGGTTGTAGGGGACTATCAGAACAGTATTTAACCCTGATGCTACGACTTTTTTTCTAAATTTCACCTAAAATTTTCTGCCAAAAGTTGTTGTTGTAAGAATTTGCGTTTAGGTGTTGTAAGAATTTGCGTTAAAGTCAGCTTTTGTGCAGTTTGTGCTGCTTTAACTTCTCATTACTGTTGATTTTCATATTTCAATAACAACTGTAGGTATTAACCCTATTGTATGCAGAAATTTAACGAAAATTTTCTTTTTTTTCAGTCAAAATTTTCATGTTTTTCTCGGACTTAGTGAATTTTAAGTTGTAAAACTTTGTAAACTTTGTGTTTAGGTGAGTTGTGTTTCTGTGTGTCTTTCCAGGCGATTAATATTCTACACTTGGGTTACTGAACTCCATTGCAGTAATATTTAACCCTCATTACATGCATATTTGAGGAATTTGAGGCTGATTTTCTGCCAAAACTTGTTGTAAGAATTAGCGTTTAGGTGTTGTAAGAATTTGCGTTAAAGTCAGCTTTTGTGCAGATTGTGGTGCCTTCACCTCTCATTACTGTTTATTTTCTCATTTCAATAACAACTGTAGGTATTAACCCTACTGTATGCAGAAATTTAACTGATTTCTTCTCTTTTTTTCAGTCACAATGTTCACGTTTTTCTCTGACTTACTCAATTTTAAGTTCTAAAAGTTTGTGTTAAGGTGAGGTGTTAAGGTGAGTTCTGTTTGTATGTGTCTTTCCAGGCAATTGATATTGTACGCATGGGTTACTAAACTACATTGCGGTAACGTTGCCCCCTTATTACATGCATATTTGAGGAATTTGAGAGGGATTTTTGGGACTTATATTCACTTTCTTTAAAAAAAATTTTTTTTACCTTTTTTTTTTTATTTAATACTTTCTCATACTTGTTACTAGTAACATTAAGGCTTATTTTAGTTGTTGATGTGATGTATTTTTGTTGGGACTTATAGTCACTTTCTTGAACAAATGTTTTTCCGCAACTCCTCTTTAACCAATGAATGTACTTCAATTACAATTTCAGTGATTTATGAAAGCCTTTCCTAATTCTTATTTATGATTTAATATCTGGCCTCACGATTCATATTCTTAATCATAAACATTTCTAAAATATATATATATCCAATGATTCTATGTTGAATTGATATATAATAAATGCAGAAATATAGACTTTCCAAAGCCATCACATAAACCACATTAATCATTTGATGCCTAGTTAAAGATTTATATTAACTAAATATTAGGCATGTTACATTGGAACGACATTATCAAGCGCGAATGTAGGTGAGCGTTGGGATGTAACATCCCTCTTGTTAATGTTTTCAGTCAGAAACCGCTCATTTGATATTTTTATGACTAGCAGTTCATTTGCGGACTCTTTGGCCCATCTTGCGAAAAATGAGTCTGTAAGTTTGAAAACGCGCTAAACATTAATAGTGAAATTTTAGGGGTTAACGTTGAAATAACAACACCAAACTTCGGGTATGTATTATTTATACTGTTTTCAATCAGAAACCGTTCATTTGATATTTTTATGACTAGTAGTTCATTTGCGGACTCTTTGGCCCGTCTTGCGAAAAATGAGTCGGTAAGTTTGTGAACGCGCAAAACATTAATAGTGAAATTTTAGGGGTTAACGTTGAAATATCAACACCAAACTTCGGATATGTATTATTTTTAATGTTTTCAATCAGAAACCGTTCATTTGATATTTTTATGACTAGTAGTTCATTTGCGGACTCTTTGGCCCGTCTTGCGAAAAATGAGTCTGTAAGTTTGAAAACGCGCTGTACATTAATAGGGAAATTTTAGGGGTTAAAGTTGAAATATCGATACCAAATTTCGGATGTGTATTATTTGTAACCCAAAGAACCAGAAACCATTCATTTCAGAACATTAACCCCCATAGTTTACTTGCGGTCTCTTACGGACTCTTACGGTCTCTTTTTCTACCTGCGGACTCATTTTAGTACTACCCGTTAATTGAATAATTTTCACTGGCAAAATGGATATTCAATTAAGAGGATTCTACTGTATTAAAATATAAAAGGACACATGTAATTTATTATTCTAATTGTAAGTTTCACACATGTAATTCCTCAAATATTTCCATTAAAATCGTCCAACACAGTCACACAAGCAAATTAACCTGGATAAAAAGGTATGTGGTACTAATGCTTTCCTAGGGTTTGCTTATTACCACATATGTATGTGGAGATAAGCACTCCCTTTTATTTTTTCTTTTCAGAAAGTGAGCAAACATCGAGAGGATTTTGTCTGTTTTTTTAGTATTTTCAGGGCTTATATTTTCGTCTAAATTTGTGAGAATCCATTTGGATTCTCGTGAAAATGGTTGCGAGAATCCATACCTGCTATGAGTGCTCCAGGATCCCATGACGCCACCATGGTTCAACTACTGTTGTATACTGATAACACATGTTAACCTTTTACCCAAAACACCTTTTTAATTTTTAAAACTAAATTTGATAATTTTTAAACAATAAATAATAAATAAATGATAAAATAATTAAATGAACAATACTTACCAATAAAATCTTACAAATATGGCTGTCGTTGGAACCGGCTCAATGAGCCAGTTCCAATAACAGCCATATTTGTGCAATTTTATTGACAAAGTGTCAGGATACTTCAGGTCATGTTAGCCTTCTGTTGGTTAATTTGATTCCGCTGTGTTAGATAAAGGGTTAAAATGACTCAATTCTATTCCCGTGAATCCCAGCAGAGGTGCAGCGAGAATCTACATGGATTCTCGTCGGTTTTATTGCGCGAATCTTTGTGCGAATCGATTCTCGGATTCTCGTCGAAATATAAGCCCTGATTTTACACACAGAAATATAGAAAGTGCATATATTTATACAATAAAATTCATTTTTAATTTGAAAAATAAAACATTCCTCTAAAAACAGCTGTAGGTACTGCAATTCAAAGGCTTCATATTCTTTTGATGCTCTTCATATTATCTTTGAAGTAAAAGTTTTTAATCTACATGTACATGTATGGGGATTTGCCCCATTACAATTTATCTCCCATAAATTGTAACAAGGCAAACATATTGGAGATGCAACTAAATAAATATGAATCAATAAAAAAATGTAAAAAGTTTTGGATCTCCCAGAGCTTGTACTAATATTGGAAGACACTGAATGGCAATAAAAATGCCCAATGAGGGGGTTCCATTTCAATGAGGGATTGCCTGAGAATCAAAACACTTTTTTTGCCTAATTGGTATGCTGTGTCAATCTGTGTGTGTTATACTGGTGTGAAAACATGAAGATTAACTGACATGGTGAACTCTTGTCAGCTTGTTCATACTGTGTACTGTATACATTCTCTTAACATCGGCCACATTTGCTGTGGCACCACTATTACAAGAAGTCGTTACCAAGAACTCTAATTGACAGATACTGACTTTGAATGGCATTGTTACGAATGCGAACTTAGACATGATACCAGGGGTCAGCCTGGCAGCTGATTTTAGGAAGAAGTCAGGGGCTAGGAGGGAGAAGTCAGTAGACATGAGTGAGAAGTCAGAAAAAACATAAAAAATGTTTGCCACTACATTAAATGGCACTGTGAAGTAGAATAGTAGATTGACTGTCATCATGATACACGGGCCTGTCATTCTGAGGAGGGCAATTGCTCCAGATCGTTACAGCCCACCTGAAATTTTGTTGGGGAGAGCAAGTAATTGCCTTCCCCGATAGCCTGATTCTACTGATTTTGGTAGGTACAGGCTCGCCTGTGTGGGCTTGTGCCTGCTTGAATATAGATCAAGGAGAGCCAACAACTGCCCTCCTATGATTTTCAAAAAGACAGGGCTGTGATACACCAACATTTCTAGAAGACTTCACTATTCCTAATACTCTGACACAAAAGGGAGATACTCTTACAAAAGGCAATGAGGATAACCACCCTCCAAAGACTGTGTTAGACACAAAGTTGATAGTAGATAAAAACATAATTCATTTTTCTATTCTTATACTTTATTCAGCAAAGTTACCTATTTCGCAGGTAAAACAGAGCTAATTGTAAAATAAAAATACATTTTGAAATGACAGTGTTTTACTTTTACCAAAACCTTTTTTTACTAGTAAAACAGAGCGTATTTTAAGATAAAAATACACTTTGAAATGACAGTGTTTTAGACCAAACTGGTTTGAATCGTGAAACTTTCCTGTTCCATTTTAAGATTAGAGATGCAGCTGCCATGGAAAACTATTCTAAGTCTGCAGGAGCCACCCTGGAAAATTTACCATGAAGAAAACTTTTGATTCGACTCGGCTTTTTCCGACTTGGACTACCTCTTTTAATGGGATCCTACTAAAGAACGAACACAAACGAACACAGTTAAAAAGGGGGAAATATAAGTTAATACATGTTTTAAAAAAAACGGATTAAAGCAGGCTTGTCATTGTGAGGCAAGTGATCGTAGTTGCCTGCCCGAGTTAAAAATTCCCTGGATGGTAAATGTCAGCCTAACCCCGCTCTCTGCAGCCCATCAATTCAGTCAAAGGCATCTCAAAATTGGCCATCTCAAACGGCAGTTTTCGCAGATTGAAGGAGGTAACAAAGCGCAATTTGTGAAGCTCATAGTGTGTCGTCGGTGCAATCATCCAGAGACACTAAGTAACTTTCCAAATTCGAGCAAGAGGTCTGCCAATTCCAAAGTTGTAATTAGTTATTACATTGTACATCAGACTGTGACAACTCTTGTGTCACTCGCAATTACAGGACGTGCCATCCCCAAGCCAGTTCGACCCCTGATGATTTGCCTGGGATGTTTCGTCACAAAATCAAAGCTGGGACGATTCATCCCCCAAATCTGATTGATTCGCCCCAAGTTATCGGCATCTGGCAGTGAGCACAGTGCCCTGGCTTGTACAGTCATCATGTAGTGTAAAGATACGGCTGGTTATTTGGATGCAAGATAACTATAACACTGTTTCTGAGTGTCATGGGTAACCTGGTATCATGCATACAAATATTCAAGCCTGCATCTATACATTACATGATGACATACATGATAATTACACAAACCATGTACCTTAAAATGATATTCATTGTCTACCCAGAGAGCTGAAACAAATGCTCCCGCAAACTATAAATGGCTCTCCTGGGGTAATTTTAGGCAAACCCAAAGTGGCCCTCCTGGGGTGATTTGAGGCACACCATAATGGCCCTCCTGCAATTTTCAAAATGACAAGCCTATTAAAGAGCTTTTAATCCATTAAATCAGTAATTATATCCCAAATGGGGATGATAGCAATATTTGTGGGAGATGAAAAAAGTAAATACCTTATGTAAACTATAAAAACGACACTTTTAAACTATCATTTATGCAAGTGATAATCCAACTCAGTTTGACAACTAATTAATTACTCACTGTCGCCTCTTGTGTTCATTATTTAGTAGGGTTGGTCAACAGCGACAAATTAATGAACACAAGTTCTGCACCACGCAACGTATTTTAAATCCTCTTAATCATCAAAATACTCATGAAAAGTCGATAAAATTTTACACATGAGTAAAATATACCAGTACACACATTCTTTCAAGTGAAAACTTTTTTTAACCTTTGTTTTCCCCTGTTTTACTTGTGTTCGTTTGTGTTCACATGTGTTCGTTCTTTGGCAGAATCACTTTTAGTGACCACTCCGGTAACGGAAACCATTCCTGAATGGTTTCCGGCTAAACCTGAACGGGCGCAAAATTAAAAATCTTATTTTTTTGTTAAAAAAATACGACTGACAAATGGACTGCGATGAATATTGTCATGGACATTCTATTTAACTATTTTTATTTTTGGGGTACGAAATTACTTTTTTTTTATTGGGTATGAATATATTAGGGTACGAAATGGTTTTAGGTACGAAATTAAATACCCCAGTCAAGTTGTGCCGATGATTGGCTATAGGCTTAGTTGTTCTGTTAACCCTTTACCTAAAGAATCGCCCGCATCCGCCCACATAATATGCAAATTGAGCAGTTGAAAAAATATTTTTCAAAAAATTTCAACAAAACCTTATTATGTGACCCCTCGTTGGAACGAGCTTGTTCCAACGAGGGGTCACATGATATGGTTTTGTTGAATTTTTTTGAAAATCTTTTAAAAATGATATTTACATGTAAAATAATAAATTTTGATATCGTCTGCATTGGGTAAAGGGTTAAGGAATAAGTATTAAAATGATTTTCCCTGCATTTTCAAAAATGCTGGGATATAGTGATGACCTCCATCCATATGTACGTCCCTTTTTTAGCTATAATTTTGAAACTTACCATACTTCTTAAGCATGGTATAGAGATGACAAAAATAGGTTTAGTTTGAATTTTTGTCACCAGGTGGTGCTAGTGGCACCACTTAAAGATTGAGCTAAAATACGATAGACTCCAGGACATGTAATTTTGATTGTTGAAATTCAGAGTGTTTTCATATGTAAGGTGTCTAGATGTGCATAAAGGTTTCAGAACTTTGATTCGGCCTCATGTGGCACCAGTAACGCCTCTTTTGTCGTTAGAGAATCGGTTTCTGGTGAAAGGTGCCTAGGGGTTTTAATTCAAAACATTGAAAGTGTGTTCATATGTTCCAGTAGGGTCTCTAGATAAGCATAACAGGGTTTCGCAAATTGCGAGAACGGTCGTTTCATTCCCACGACGTTCTCGCAAATGTTTAAGAAGACCCATATAAAGCTCCCATCCAACATATAAGCATTTTTTCATGAACAAGATCTATTCAGCCTGCGGAATTTACGACGGCATTCGGCAATGAAGCCACAAATGCCATCTCTCATATAGAGAGTGATGGCATATTTCTGCCATCGCAACATCTTTGCAAAGTTTGCTCCCACTGCATTGCATGATAAGCAAAACATTAAATGAAAGACATTGCCAATTTCGCTATGAATGAAATCAACTATCTGGTTTCAGGATTGATGGAAATTGACATTGTTAACACTGTAGCAACTGCTGCTTGTGAGTCGTGAAATAAACAAGCTGGTTCCGGTGTAACAGGATATCTTACCCCCTGGATATCTTCCCCCCCTCCCTGGATATCTTCCCCCCCCTCCCTGGATATCTTCCCCCCAACCCATAAAAAAAAAAAAAATTTGATTAATTTGACATTATTTGATGA
This sequence comes from Pictodentalium vernedei, assembly GCA_031216915.1. Classification (NCBI taxonomy): domain Eukaryota; kingdom Metazoa; phylum Mollusca; class Scaphopoda; order Dentaliida; family Dentaliidae; genus Pictodentalium; species Pictodentalium vernedei. The sequence continues at coordinate 281,516,767 of CM062296.1, read as the reverse complement.
TGAAATGGTGAGAAAAGAGTTTTTGCAGAATTTTTTTTTTTTTTCAAGACCATCCTGAATATCTTGCCCCCACCCAGTAACCGACCTTTGACAAAAATGACAATGAAATGTGGATAAAAAGTGTTTAAGGTGGAAACATTGCTTTGGGATATAAACACTGAGTTGGTTGGAATGGGAGGTGGGGACTGGGGAGGGGGGAGATATCCAAGCCTGGATTGCCCCACCTCCAAACATGACAAAATAAAATTATATATCTTCCCCCCACCTCCCATTCCAATCAACCCTAACTCAGTGTTTATCCGAAACCATTTTTAAAGTCCCGAATCTATTTCTTTCACCATTTCATTATCAATTGGTGTCAAATGTTTGACAAAAAATGTTTTGTCATGGTGTGGGGGGAAGATATCCAGGCCTGGATATCTTCCCCCTCACCTCCCATTCCAACCAACCCTAACTCAGTGTTTATTCGAAACCATTTTTAAAGTCCCGAATCTATTTCTCTCACCATTTCATTATCAATTAGTGTCAAATGTTTGACAAAATTTTTTTTGTCATGGTGGGGAGGGGGGGGGGGGGGGGGAAGATATTCAGGCCTGGAAATCTCCCCCCCCCCCCCCACCTCCCATTCCAACCAACCCTAACTCTGTGTTTATCTGAAACCATTTTTAAAGTCCCAAATCTATTTCTTTCACCATTTCATTATCAATTAGTGTCAAATGTTTGACAAAAAAAATTTTGTCATGGTGGGGAGGGGGGGGGGGGGGGGAGATATCCAGGCCTGGATATCTTACCCCCCCACCTCCCATTCCAACCAACCCTAACACTGTGTTTATCCGAAACCATTTTTAAAGTCCCAAATCTATTTCTTTCACCATTTCATTATCAATTAGTGTCAAATGTTTGACAAAAAATTTTTTGTCATGGTGTGGGGAAAGATATCCAGGCCTGGATATCTTCCCTCCCCCCCCCCCACCCCCACCTCCCATTCCAACCAAAGGGTTGCCCATGTACCTTGAAAATTGACTATGGCAGTGTCAAAGATGGAAAATTATGGGAAGTAGCTTCAAGCTGCGTCATTCCTGTTGTTTGTATACAATGTTTCATGTGCTTTTACAACTTTTATTGTTTAAGTGCTATAACAAATTACATTGCTTTGTTAGGTTGTTGTTGTTGATATAGTCTGGAGTGAATAAAAATATCAAATCTTTTGTGGGTAGTTAATTTTCTCATTGTTTATATCCAGGCCTGGATATCTTTCATTATCAATTAATGTCAAATGTTTGACAAAACATTTTTTGTCATGGTGGAGGGAAGATATCCAGGCCTGGATATCTCCCCCCCCCCCACCCCCCCATCTCCCATTCCAACCAACCCTAACTCAGTGTTTATATCCGAAACCAATTTCTCTACCCAAAACAGTTACACTTCATGTCACATGACAACATGAACCAGAATAGATGAGAAAATATTGAAATGATTTTTTGTCACAGGTTTTCAACTGGATGATGAGAGCAAGATATCCAGGTTGAACCTGAAAAAAACAACATTCTGCCAAAAAAACCCATTTTTCTTGCCATTTCATCATCAAATAATGTTAAATTAATCCAAAAAAATTTTTCGTGGTTGGGGGAGGAAGATATCCAGGGGGGAAGATGACGTGTGACACCGGTACAGCATTGTAGAAATAAAATACAATTCAGGAGCAATGTTTCAGTGTTTTGTTTCACATTTCTTTCAATCAACATGGTAAAGAGGAAAACTGTTCTGAGATGCTCAGATAGGGATTTCAGTCCGTCAGTGACACCGATTCAAAAATTTAATAAAATTAGATTCATTTCTATAAACATGATTACTGCAATAGCCTTTGATATGGTGGCTGAACAATCTATGTATTTGAAGATAAATAAGCATAATTCTTGTGATTAAGGCACATGTTGGAAATGGGTCCTGCAAAAAATATTCGCTGGACCCAAAAATAGGTCCCGCAAAAAACAAATTTGCAAAACCCTGACATAAGGGTTTCAGATTTTGATTCGGTCCCATGTAGTGCCCACAGCACCACTTTTGTCTTTAGAGAATCGGTTTCCGGTGAAAGGCTCCAAGGGGTTTTAATTTGAAACATTGAAAGTGTATTCATATATTCCGGTAGGGTGTCTGGATGTGCATACTTTTGTGTTCCAAATAAAAGTACAGGTGGGAATAAAAGTAAGGGGTGGAACATTTATCAAAATTAAATAAAAGTACAGACCCAAAGAATAGTACAGGGTGGAAATCCATTGAGGGTGTGGGGTAGTAATGCTAGTTAATTTTATCTAAAAGCTAACTTATTTTCCCATATTACAGTTAGTTTTATTAAAGCAAACTAAAAGGCATTTAGGCATCATGATTACAACAATGAATACACTCTGCTAAACAAAAGACTATCACACAATCTAGTGAAGATTTACCAATTTGAAGATCTCCTTCCTGTTGGAATGGCAATTTTAATAAACTTACAAGCCCAACTAAGGTGCATACAGGGTGGAAAAATTGAATGTAGGAAAAAAAGTAACAGGAAAAAAAGTAACAGGAAAAAAAGAAACGGAAAAAAAGAAACAGGAAAAAAAGTAACAATTATAATAATACAACAAGAAAAAAAGTAACAGTGTTTTTTCATTATTTCATTTTTCATTATAATAATTATAATAATAATTTTATTTTTTATTTTTTTAATTATTTTGTAATTGGAGATCATGTGTGCTATGACAATGTTGTTATAAGGATATCCATCATGCTTTCTTTGATGTACAACAATGTTCTTGGAAACAAATGAACACACATTGTAATAAACACACAGCAAGTGTGGTTACTTTCAAGTATTCTCTTCTTTGATGTACAACAATGTTCTTGAAAAAATAAACACAAGCAAGTGTGGCTACTTTCATGAATTCTCTTCTTTGATGTACAACAATGTTCGTGAAAAAATAAACACACAGCAAACTATATATTGGACAGCAGTTTGAATTAGTCATTAAATGTTCTTGAGTCATCATTGAAGTCATTGAGAGTAATAAGAGGGGCAAAAAACTTTGTCATAAAGGTTTCATGTACACTGTATCTGTAAGAAGGAAGAACAAGGTCTGGTGGAAATGCACTAAATGTGCTAAATCAGACTGCCGTGCAAGTCTCTGTACTACTACAGATTTCAGCAACCCAGAAATAGTTAGACAACACAACCATCCTCCAGAAAATGTCAGTATCGCATATACCAAATTGAGAAATGAAATGCGAAAACAAGCAGCTTCTTCCTTAGATAAGCCATCACAGATCCTCGCAACAGCTGTTTCAAATGCTGAAAGTGAAGTCAAGTTGATGCTGCCAGACTTAGATAATGCCAAACGGAGTCTGAGATACCACAGAAGAAGTCCTCCTGTCCCCAAAAGTCTGTCTGAGCTGACCATTCCAGAAGAGTTTCAGAAAATATCAGACTCTGAACAATTCCTTTTCTTTGATAATGGACCTGATGCAAGTGAGCGTGTGGTTGCATTTGCAACAAATAGTGGACTCAATTATCTTGGCAGTGCAAGTACTTTATTTATGGACGGTAATTTTGCAATGGCTCCTCCACTATTTCAGCAAATTTATGTTGTTAGGGTTAAGTTTCATGACAGTTTTTTATCTTGTGTATACGCTATATTACAGAGGAAGACACGTACTTCCTATGAGACTCTGTTTCAAGCTATTGTAGATAAACTGACTGAGCTAAATATTGACTTGAATGTAAATACTGTTGTGACTGATTTTGAAGATGGTGTGTTACGAGCTGTGAATGCTGTGTTTGGTAGACATGTACAGAGTAGAGGTTGTTTCTACCATCTGACACAAAGCACTTGGCGCAGAGTGCAGAGTTTAGGTTTAGTGCAGTTGTATCGGGATGATGCAGACTTCAGACTGTTTTGTGGGAAACTGGATGCACTTGCATTCTTGCCAGTTTCAGATGTGCGTGATGGTATGAATCACCTCAAAGACATTGTTCCAGAAGAAGCCGAGGAACTGTTGAGGTATTTTGATGAAAATTATGTCACTGGTAGATACAGGCAACCTTGCGCCGCACCTTCAGATGTGTTGGCACCATTACGACTTAGATTAACTCCTCCAGCCTATCCTCCAGCTACATGGAATGTTAATAGTGCTACGCTGGATGGTGAATCTCGTACAAATAATGCATGTGAAGGCTGGAACAACAAGTTCTACAATCTTGTTGGCCACCAGCACCCATCAGTCTGGAAAACTATCCAATGGTTTCAAAAAGAGCAAGCTCTGACCAATACAATTATTCAACAGGTGTCAGTTGGTTTGCTGCCTGTTATCCGCAAACAGAAGTCAGCTGAATCCCTGAATAAAAAACTGAAAAATCTGTGTGGTGTATATTCCCAAGGTTCACTTACTATTTCAGCTTTTCTTACTGGCATTGGCCAGAATATTAGATTACACAAGGTGTGATATGTAATAATCTAACTAAATCATAATTAAGTTTGTTAAATTATTTTATAACTATGTACTATGTAGTACTTATACTGATATGTAATAATCTAACTAGTTTCAATAATATAACTAAATCATAATTAAGTAATCTATCACTTTTATGAAATAAAAATAAGAAAGTGTGACTCTTTTTCCTGTTTTTTTTTTCCTACCCAAATCTGTTACTTTTTTTCCTGTTACTTTTTTACCTTATAAAAATAAGAAAGTGTTACTTTTTTTCCTGTTTCTTTTTTTCCTACCCAAATCTGTTACTTTTTTTCTTGTTACTTTTTTTCCTGTTACTTTTTTTCCAATTACCGAAAAATTCCCCCAAATTAATAAACATACATGTATGTTTATTAGGAGCACAAGAGTAAAGATTTCAGAGTTTTTATTCGGCCCCATGTGGCACCCGTAGCACCACTTTTGTCAGAGAATCAGTTTCCGGCGAATGGCTCTTTGGAGTTTTGATTCAAAATGTTGAAAGTGTGTTCATGTGTTCAGGTAGTGACTCTAGATGTTCATAAAGGTTTCAAATTTTTGTGCATAAAGATTTTGGATTTTTGATTCAGCCTCATGTGGCACCCATAGCACCACTTTTGTCATTAGAGAATTTGTTTCCATTGAAAGGCTCCAAGTGGTTTTAAATGTTGAAAGTGTGTTCATATGTTCAAGTAGTGTCTCTAGATGTGCATAAAGGTTTCAGATTTTTCATTCAGCCTCATGTGGTGCCTGTAGCGCCACTTTTGTCATTAGAGAATCATTTTTTGGAAAAAGGCTCCTAGGGGTTTTAATTTGAAATGTTGAAAGTGTGTTCATATATTCAAGTAGGGTCTCTTGATCTGCATAAAGGTTTCAGATTTTTGATTAGGCCTCATGTGGCACCCATAGAGCCACGTTTGTCATTAGCGAATCGGTTTCTAGTGAAAGGCTCATAGGGGTTTTAATTCGAAATGTTGAAAGTGTGTTCATATATTCCGTAGGGTGTCTAGATGTGCATAAAGGTTTTGGATTTTTGATTCAGCTCCATGTGGTGCCAGTTGCGCCACTTTTGTCATTAGAGAATCGGTTTCCAGATCCTAGGGACTTTAATTTGAAACGTTGAAAGTGTGTTCAGGTAGGTCTCTGGATGTGCATAAAGGGTTCAGATTTTTTAGTCAGCTTCATGTGGCACCTGTAGTGCCACTTTTGTCGTTAGAGAATCGGTTTCTGGTGAAAGGCTCCAAGGGGTTTTAATTCGAAATGTTGAAAGTGTGTTCATATGTTCAGGTAGGGTGTCTAGATGTGCATAAAGGATTCAGATTTTTTATTCAGCCCATGTGGCACCCATAGCACCACTTTTGTCGTTAGAGATTCATTTTCCAGCAAAAGGCTCCTAGGGGTTTTAATTCGAAGCGTTGAAAGTGTTTTCATATGTTCAGGTAGGGTCTCTAGATGTTCATAAAGGTTTCAGATTTAAAGGCCAGGATTTTTTATTCTACCTCATGATGCGTGCCCATAGCTCCACTTATGTCATTAGATAATTGCTTTCCGGCGGAAGGCTCCAAGGGGTTTTAATTTGAAACATTGAAGGTGTGTTCATATGTTCAGGTAAGGTCTCTAGATGTGCATAAAGGTTTCAGATTTTTGAGTCTGCCTAACTTGGTACCCATAGCGCCACTTTTGTCAGTGTATCAGTTTCCAGCAAAAGGCTCCTAGGGGTTTTAATTCAAAACGTTGAAAGTGTGTTCATATGTTCAGATTTTTGATCTGCCCCGTGTGGTTCCTGTAGTGCCACTTTTGTTGTTAGAGAATGTGAATTGATTTGTGACCATCGTGATGGCAAACTGAAAATGTGGGGATGCAGTAGGGCCGTCGTGGACTGGTCACGGGTGGACATTATTTCCATGGACGCAATAATTTTGGATTCCAAACATTAATTATAGGAATAATCATCAAAATTTAATTAATGAAGCACCGGGTTCAACCCAATGCTTCATTAATTAAAATTTTGCTGAGGATGGTTTTTATTACCTGGTAAACGCATGCATGGATTACGACCAGTCCACGGCGACTGTACTGTACATCTTATTGTGCTTTGCACACAAATTACACCGTTCTAGTTTTTAAAAAAATATTAATTTAGTGTTGTTAATGTCAAAAAAAAAAAAAAATCAGGAGGAAGTAATGTAACTTAGACCTACTGATTTTTGCTGAGGTGCAACATGTATATAACTACCAGTATTAATTATGAGTGAGGCACCTGGAAGTCTGCTACTGTATACGTACCAGAACTGATAATAAAATAATATTTCAGGAGAACAACAGATTATTCTCAACAGAACAGGTGCCCCAGCAGGTAAGTTGTAGATACATTTGCAAGTTACATTCTAAGAACCTTCTCAGTTGTTTCTAGGCAAGTCTTGGCAGCCTTTATAGGCAGCCAAGACTTGCCTAGAGACAACTGCAAAGTCACCAAATCATTGAAATGTAGGCCTCTGCATGTTCTCAGTTCAGTTTAAAGGTAGTAATATTTCGTAATCTTTGTGTGTTTCTCCTCCAAACAAATCCCCATTGAAGCATTCATGTTTCAAATTTTCCAAATACATGTGCCCCGGATCCTTTCCAAAAGAGGACAGAAGAATCTCTGAACCATCATCTCGCCCCAAGTGGATTTAGGTGCTAGTCAAAATGACCCCCAACTAAAATGTCCCATCATAAGGTCCACAGCTTTTGGTCAAAACATCTTTGGCCATTTGTTAAAACTGCCCCAGCCATTGGTCAAAATGTGATGCATTTTTCAGTCTCTGCAACAGCTCAGCCTTCAATGAAACATTCCCGCCTTCTGAGATGGTGGAATTTGCGTACAGCGCAGTGCCATTAGTGAACTGTGATTTCTGCTGGACGTTGATTCTCTCAATTGTGTGCAGTCGTGTTTGAACAGTAAAGAGTAACAGTTAACTTAACGAGACACTGCAGATCCCAGATTATTTTCTATCAAAACTAACTTGTCGATACATTTACATATATATTATCGGCCAAAGTATTTATTTCTCTTCCTTGGTCACCTTTCGACTGACCCTAACCTGAGATTCTGGAGAAAGGCCTCTACCTTTTTAAGTGTACCCATACTATGTATGGTGCTCATAATGCCGGCATCCGGGGTGGCCATCTGGTGTTCATCCATCCTTTGTCTGTCTGTCTGTCCGTCCGTCTGTCCATCTGCCATCCATATCCATTTCTTTGGCATTCGATAACTTGAAAAATATTGCTTGGATTGTCAAGTTACTTTATATTTGTGTTCAGGTTCCTGATGTGCCGAGCTGTATAGTTTTTGGTGTAAATCTGATAATTTGATCCTGAGATATTAACTCTTTATCCTTCAAATTGAGAATTCTTCCAATCCCTTTAGCATGAGATAACTCCAAAACTTTCTGTCCAATTGTCATGTTACTTTATATATATCTTCAGGTTACTGATGTTCCGAGCTGTATAGTTTTTGGTGTAAATCTGTTATTTTGATCCTGAGATATTAACCCTTTATCCTTCAAATTGAAAATTTCTCCAATCCCTTTGGCATTCGATAACTTGAAAAATATTGCTTGGATTGTCAAGTTACTTTATATTTGTGTTCAGGTTACTGATGTGCCGAGCTGTATAGTTTTTGGTGTAAATCTGATAATTTGATCTTGAGATATTAACCCTTTATCCTTCAAATTGAAAATTCCTCCAATCCCTTTGGCATTCGATAACTTGAAAAATATTACTTGGATTGTCTAGTTACTTTATATTTGTGTTCAGGTTACTGATTTGTCGAGCTGTATAGTTTTTGGTGTAAATCTGATAATTTGATCCTGAGATATTAACACTTTATCCTTCAAATTGAAAATTCCTCCAATCCCTTTGGCATACGATAACTTGAAAAATATTGCTTGGATTGTCAAGTTACTTTATATTTGTGTTCAGGTTACTGATGTACCGAGCAGCATAGTTTTGGGGTGTAAATCTGATAATTTGATCCTGGGATATTAACCCTTTATTCTTCAAATTGAGAACTCCTCCAATCCATTTCTTTGGCATGCGATAACTCAATAAATTTTAATCCGATTATCAGGTTACTTTATATATGTATTCAGGTTACTGATGTGCTGTGCTGTATAGTTTTATGTAAATCTAATAATTTGATCCGGAGATATTAACCGTTTATCCCTCAAATTAGGCACTCCTCCAATCCATTTCTATATGTACCCATACCATGTATGGTGTACATAATGTCTGCATCCAGGGTGGCCCTCCGTCACACAGCTTTCTACTAGGTGCACGTACGGGTACACATCTGACGATTTTATCGGCCTATTTTTACTTATAATTTTTCTGGGGGGTGAAGTTTCCAGTCCTGACCGTATATCTAGCAAAGGCATATCTAAGGTGGATGTTACAAAAACATTCCATTCCCAGTCATTTTTCCAAAACGTCCCACAACAATAGTTAAATTGACCCCTCTAGAAAGATTTGGCAATCAAAACTAGAAAAACCATGCTCAAACTGTATAACTGAATCATCATCTACTTTTACAAGCCTAATAATATTGATTACCGGTACTGAATGATAGGAATTGTCAGGCTATTTGATTGGAAATAATATTTATTTAGTCATGGCATTTTCCCTTTATTTCTTACTAACAAATAATATTGATTGCTGGGATTAATAATGGTGTCAGGCCTTTAGATTACTGAAAATAGGGCCCATCTTTTTCAAGGTTTTAAATGTGCCCAAATTACTTAAAAAGAAAGAAAAACACTCAGTTGAAAAAAATTGAAATACTTTTTCAACTTAGACAAATAAAGGACACTATTTTTGCATAGTTTGTATATTGGACACAGCTTTTACTGTCTTGAATTTGGGGTAATCTAATGGCCACTTTGGTGTTAACACTATTATTAGGCAGATGAGAGTACACTTACATGTAATTACATTGAGAAGAAATGCCTGCATTAGCTTTGGATGTTTTTGTTAACAGGATGTCACAAAGGCCACTACAGTCATTCAGTCCTGTCATTCTGAGGAGGGTGATTGCTCCAGATCCTTACAGACCACCTGAATTTTTGCTGAGGAGAGCAAGTAACTGCCCTCCTCAATAACCTGATTCTAATGACCAGCCCGCCTGGGTGGGATTGTGCCCACCTGAATATAGATCAAGGAGAGCTAGTAACTGCCCTCCAATGATTATCAAAATGGCAGGCCTGGTCATCTAGGGGTTTGTACTGGCCAATGCATGTATCACTTCAAACATGTACAGTGGGGAATATAAGAAATTCATTGTGTTTTTTTAAGGATTTTTACTACTGGTATATTTCTTTATCATTAGCACAATATTATCAACATGTTATGACATATACCACAAGATGAACATGCTCCTGATGCGATATTTTCAACCATCGTTTGTACATGTAAATTAAACGATGAAAATCACAATGGTGTACATATTTTTATACCATAACCAATGGACCAGACTAGCTGGTGCTAACTCAAATTAATCCATGGCCAAACACAAATTTTGCCCCCCAATCCCCAAAATTTGCATGCAAAACCGAAAAAAATCAAGTCCTAGATCGTCCTCCATACTTTTGTGATTTGCTCATGCGCAGTATCCAGGAAGGTACCAAAATTGGTGCCAACCTTCATTCTTTGTTTGGCCTTAAAGTCAGCAACAATGAACTGACATCTGTGCTTTTAAATATCCTTTTTTGAGAATGCCAGACACAAATCAATGGTAAAAATTGGTGGGTCCAAGGCTGTAAATGGATGATGGAAGTGAACAACGGCGGTTGGAAACGTTCAGGGCTGTAACTTTATAATAATTATAAAAATTATTTCAAGTTTCCCAATTTCGGGACATACACCTTACGTCATCATTCTTGCTAATGATTTATCCACTCTTTGTTAAGTGTTCCTTCCCTATCCCTCCTTGAAGCCCTCCTGTTAAACTCCTAAGCTTTTTCGCTATTTTTATTGAAAATTTTTTATTAAATTTCTTGGGAGTTTAACGTGTATTACAGAATGTTTATTCTGTTTATCCCCATGGTTACGTCCTCACCCTAGGGGTGTTGGGTCATTTTGGTCTTGCATCTTCTATCCGATGTATCATTTTTTCTTCGTATGAAGATCTGGCTTTACATCTGGTAGCAATAAAATCTGTTACAGGCTTTGGTCCTTTTTGTGTGCCTGATGTCTTGTTTCCGTTTTTTTCCTTGATGTTGTTTTCATTGACAACGTCTTCAAATATATGTAGTATTTAGTATTATATTACTGTAGGATTATTGTACGATTACATTGATTATGATTCCGGTAGTGTAGCTCAAAAAATTAGGATTTTGTCCACACTTAGGTTCTATCGGGATGCCCTTGGGCTCATCATGTTCCCTTTGGGATCTTAGGCTTTTTAAAAAAAAATTTCAAACAATTTTTTGGATTTGGTTTTGATTGTAATTATTCATGTATCTTTATCATATATTTTGTTGTGGAGTTTGTAGAAGTGCTATCAACTTTGTATTTTGATTGAATCATGAAAACTTACTGCTCTAAATGCAAGGCGAGGAAGTCTTCCTTTGATCTACATGCTTGTTGCCTTGCCTGTAGTCGATGTACTCCTGCGGATTCTTGTCCAACATGTGTTAATTGGGATGACAAATGTTGAAGATGGGTGTCACAGTACTTTGTTGGCGGTGAGATTCCTATGCCGGAACTCTCACCACTAGATAATTCAAGTTTTTCAGTTTCTTTTTCAGAGGAACAAGAACATGGTGATGGTATTGTGAGATCCACCAAAAGTGTGCTACTGTCGTTGCGCTCTGATGAGCAAAACAGCTAGCTGCAAAGGTGCTCATGAATATTAAGTAAGAGATAAGGCCTCTAGTTAATGTTCTTAACCTCTTGCAATCAGTTAGCTCAACCGGTGAAGCGGTTACTCCGTGACACCAGGTAATTCCGTTGCGGTCGAAGGAAGTGTAGATTTGGGTAGAGCGAGCACCTTAAAATCAAAAGCTCTCCCAGTGATGACGGAAATAGGGAGGAAGTCAGCATGTTTCTTTTCGAGAGGCTCGACGAGGTTTGTCAAGGCCGCGAGCGGGAGAGGTCCCTCTCTAACCCAACAACACTTGGAGCCAAATGTTGTAAGGCTTCCACGTTTAGACAAAATTGTAAACGTTTAAACGACTGTCTGTAAACGAAACATAAACGTTTACACGTACTAACAATGCAAGTAGTCAATATTGGATAGAAGTGTGTAATAATACACAGTATGTCAATAAGTTCATCATATCTTTGCGTACAGGGCATACAATTTATGTTATTGAGACAGACGATTTACAGTTCGTCCCAAAACGACGTAGACCGTACTAGACGAACGATCACAGCATGCAGATGCCGAAGGCAAAGTCGCTCAGTCTATGGGGGGGGGGGGGGGGGGGGGGGGAGGGGGGGTGTCTGGGGGATTCTCCCCCAGGTAAATTTGGAAATTTATGGGGGTCACTGAGCTCATTCTGGTGGGTTCGTGGTGAAATTCCTTGTGTTTTTTCAAACAGTAATGTTGGAGCGTGTTGCCATGGCACACAATAATGACAATACCGGACTTGAGAGTGGAATGCAATGTCGCAAAAATAAACAAAGTCTACAAACCATGCAGGGGAATCCAAATTTTCAAACACCGCAAGTGCCAGTCTGTCTGTCAAACTCCATAAATTGATCCTAAGATCATCCCATGTGTGAAAAATAAATTAATAATCCATGTCAGGTGAACGAAATCATCGAGAACAATTGTGTATCACTTTGGGAATATACATGTAAATCCGAATAAACTGAAACATCCCACACATGTTTCGAAGGAAACACCAAAGATAAGCACGTGCCATGTGGCTCACGTGACTGTGTCACATATGATATCACATGATTTGAAGATGATTTTGTTCGGTTACTGTGGTGGCGGCGCCAGACGAAACCAGTACACAGTTTTTCTGAAGCATTATCAAAATATTGCATTGCAAAGTTGGAAATTTTTTTTTGTTTCTTTGACTTTCTGCATTAATCTGCAATTTTGAAATTACTCTATTAAAACTTCATTCCGTGTACACGTTTACCAGAACTGTAAACGTTTAATGCCCATAAGCGAAACGTTCACGTTTACACGTGTAAACGTGGAAGCCTTAAAATGTTGTTTTGAGAAACTTGCAGGAATCGGAGCATACGTCCACACCTGCCGCTCAGGACGCTCCGCCTAGACTGCAGCCAGCCTCGACTACAGTCACAGCTTCCTCTGCTACGATTCAAAAGCACAAACGACTGCATCCTAGCTACCCGACTTTGGATATCCAGCCAGTCTTCGCCCGAGAAGTCGAACTATCCGGTAGCTAGGGAACCAAGGCTTTAATCATTGGGACATTCGGAGAAGAGATCCATCTCCGGAACTGCATCCCAGGAGCAGCAAGTGACTAAAAAACAGAAAACCGCTGCTCCTCAAGCCTCAGCAATGGACTTGCTGTCGCAGATTGCGCACCTGATCGCAGCATCTCAGCAAGTGCAAGAGCAGGCTGATCAGCCTCCTGCAGACTCCAGTAGTGAGCTGTCGGAAGGTGCTGGGTCAATCGTTTAATTTACATGTACAGGCTGATGCAGTCAGATGGTGAAAGGGACAAGGAAGAGGATTACCATTCCCTTTCGGAACAACATATGGTAGCGATGGAATTTATCTGCTGTCGTTTTTGGACGCAGACTTCGTGCAGAAGAAAGAGGAAGTTCTTTCCTTCCCGGCACAGTCCAGACAGGTGTCGCAGGCCATTGGCCATGTCGACAACGCCATATTTAACCTCTCTAGTGCTAAGAGGAAAAGCGGTTTCTAATCAACATCTTCCATAAATATACCGTTCCTTGGACCATGTTCATTTAAAACGGTTGGAGAAGATTCCAGAGAGCTCCTCTATGTTGAGATGAGCAGGCCGGGGATTTAAATATATCCCTACCTGCTTCAACATACACTCGGACGTGATGGAATGTGCTATTTCATCAAATAGAGCGAATCTGGATGTGATGTCCTATGCAGATCACCTTACCAGAGCTATGGCGCATCGTCTTGATGGGAAGGAATTTGAGGACATTTGCTCCTTGCTTACAGTTCTTTTCTGGGCAGTCATGTATGCCACGTACAACTCCGCCCTGACAGTGGCAAATTTGGAGTTAATCAAACGTGATGCTGCCCTTGCGTCATCATCACTTATAGATGACAAGGTGAAAAGCTCTCTCCGAGTCACTCTGGTTTCCGGACATACTCTGTTTTACAACAAGCTTTCGTTAGTCTATGAGTAGGCTACCAAGAAAGCTTCCAGTGCTCTGCTTTTGAAGTCGGCGTCTCAACAACACTCTTCAGCAGACCGGGGTAAGCGAGGGCGTTCAAAATCTAAATCATCTAAAGGGAACTCCTTACGAGGGTACAAGAAACCCTGTTATAATTACTCCAGAGGTCGTCAGTACAGCAACTCGGGGAAAGGGGCGTAAGTCTGATCAGGATTATAGGTCAGATGCCCCTAGGCCGAGGGGATGAAGTTTTTCGTGGGGAGGACATAGTTTCTCCTCCCGTAAGCCTTGTAAGTCCTACAGGTGATGGTCAAGACCTCTATGGCTTTCCAGTCGGCGGATGGTTATCAAACTTCGCAAGAAACTGGACAGCAGTCACGGAAGATCAGTGGGTGAGAAATGAGTCTCGGAAGGCCTGGGGCTATCATTCCGAGCAAAACCCCCACTAACAAGATGTCCACTTTGGACAAATCTTCCGGCGGATCCTTTCAAAAAAGAGTCTCTCCTAGCGGAGGTACAGGCTCTTTTATTAAAGGAAGCAATAGAGGTCGTTGAGATAAAAATTCTCAAGGTTTTTACAATCACCTGTTCCTCGTACCGAAGCCAGACGGCTCGTTCTGACCGGTAGAAGACTTGAGCTGGATAAACAAGCTCATCATGGCTCCAAAGTTCTATATGGAAACCATTCGGTCGGTAAGAGCGAGCATTCAAGTGGACGACTATGCAGCAAGCTTAGATCTAAAGGACGCTTACTTTCATGTCCTGGTACGTCCAGGCATTCAGAAAGTTAAGGCTTCCACGTTTAGACAAAATTGTAAACGTTTAAACGACTGTCTGTAAACGAAACGTAAACGTTTACACGTACTAACAATGCAAGTAGTCAATATTGGATAGAAGTGTGTAATAATACACAGTATGTCAATAAGTTCATCATATCTTTGCGTACAGGGCATACAATTTATGTTATTGAGACAGACGATTTACAGTTCGTCCAAAAACGACGTAGACCGTACTAGACGAACGATCACAGCATGCAGATGCCGAAGGCAAAGTCGCTCAGTCTATGGGGGGGGGGGGGGGGGGGGGGGGGGGGAGGGGGGTGTCTGGGGGATTCTCCCCCAGGTAAATTTTGAAATTTATGGGGGTCACTGAGCTCATTCTGGTGGGTTCGTGGTGAAATTCCTTGTGTTTTTTCAAACAGTAATGTTGGAGCGTGTTGCCATGGCACACAATAATGACAATACCGGACTTGAGAGTGGAATGCAATGTCGCAAAAATAAACAAAGTCTACAAACCATGCAGGGGAATCCAAATTTTCAAACACCGCAAGTGCCAGTCTGTCTGTCAAACTCCATAAATTGATCCTAAGATCATCCCATGTGTGAATAATAAATTAATAATCCATGTCAGGTGAACGAAAGCATCGAGAACAATTGTGTATCACTTTGGGAATATACATGTAAATCCGAATAAACTGAAACATCCCACACATGTTTCGAAGGAAACACCAAAGATAAGCATGTGCCATGTGGCTCACGTGACTGTGTCACATATGATATCACATGATTTGAAGATGATTTTGTTCGGTTACTGTGGTGGCGGCGCCAGACGAAACCAGTACACAGTTTTTCTGAAGCATTATCAAAATATTGCATTGCAAAGTTGGAAATTTTTTTTTGTTTCTTTGACTTTCTGCATTAATCTGCAATTTTGAAATTACTCTATTAAAACTTCATTCCGTGTACACGTTTACCAGAACTGTAAACGTTTAATGCCCATAAGCGAAACGTTCACGTTTACACGTGTAAACGTGGAAGCCTTACAGAAAGTACCTGCGGTTTGCCTTGCAAGGAAAGGTTTATCAGTTCAGAGCACCTGGCTCCTTGGGCTTTCAGTTGAGTAATGAACTCAGTAATGTCATACTTCCAAGCTCATTCGTCTGCGGTAACGTCAGCTTACTTGGACGACATTCTTCAGAGATACGGCAACAGAATTATTCTTGAGAACGATGTTCAGAGTCTGCTTCAATTGTTCCGACGTCTTGGTTTCATAGTAAATGAGAAAAAGTCGGATCTAGCTCTGTTCAAGTTGTTCATTCACTTGGGAATGAGCTTCGAGACTCACAACAATCTGGTTCGTCTGCCGTTACCCACAGCGAAATTAGTCAGTTGTTATGCTCGCTTTTGTCTAAACTCAGATGCAGTAACAGTGAGGGAGTTTATGCGGCTGATGGGGCTGTGTAGAGCGGCTGCAGATCTTATTCCGATGGGCCGACTGCACACAGGTCCCCTCCAAATATTCTTGACTCAGAACTGGAGTGTGAAGATGCATTTGCTCGAAACCAGTATTGTTTTAACGGACCTAGTAAAACAAAAGGTTCAGATTTGGGCAGATCTTCAGTGGTTAACTCAAGGAGTTCCGCTTCAACTGCAGGATCCGGCTTTCACGATTATGACGGATGCGAGTCAGACAGGCTCCTAAGTCCCACAGCTTTGAAGTGCCAGGGTCTTTGGGACTCTCGGTTCCTAGAAAAACACATAAACATCAAGAAGATGATGTCAGTCTGGCTAGCGCTACAACATTGGATTCGTCAAATAGCGAATGTCCATGTTCAAATTCTGTTGGACAACTCAACAGTAGTTACCTCAGGAACCAAGGCGGCACTCACTCGATTCCGTTATGCAAATTTATGGAGAAGATTCTCCTATTCGTTCTGAATCATCACGTTCATCTCTCAGTCCATCATATACTGGGTCGTATGAACGTATTAGCAGACTCGCTCTCTCGGAAAGGTCACCTGTTGCCATCAGAGTGGACTCTCAACAAGCGAATATTCAGGCAGATTTGCTACCAGTGGGATCGTCCCATGATAGATCTTTTTGCGACACACCTAAACAATCAGTTACTGATGTTCATGTCGCCATGCCCAGATCATCGAGTGTACACAGTAGACGCTCTGTCAATCTCATGGGACCGGATGATAGGATATGCATATCCTCCAGTTCCGTTGATTCAGCAGATTCTGTTAAAGATCAAACAGTCTCACTGCAAAATCTTGCTGGTAACACCTCTATCGTCACAGAAACTTTGGATCAATCTTCTCAAGTGTCTGTTATGAGACATTCCCCACAAGCTTCCTCCACCAGAGGATCTTCTATATCAGGGGAAGTCCCCACGCACTGCATCACAACCCGGAAGGTCTCAACCTTCACGTATTTTCGTTGTGCGGTCCTTCTTGCACGGAAAATATTTTACAGGACGAGCAGTGGACGCAATTTCTAACTGTAGGAGGGCCTCCTCTTTGTTGAATTATGCAGCGAAGTGGAGGGTTTTCTTCCGTTGGTGTATGGACCAGTCTATAGACGTATATGATCCGTCCATTCCACAGATTGCCAATTTCTTGGTCTACCTGTTTGACAAACTCAAACTGCAGCCCGTCACTATTAAGGGCTATAGGTCTATGTTATCAGACACTTACGCTCATCATAATAACTTGGCTATTGGATCAGATACTTCTTTATCCAAGCTAGTTAGAAATTTCTCTATTAATAGACCTAGAACCCTCAGATTAATTCCTAAGTGGAATTTGGCTTGGGTTCTGTTGAAGCTTCAAGAAGCTCCGTTTAAACCGTTAGACGTTGTAGAGTTAAAATTCTTGACCTGTAAAATGGTGTTTCTCTTAGCCTTTGCGCCTGCTAGAAGAGTCGGTGAACTTCATGCATTATCTGTTGATGAATCTCATTACCATAGTGTGGGTAATACTATTACCCTCACTACGAAGTGGGGTTTCTGGCTAAGAATCAGATTCCGGATAAGCAGCTGGAGTCTATTGTCATTAAGGCTCTACTGTCCTCGGATAACCGTAGGCCTTTGCTGTGTCCAGTCAGAGCAATGGGCATTTATAAATGTCGATCAGATTTTATTAGAAAGGGAAGAAAACTTTTCTTTCTTTCTTTGATGCCTAACAGAAAAGATATTTCTGTTCATTCTGTCGCTAGATGGAGTCAATTTGCAATATGTATTGCCTACGAAAATCTGGATCAACGTTCTGTAAACAAGATTTCAGTGCATGAGTTAGATCACTGTCCACTTCTCGGGCTTATTCTAACAGTATAGCCATTACTGATCTTATGAAGGCTGCTTACTGGACACAGCCCTCTTCATTTACCAAGTTTTACCTGTGAAATTTAGAGTCCATCTCCGGCGACCTTAGATCTTTGGGTCCTCTCTTTGTTGCTCAGAATGTTATCCATTAATGTTACATCTATACGGTCTTTTGGCAGTCTGCTCGTGCACTGATGCCGTTCCGCTGCCCTCTTCGTTCTGAGGAATTTTACCTCAGAACAAAGGGAACGGAGGGGGGTGGGACGGTTTTTCCCTTATGATTTTCTGGCTTTATAGTGAAAAGCAAGGGAATACCTCCTCCAGTGACAGTAGTCCTGCATCGGTGTTGGGTAGTTTTAATGTGTAGCTCGGTGTGAATCAATAACTATGTCTCATTTATGTACTGTTTTTAAAGTTTAGCTCACTGTGGAGCATTTGTATATGTTACGTGTCAAACGAACGTTAATATACAATCCTCGGACACTTTTAAATGAGTATAAAGCATCTCGTTCTCTGGACTAGCTTTATATATTGATTTCCTTCACTGAATTAGCATAACGGGTTATGCTGGCATTAAATGGAGGAATTATATAATTAAGTAAATCTCAATTACATTTTTTGTGTTATGCCTTTCTCTTTTCTTGTAAAAGAGAAAGACATATATAATTCCTATGTCTCCTCCTATTCTCCTGTACGAGCTATCCTTTACTGTAGTAATTGAGAGTCTGGTTTTTCGTTTAAGTCCTAGGCCCTCCAGCCTTTTTTATGATTCAGCTAGTCTGGGCCATTGGTTGTGGTATAAAAATATGATAAACTTTATGGCCCTCCCAGGAGTGGGCACTCATACCTTCCCGCTGATTATACCATTTAGCAGGCACTGTAGAAAGAATAATGGTTGGCGCCAATTTCGGTTCCTTCCTGGAAACTGCACATGTGCAGATCACAAAAGTATGGAGGACCATCTAGGTGTTAATTTTTTTGTTTTTGCATGCAAATTTGGGGGATTGGGGGGCAAAATTTGTGTTTGTCCCTGGAGTAATTTGAGTTAGCACCAGCTGGTCTGGGCGATTGGTAAGGATAAAAAATATATAAATTACTTAAAATTTATCATTTTCCTAACATTTCAGCTTTCAACATCAGATTATAAGTTGTATACCAATCATATCACAGGCATACATGACTGATTGGATGTTAATATGTTTTATGAGGATCGTCACATTAAGTTTGGTATGCTAATTACGACTTACTGATGCATTCAGTGGACGAAATTATGACTAACTGATGCGATATTGCTATAAGAATATCACAATATTCAAGTCAAAATGTGGCAAAAATATGCAGATAAACGCCAATTATACAATAACGTGATTTTCAAGTGATTAGCTGCCCAGCAGTTATAGGTGGCCTGAGGTGATAGTCGAGTGGCCCAAGATGATAGCCTTGGGCAGTTAATGGGCGTGGGGCAGCTAATCACTGATGGAAGTCCAATAATGTATCCAAATGACGCCTGAGAAAATCATGTTATTATTATTATCAATACTTAGAAATTATAAGAATGATTTTTGACCCCTTTGGATTTATATTATTTCGTGAAAAGAATCAATCTGAAACACCATTTTATGAAGCAATTTAAGGCAGAACACTTGATATTTAAGGAAATGTAACCGATTTCCAGGAAGACGTAATGTGTAAATTAAGATGAAGGTAGCGCACAATGAATTGATAACAATAGTGTGTTCAGGTTTCCACTTTATTGTAGTTTATCCTGTACCATGTTGTTGTTGTATAAAATTAAGCAGTCTGACATTTGCAGAATTAGGTCCCTAGAGGGTGAATTTGATGATGCTACCCCATACAGTGGGCAAATTTATCTTCTGGGTACCTCTTTCTGTTTAGTTTTGAGACCCGATTCAGATTGAGGCTCACAGAGGGTAAATTTAGTGATGCTACCCTGCTATGCAGGGTAGCATCACTAAATTCCCCCTCTGGGGACCTCATTTTGCAGATGACAGTCTGCTTATTTTCTGGCTTGTGCACAAATTACTGAAAGATGATTGAAAAGTGAAAGGCATTTGTTTTCAACAAACCTGGATTGATTACTTCAAACCACAGTTACTGGAAGTTGTGGATACAACCACTTATTTCACTGATAACAATGAAAGCACCACGTCAGTCCTGACCCCATGTTACACGTCAGTAGTCTATATAATAATAGACAAGTAATGAAACCTTTTTGCCCTGACCGATACCCCCCTTCCCAGTTCATTTGTGAATTTGTTCATTGAACAAAGATTCATCAACACAGTTTTCTTGTACAGCTATCCACAAGGAATTTAACTTCATGTTTATCATAATTAATAATCAAATCATCAAACTACGGCTTCTTTATTTGATAAAAAAAACTCTCCGTTCGACTTTTTTGCCCGCGACTCAACGCCATTAGAACAACAATGATGGCGTGACATTTCGTTGCTAGGCTGTACAAAAGTTAACCCGGAAAGCGAAACTACACACTGCGTTGTTCTTGTGCTGCAGACGACAGAACAGAAGAATAATGGATGTGGGCTATAATGTAAGAGTCTTCCCTGCAAAACAATTGTTGCACCCCTGTCCTCGAGTTCTATTTATTGTCAAGGCACAACCAACTTGTCCGAACTTTAATAAAAAAAACTGGTGGTTAATTTAAGACAGAGCTACCGTGTTGTCAGAAGTTGAAAATGCAGGAAGCTTTGAAAAGAATATGTATTGGGGGCGGAAAGGGTATTAGATCTTGACTATGGGCCTATATGACAGACAGGGAGGAGTCAGAGTGATCCCATGCCATGGCCTGTATAAAAAGGAAATTCTATTGCATCTCTTTTTTACAATGCCAGCTAGGAATCGTGACATTGACAACATTTAAATTTAATGCTGAACAACCTTAATCATAATAGTATATTAGGCCCACTAGCCTACATGTTGTTTGAAATGGGGGGGGGGGGGGGGGGGGGGGGGGGCGTGTGAATGGGTTGGGAGCGGCGAGGCTTGTTGTAGGCACATATTATTCAGACGAAGCACTTGGCCGATTCAGATATCTTGGGGTCTCGACAAACAATCTTTCCCGGAGACATTTTTTTTAAAAAAAAGAAAAATCTTTCTCTAGAAAACCCACTGTGAGCATTTGTGCGTGCGTTTGGGAGTCGGTGGGGAGGCAAGGGCAGTGATGTTTTTGGGGGAACGCCATTCCCCTTGACCTCTTCTACTTGCTGCAGCAAACGTTCTTCCTCCTCAATTGCCAAACTTGAACTAGCTACATCAAAAATTACCTGTTACTTCCATGAGGAGTGAAACGTAAAATTAGAAGCTGGTGAATGGGAGGAGGGAGGGGGGCTTGTAGGCGCAGACTTTCAGATGCTGTGCTTGGTGGATGAAGATCAACAGCCCTCTGCCTCATTAACGGCCCTCAACTCTCGGGCCGGTAATAAACCCTCGGGCTTTTATTCATTCCTCTCGGGCCGGTAATAAACCGCAAGGCCATCCAAACTCATGGTATTGTTATATTATTGGAAGATATCTTCAGAATCTGTAGTTTATGTTAACTTGGCTGCTCGCAGTTACTGGCTTTCTTGCCTCTAGATTCATGGATAAGCCTATTGTGACTTCTTCCCAATTAAAACAAAAATTATACACATCTGGCCAAACCATGGTCGGCTCGGGGATTTCCAGACACCTGCCCGCGGGAACCCCGGGAAGTAAAGCAGTGCCTGTTCACTGCGGTAAACAGGCTCTATTTTACTGGTAAAATAGGACCCAGTCACCAATTCTTGGGAGGTGTAAACCCTCTCTAAAATGGGCAACATGGCTTATTAACGCTCACCCCAGGTGTTGAGTTGATATTCATGTTGTGGGCATGATTAGCCATTGTTAAAAAATATGTGACCTTAAACACCAATAAATAAATAAATTGTCTAGATCCCCCCCCCCCCCCCCCCCCCCCCCCCAGGTGGGTGTCATATGCCTACATCGGAGGAATGTTGGGCGCCACCCCTAGATTGCGGCGCATTTCCAAAGTCAAATAACCTGAGAGAACGAAATAAGCAACACTAATGAGGTGTATAAATGGGGGTAGGCCTAGACTTTATTTATTTAATTTTTTCCTTTGAACTAACCGTAACATTAGCTGCACATTTTTCGCACACGCAGATAGTGCTGCCAACATGTCCAACTTCTAAGTACTTCCTTTTTCTTATCATAAATAGCATAAAACATACGACTGCAGTCTAAAAATTCACCGACTATCACTGTAAAGCAGATGACAAGAACTTGATCCGTTTCAGTATTGCGCAATCATTTTTAGACGGTATTTTTAGACATTAGAAACGTTACGTCATCATTGTTGTTCTAATGGCGTCGAGTCGCGGGCAAAAAAGTCGAACGGAGAGTTTTTTTATCAAATAAAGAAGCCGTAGTATGATGATTTGATTATTAATGTATGATAAACATGAAGTTAAATTCCTTGTGGATAGCTGTATAAGAAAACTGTGTTGATGAATCTTTGTTCAATGAACGAATTCACATATAAACTGGGAAGGGGGTATCGGTCAGGGCAAAAAAGCTTTCATTACTTGTCTATTATTATAGACTACTGTATGTGTAACATGGGGTCAGGACTGACGTGGTGCTTTCATTTTTATCAGTGAAATAAGTGGTTGTATCCACAACTTCCAGTAACTGTGCTTCAAACCATGAAATTAAAAAACTGTCAGTGTGAATCATAATTGTTCCTGCAAGATAGTGATTTTTATATCAGTCAATACTGCCTATCAATTCCTATGTTGTTCAACTTCACATGCTTCATGTATAATTAGTGTTCAAATAAAACTGAATGATTTAAAATATCTTAACTGAATTTAATCTTTACTTCATTGTTTATTTTAATTAAATGATGCTTCATCTGGACAATATGGTTTACACATAATCTAATTTTTTTTAGAAACACCGAATCAATTCTTGTACATGGACGACAAACACACTGAAACGTACCTGTATACTTGGCAGAGATGTATATGAGAGGGCAAAGTCAAGAAATGTTGACTGGCCAAAACTGAAACACCATCGAACACACTCACTAAAGGTGAGAAGGGTGAAGCTGAAGAATAGGAGACTCTGCAATTTATTTAAAAAAATACCTTGCCTCCTCCATTTTTCCGTGTTTATTTTCATTCCATATCGGTTCCCAACAAATAATAACTGTTTAAGGGCCAACAATATAATATTTATTTGTTATTTTTAACCCTTTTTGCTCTGTAAACTTAACGTACCAAGAAACAGAATCTCCATCTTGAAGTGGACTAAAATGGGAGGCATCCATAATGGTTTTGTGTCAGTATAGTAAGGGTAAGGGTTAACAGTAGTCTGCTAATCCTTACCCTTATTGTGCTGACCCGAATGATTTCTCCCAAGTTTTAAATTTTCTTTCCTGGCACTTTAAAATAAAATCAGAATGCAGACAGAAGGAAAGTGTATACCATTGTTATATGCCCCACAAGAGGGTTAAATCCTTTTTTTTTCACTAAATTTATTAAAAATGTGATGTACATGTAATGTAAAATGAAAAACAGTTCAGAAGACCAGGTATTTTTAAAATAAATTGCAAAGTGCCCTATTCTTCAGCATACCGTGAAAAGCTGCTAATGATTATATTCTATTTGTTACATATTATTCATTTAACTGGTTGGTTATATTTTATTGTGATATTCAGGGTTCCCACACCTCTTGCATTTCTTGAAATCCATTTTACTTTGAAAAAGTAAATTCTAGGCTCATTGAAGCGCCTAGAATATGTGGAAGCGTCCTTGAATTTTATTATTATCATTCATTAATAATGCACAGATGGTAGTTTTCAGTCTTTTTATCTAATTGCTTTGTGTCTGGCATCCCTCAACATTATATTTTGGACTTCTCCAAAACCACTGGGCCAATTTAACTGAAAGTTTGTGTGAATGATGGACCCGAAGGGGCATTGCAGTTTTGTTCAGCTCAACATGCCCAGCCCCATAGGGAGGGGGTGGGGGGAAATGCTCTTAATTTATTTTAAAATCTTCTCATGAATCAGTGGGTACAATGACTTGATATTTGGTATGGAGCTTCCTTTTGAGGTGTAGAATCAAGATTCTTCAAACAAGGTTTGTGGAACAATATTTGCCTTTGTAATGGGAAGGGCAAGATTTTTGGCCTCGCCTAAAATTTCTATTTTCTGAACCGATGGTCCGATTTGAACCAAATTTGGTATGTGGTATTGTTGGGTCATAAGTACTTGACTCATGGAAAAAAAAAATTCCTATGCCCTCGTGGGAACCACAGGAGCTAAAAATAGAAATATTTTCAAACGCCCATATTTCCCAAACCATACAGAACTAGAGAACTGTTATTTAGTATGAATCATCCTTAGGGCTAGTAGAATTGAGTGGTAAAAAAAAAATTGTCATTGGTTGTGTCAGGGTGTTCTGTAAAAGGCACCAAAATAGTGATGAGTCAGCATATTTGCAAAAATGTTTTGATATATGGTATACAACATCCATAGGCGGGTCAGATGCAAGTTTTCTTAAAATGACACCCCATGGTTCATATTTGGGCTCAATCCGGGAGCCCAAAGTTTTTAACTTAAGGCAATATGGGGAATAATCTTTAAAAATCTTCTTCATAACCATCATTCAGAATCTTTTAATGTTTGGCCTATATCATTGTTATGAGGGTCAGATTCAAGATTGTTCAAATCAAGTCCCTCAGTTAATATTTGGGCTCCCAGCGTAAGCCTGAATGTTAATGTAGTGCAATATGGGGGATAATCTTTGAAAATCTTCTTCAGATCCACCAGTCAGAATGATTTCCT
Source organism: Pictodentalium vernedei (assembly GCA_031216915.1). Taxonomy (NCBI): domain Eukaryota; kingdom Metazoa; phylum Mollusca; class Scaphopoda; order Dentaliida; family Dentaliidae; genus Pictodentalium; species Pictodentalium vernedei. Next base: position 281,491,965 of record CM062296.1, on the reverse strand, counting down.
ATTTGGTAAACAACATCTCTAGGGGGTGGTTGGGGGGGTGGGCTGAGATTCAAGTTTGTTCAACTCAAGTGCCTGGGTTAATATTTGGACTCCCTATGGGAGCCCGAATTTTAACTCAGTGCAATGTGAGGAAATTTCTTTAAAAATCTTCTTCAGATCCACTGGTCAGAATGCTTTCATATTGGTATACAACATCTCTAGGAGGTCAGATTCAAGTTTGTTCAAATCGGATCCCTGGGTTAATATTTGAGGCTCCCTATTGTAGCCCGAATTTTAACTTAGTGCAATATGAGGAAATTTCTTTAAAAATCTTCCTCTTCAGATCCCCCTGTCAGAATGCTTTCATATTTGGTTTACAACATCTCTATGGGGTTCAGATTCAAGCTTGTTCAAATTGAGTGCCTGTGTTAATATTTGTGCACCCAATGGGACTTTTAACTTAGTGCAATATGAGGGAATTTCTTTAAAAATTTTCTTCAGATTCACTAGTCAGAATCCTTTCAATGGTGGTATACAGCATCTCTAGTTTTAAAAATCTTCGCATGAACCAATGGATGTAGTGATTCCTTTTTTATTATACAGCTTCCTTTTGAGGTCCAGATCTAAGTTTGTTCAAATGAAGTTTGTAGTGGGGCGGATATGTGACAGAGGTGTGCACTTCCGGAAAGAAGCATAAAAATTTGCACTAAGGGGTTTCTGGGCATGCCGATTTCAAAAATTGCGGGAACCAAAACGCCACTCAACTATTTCCCGCCAAAAAGTTCAAAATTCAAAATGGCCACCAAAAAACATATTTGCTCATAAATCGACTCTTAGGGCCTCATTTACCACGACCTTGGTGTCTATATGTATGTTTTTAGACCCCCACCTTTCACGAAAACTTTAGTTTCCCCTCATGGATTTTGATGAAACTTGTATAGATGAACACCTTGGGGATAAGGAAGAAGCCTTTTAATTGTGGTGTACGTAGGTCAAAAGCCAAGGTCACTTATTAAAAATAAATTTTGATAAAGGAAGTTTGGTTTCCAGACAATAATTTCAGTTTCCCTTCACAGATTTTGATGAAACCTACACAGGTTATTAGGGAGATAACGAAGAAGCCTATCAATTTTGAGGTGAAAGGTCATGGTTAAAATTCGTTTTTTTATAAGGAAATTTGGAATCCGAACGATACGTCTCTTGAGTGGTATAATGTCCTGTGTCCCCCTATGGGACATAGGACATTATCGCATTCAGGCGACGAATATGTGGGAGACCCTGAGCACTGCTCTTGTGATGTCAATAAACTAAATAGAGCACATGCACAATAACCTTGTAATCTTACTAACGAATATTCAGTCCATCATCCCAACATGACAGCCATAATCAGAATTTCAACAAAACCACTGCATAATAAATCCTACAAAAATCTGGATTAATTTGAATGTTCAGGCAATAAAATGATTAAATTGTGTTTGTCGGTAGCCCAGATGTTCAGTTGAGTTCTCAAAATTCTCTGTTACATTGCGCAGAACAGAAGCACAGCTGTGTACACTTTAAGTTTGCTTTAACACACTTGCATCTTTTTGTACATGACTTTTTGCATGCACATTTCAGAAGTTCCTGACAACCTTTTGCTGCTTCTGGGAGTGTTGTCCAACATGGAGTCCATTTTTATTGATTGCCTAGTCTCTCCCAACCCCATAAATCTGGCGATGGGATTTCAGGGTCCCCTATTAGTGTCTGTCCCCATATGTGCCCGGCCTGATATGCAGCTCTTTTAACATGTTGTTCAAGGGCATGTAATGTTGGAGGAATATTTTCCATATTGCGGTTTTGAGTAAACAAATGCTTTCTAGCTTCATTCACATGACCGAGTGAAGATGTTCGCTGATACATGAGAACAACAAATCTTTCAATTTGTTCCAAGTTGTCTGAGGATATCTGCCTTGGAGCATTGGATAAGCTAGCAAAAATAGGTGTAAGATGAGGCATACTGCGCCAAATTGCCCAAGCTGTTTTTTTTCCAATTCCATAAAAGGATGAAACAGTATCACATCCCGATATGGCATGAAAGAATAGAAGCCCCCATGATGCATCACTGCCCAATTCATCTGCAATTTGGTGGCAGGGAATATAACAAAGTTTAGAACCATGTCCAAATGCTACCCATATTTCACAGCCCCGTAAAACACTTGACACTGCAATTGACAAAACTATAACATCAGTATCTGTAGCATGTATCATCAGCTTAGTAAATCCATGATAGAATGAATGGGAAGCATGAAACAGAAGTCGGGTGTCGGCTTCTTTGTGAGTGCAGTACAAGTCTGAAAAGTCACCGTGAGGTGATGATAACACATTTTGGCCATATGTGGAAATGACTTGTTTCAATTCAATAGGCTGAAACTCCTGTATTGCCTTGGCAAGAAGATGAAATAGACATTCTTTGTTGGAATCAGAACGAAGGAAGTTTTTCCAATTGATGGGAATGTTTGTGTTGTTGTCCACACGAATATGATCACCGGATCCACGGTTCTGTCGAGTTTGTGCCTTTAGGCTGTTCTCTTTGTAGATATCCCAGACAACATCCACACGATTAATATCCAGTAGCATGCATTCGATATAGGGTAAGAACACTTTCTCTGAATAGTCCTTGAATGTTTTTACAGAAAAATGGTACTTTTTAGGGTCAAGCATGTGCACAAGAGCAGTGCCATCAACAATTTTGACATCAACATTTGGAGCAGATTCTGGTTGAGGTACAAATGATTCCAAGCATTGCATCAAGTCAGATTTACTTGTTTGGTTCATGTTGCCATTTGATGCCAATGCTGGAGGCCAAGCATGATTTTCATGCGCAAAGAAGACATCCATATCACTGTCTCTCGCTTGACACGATATATACAACCATGAGAAAAGATGAACATCATTATCCAGGTTGGAGAGTTTGGAAGTGGTTTTCGTGAGGATCCTCTCTGAACCAGAATTGCACAGGGGCAGATTGTTTCTGTGAATAGTGTCATTGAATGCAGTGATACTGTCAATAAGACGTTCTGCAAAAAAATTCTGGTATTGTGTTTTGCCTATGTCTTCTGCTCTCATTACAGCATCTACCACTTTATCGGACATTATCAGTTTGGTATCAAGTTTAGAAAGTGTTGTGCTCATGTCAGCAAAGGGGTTACCAAGTTCCTCCATTACCTCGATGACACTCTTTACTTGAAATAGAAATGTCTTCTGCACACTTGGTATTTGTTCATGGTGATGCTCTTTGTCCTTCTTTTTCATGGAATGTTTTTCACCATACTCCGTTAAGAGTCTACCTGTTTCTGGGCCTGCTACCATCCATCGCCTCAGTGCTTTTCGTAAAGGGTTGAATATTCAGCATGAAAATGTATGTTATGACAGTTTGATTTATTGACCTCGAAATCCAAGATCTAGACACCAACATCGGGGTAACAGGGCAATCAGAGAAGTTTTATGAGTAGAAATATGTTTTATGGCGGCCATTTTGTTTTTTGCATTTTTGGCAGGAAATGTTGGAGTGACATGGTGGTTCCCGCAATTTTTGAAATCAGCACACCCAAAAACCCCCAGGTGCAAATTTTCATGCTTCTTTCCATAAGTGCACGATTTAGGTAAAAAATGTTAAATATCCGCCCCACTATTGTAGGACAGTAGTTGTAATTAGTCTGGGAGGGGCAAGTTTTGGGGCCCCACCCAAATTTTAAAAAATCAGAACCCTGGGGCTGATTTGAATGGAATTCAGTTTGTAGCATACATGTAAGTGGGTAACATGTATTTGAATTATGTGAAAAAAATTGCCTATGACCCCATTTGGGCTCTGTAATAAAAAAAACAGTGACATCATAATGGCATTACTACTGTTTCAGTCCTTCCCACAAAGCGGGCACTTTTACTCTCGCGCCTGGGAACACCCGTATATTTTTATACTGTACCAATGACCCAGACTTGGTTGCTGGTGCTAACTCTAAAATATCTAGGCCCAAATGCAAATTTTACCCCCCAACCCCCCAAATTTGCATCTAAAACCGAAAATTACATGTCCTATATGGTCCTTCATACTTTTACTCCACTGTGCATGTGCAGTGTCAAGGAGGTCTCGAAATTGGCGCAATTATCATTCTTTGTTTGGCCCTCAATACAGTTACACTTCATTGTTATTTGTGCTTGTAAATCTCAGTTTTGAGGATGCCAGATGCATAATTATGAGAGAAATGGTGTATACAAGGAGGAAATAGAAGGAGGAGAGGAAAAAACAGTGGAAACTAATGTTCAGGGCTGTAACTTATAATTATTTTACGAAATTATTCATGTTACCTATTTTCGAGGCATGACCTTGTTGTGGTCATTCTTGCTATGAATGTTCCATTGTTTAATCAATGTTTCCTCTCTCCCTTTCCTTTATTCCCCCCTAGCTATTCTCCCATGCTTTTGGCTTATTTTTTGTAATGTTTATTACTAAAATTTCTTGGGAGTTTTGGCTTGGAAACAGAATTATTTTCTGTTGTTTTCCCCATGTTTACGTCCTCACCCTTGGGTGGTTAAGCATTTTGGTCTGCATCTACCATCTGATGTTCTGCAGTTTCTTCTCTGAAAGTCTCTGTTTTGCATCAGATAGTGCTTAAATTGGTAACTGATTTCGGGCCAGGTTTATCGGTGCCTGGAGTCATGTTTCCAGTTTGTTTACACTTTCTGTCTATGTTGACAACAGTTACTTCTTATAGTGATTTCTTGTCCTCTGCTTAGTTCAGTTCATAGTAAGATACATTAATATTGTCCGTAAGTGTTACATTAATTTTTTGAAATGATTTGAAATTTTTGTCCACACTTAGGCTTTTTTGGGATCCATTTGGGCTCATTGTTCCCATTGGGACTTGGGCTCTTCTGAAAATTTTTTCAAAACATTTTTTTGGGGGAAATTATTTTCTTTTGAAATGTTATAATGGATTATAATATATTATGTATATTTATTTCAAGGGTTAGTGCGAGTAATATGACTGTGTATATTTTTTCATGTTGAAAAAATATTCTTCAATTGTAATGCGAGGATATCTTCCTCTAATTCACAAGATCATTGTGTTTCTTTTAGTCATTGCAGTCGCGCTAATTCTTGCTCTGTGTGTGTTGATTGATATGACAACGTTGGAGACGTGTGTCACGGTCTTTTGTTAGCGGTGAGGGGTCCATTACGGTCCTCTCTCCGTAGGGTCACTCTATATTATCAGTTTCTTTTTCAGAATTCAGAGTGATGTTTCTGTGATGTCTTCAACAAGTGTGTCTCCGTCGTTGCAATATTAGGGCTAGCGGAAAGTGCTCAAGGTATTATGACAATTGCTGAAGAGTTCCCTAGTAGGATCGAAAACAATTGATCGTCCGCTAGTCCACCCAGTGTCGAATAGATCGGCGTCCGTTGTGGTCCAGGGAAGCAGATTGGGTGATGCGAGCACTATAAACATCGAATGTGCACACCCAGCGACCATGGATCCGAGGATAGTATGGAGGAAGCCTGTCATTCTGGTAGCTAGCTCGTCCAGGTCCACCCGGACCGCGAGCGAGAGAGGCCCTCTCTCTCTTACATCAACATCTGCGCCGCGATGTTGTTGTATGTTTGTTTGTTAGTCGGAGCTTACGTCCACTCCTCCTGCTCAGGACGCTCCATTGCATACACAGTCCGACGCGGCTGTTATATTGGCTTCCTCATCCTCATGACACACACACGACCGCACCTTGGCTACGTGACCACAGATTTCCAGGGAACGTTCGCATATTATATAAATGCAGGATTGAATGCCCCTGGTGCTCCTGCTTCGCCGACCATGGACTACATATTGACCAGGTCACTCCATCTGCTAGCCAAGGACACGAGGCCTTTCCAGTTGGGACGTTCGCATATTATATAAATGCAGGAATGAACGTCCCTGGAGCATCCAGCGGATAGTTACGTAGGACCGTGGCTCCTCAGGTCTCTTTGAGTAACATAAACAAGGTGATGTTACCGTGATGTCTTCGTAAAGTGTGCTTCCATCGTCACAGTCAAATGAAGAGCTAGCGGTAAAAGTGCTCATGCAGATACGTCAATTGTCTAAGAGGTCCCAAGTAGGATCGACGGCGTTGGCGTCCGCTAGCTTGCCCGGTGTCGCAACCATTCACCGAATAGCTCAGCACCCGGGTTCATCCGTTGCGGTCCAGGAAGGAGATTTGGGTGATGCGAGCACTATAAAATACAATGCGCACACCCAGTGACGTCGGATACGAGGATGGTACGGAGGAAGCCTATCAGTCTGGTTCCGACTTCGTCCAGGTCCATCCGGGCTGCGAGCGAGAGAGGTTCCTCTCTCGTACTACAACATCTGGGCCTAGATGTTGTGGTACAAAACGTTCCTCAGTCGGAGCATACGTCCACCGCTCGGGACTCTCCGTTATATAGACAATCCGAAGAGACTGCTCATTCGGCTTCCTCAGCCACACGACCGCACCTTGGCTACGTGACCAGTGATATTCATCCAACATCGCCGACCAGGGATTCTACGGTGATCAGGTCACACCATCCAGTAGCCAAGGATACGAGGCCTTCATACTCCGGTCATTCGCATATAAGAAGTATGCAGGAGTTAACGTCCAAGGAGCTTACAGTGGCTAAATCCTGTAAGATCGCAGCTCCACAGGCCTCTGTTACGGACATGCTATCGCAGATAGCACAAATTATCGCAGCATCCCAGCAACCGACAGTAACTCTGTCGGATCAGGTATATTCCGATGAAGCTGGGTTGGTACGTTCCGCTGCAGGTTCAGGCACGGACGACCAAGAATTAAAAGTGGTCCGACAGGATGGCAAAAGGGATACGGATGAGTTGTATTTTCCCTTTCGGAACAACATAATTGCCATAGAGTACATCCGGCATTATCATCTGACGTTGTTCCTCCGGACCAAAATGCTGTGTTGCCGGATAAGAGACTGATAGCGCCACTGGACACAGAATTCTTAATCGGTTTAGGGACTTCATCCCTCAGTTTCCGACGTAGTCCAGATATGTCTCACGGACATTTGATCTGTTGAATGACACTATATTTATATAACTTGCTACCTAAATGGGCAGGTCAGGTTTCTTATCGGCAAATGCTCTACATCTGCCTTTCATCAATTCAGGGAATATTTTGAAACGGCAGGACAGAGCATTCTGAGAGTTCTCTGCGTCTAGACGACCAGGTCAAGACTTAGTATTGTTTATACTGTCGTCTATGTCAATTCCAACCATGATGTTGGAAACGACAATATCGTCTAGCAGGGTCAGCTTAGACGCATCATCATACGCAGATCACCTTACCAGAACGTTATCATAACGTCTCAAAGGAAAAAGAATTCTAGGATGTACAACCTCCTTAAGAGTTCTTTCAAGGGCCTCACGTAAAACTCCGTCCTTTTAGTGGTTAGACGTGACGTGGCCCTGGCTACATCCACGCGTGTGGATAGTAAGGTGAAAAACTCTCTCAGTCGCTCCGGTCTCCGAAGAGTTTTCTTCGACGGCAAGCTTTCTGCAGTCTATGATCAGATAACTAAGAAAGCTTCAGACTCTCTGCTATTCAAATCCGCTTCCGTATAGTCGGATTCAGCAGAGGAGAGTAGGACAGGCACTTCTGGGACGAATACGTCCAAAGGAAGTTCCTATAGAGGTTCCTATGCATCCTCTAGGTCTTACTCTAGAGACCATCAGGGTAGCAATTCAGGTAGGGGCCATAATTCTGGCCGCGACATCCGGTCAGACGTCCCTAGGTTGACGGGGCGAGGTGCGGGCCGTGGAGGACATGCCTTCTTCCGCAAGCCTCGCAGGACCAGGAGGTAATGGTATTAACCTCTGTCGTGTACTAGTGAACGGAAGACTGTCAAGTTTCTCAATTAATTGGGAATAGATTACGGACGTCCCTTGGATTCGAGGGGTGATTTCGGAAGGACTAAATTGTCCTTCAAACGAAATCATCCATTAACTCGGAGTCCAAGATGGACTCAGCTTCCGTCAAGTCAGCAGGGAAGAGGCTCGCTTCCATCAGAAGTCCAGTCTCTTCTGGAATGGTCGCGATAGAGATCGTAGAAATCCAGGAATTTCCAGGTTTCTACAACCATCCTTTTCTGGTTCTCGTTCCGTTCACTCATTTTTCTGAGCTGGATAAACAAGCTGATTGTGGCTTCAAGTTTATATATGGAGTCCATCCGATCGGTCAGAGCGAGTTTTCGGGTGTACGACTATGCTACATGCATAGATCTCAAGATGCGTACTTTCACGTCATGGTACAGCAGGCGTTCAGAAAGTATCTTCGCTTCCTCATCATAGGAGTCGTGTATCAGTTCCGAGCAATGTGCTTCGGTCTGAATCTAGCCCCCTGGGCTTTCACTCGAATAACAAACTCGGTAATGACTCATTTCCGAGCTCAGTCGTCTGCGATAACGTCGGCCTACCTGGACGACATTCTTTAGAGGTACGGCAATGAGTTAACGCTTCAGAACGATATGCAGAATCTGCTTTTATTGCTCCGACGTCTCGGTTTCATAAGTAAACGAAGAGAAGTCGGATCTGGTATCATCCAAGTCATTCACCCACTGGGTGATGAGCTTCGAAACGCGCAACATTTTCGTTCGTCTGTCGTTACCCAGAGCGAAATTAATCAGTTGTTAAGCTCACTATTGTCTTCGCTCAGACAAAGTCTCAGCGAGAGATCTCATGATACTAATACGTTTGTGCGGAGCTGCCGTGATTTTATTCCGATGGGGCAGTTACGCACTTGTCCTCTCCAAATTCTTCTGATCCAGAATTGGAGGGTGAAGATTTTTTCGCTCGATACGGACATCTTCTTGTCAATCAAGTGAATAAGAGATACAGACTTGGGCAGGTTTTCAGTGGTTAACTCGGAGAGTTCCACTGCAATTGCCGGATCCGAGTTTTACAGTCTTGACGGATGCCAGTCAAACAGGTTGGGTCGTATCATTGAGCCCAATGGATTTGAAGGGCCAGCGTCTTTGGGATTCGTAGTTCCTAATTAAGCACATTAACATCAAGAATGATGTCATTTTGGCTTGCGCTACGTTATCGGATAAACGTTATTCAGTATGCTCATGTGCTAATTCTGTCCGACAATTCAACGGTATTAGCGTATTTTCGGAACTAGGGAGACAATCATTCCATTCTGTTTTTTCATGTTAATGGAAGGAATCTTTCTGTTTGTACTAGAACATCAAGTTCTCCTATCGGTCTGTCATATTACGGGTCGTCTGAATGTTTTAGCGGACTCCCCTCACGGAGGGGTCAGTTGTTGACGCCAGAATGGACTTTCAACGAGGATTCAATCAGATTTGCTACCAAGGAGAGCGGCATATGATCGACTTTTTCGAGACTCATCTCAGCATTCAGTTGCAAAAGTATGTGTCACAATGTTTGGATCTTCGAGCATTTGCAGTAGACGCTCTACCGATCTCGTGAGACGGAATAATAGGATATGCGTATCTTCCAGCGCCGTTGATTCGGCAGATATTGCTCAAGTTATATATCTCAATGCAAAATTCTGTTCGTAGCATTTCTATCTCCACAAAGCCCGTGATTTAATCTACTCAGACGTCTATTGTGGGACATGCCGTGGAAGCTTCCTCCACATTTCGGTCCATTCTATGGTCAGATGGATTCAATTTACTATCAGTACTGCTTATGATAATATCTTCAATCAGCAGTCTGTGCTTTAGTTTTAAGCTCATGAAGTAAGAGCTCTTCTACATCATGGGCTTACGCTAATAATGTTGCTATTACAGATCTAGTGAGGGCTGCATATTGTTCTTAGCCCTCCACTTTCTTGAATTTGTATCTGAGAAATATTGTGTCCTTTTCTGCAGATATGCATTGTTTAGGTCTGTTATTTTTCACTTAGAATGTCGTCCACTAAACAGTGGCAACTATATATATGTAGGCTTTCGGTTCCGGCAGAGACTGTCCTGCTGCCCTCTTCGCTCTGTAGTACTTGATCCAGGGCAAGGGGAAGGGGGGGGGGGGGGGGGACAGGTTTTCCCTTAGGTCACCTGCTTTATAGTGTAAAGCAAGGGAATACCTCCCTTGGAGTCCGTAATTCCGAGTCGGTACCGGGATGGTTTTAAAGTAAAGCTAAGGTTTACTCATCTATGTAATATTTTTTAAGTGTTGCTCGGTGTGAGACATTTGTATATATCACGTATTAATCGGGCGTTAATATACAATCCTCGGACACTTTTATATGAGAATATAGAGTCTCATTTTGCGGGACTTCCTTATTTATTGGCTTTCCTTTAAAAATATTAGTATAAAGGGTTATACTGAATGTTAATAGAGATCATTGATGTTATTGCGCTCAATTACAGAATGGTGTTGTGTCTTTCTTTTTGATACAAATAAGAAAGATACATGTAAAGCCTATCTCTCATTTTCTCCTTCAGGAGATAGTTCTGTTATATGTAATTGAGTTTATTGGATTTTCATTTATGTCCTAGGCCCTCCAACCTTTTTACTATTCAGCTAAGTCTGGGTCATTGGTAGAGTATAAAAATGTTAAAAAATTTATAGTAATTTATATATTTTTTATACTTACCAATGACCCAGACGGAGATGGCCATACCTCCCCGCTGAGTACATAACGCTTACCAGGCACTGGTTGTAAGAATGATAATTGCGCCAATTTTGAGACCTCCTTGACACTGTGCATACACAGTGGAGTAAAAGTATGGAGGACCATATAGGACCTGTAATTTTCAGTTTTAGATGCAAATTTTGGGGATTGGGGGGTAAAATTTGCATTTGGCCCTAGATATTTTAGAGTTAGCACCAGCAACTAAGTCTGGGTCATTGGTAAGTATAAAAAATATATAAATTACTATAAAATTTTTTAACTTTTCATTTCCCAAGGGCAAAATATCACACATGGCTCATTTTGGCTGAAAACCAGAGAGCCGGTCAAAGCTTTTTCAACCGAAGTTTATCTTTTCCGAAGGACGATTCAGCGCACCCACACTATTTCCATAGGCATAGGTAAAATGTGATTTCATTGGTTGCTCCAAACATTTGATGACATTAACCTTGTATTTGGACCAAATTCAGTTGTTTTGCGGATCGCATAGTTGCTTTGTTTAAAGGTTATATGTTCAAAAATGGTTCTTCTTTCAACGTTTTTGACTTGGACATTTAAAAATTTGTTTGGATATGAGACACACTAGTCCAACGGAAAAACCAAAATTTTCTTGGGGGGAGGGTGCAAACCTCCACCAAACGAGAGGGGACACCCCTCTCGTACTTTCCCCAGCTCCTGCCTTTGGCACTCAGCTCTGACCTAAAGTCATCGGTGCAATTACTTTACGAGAGCAGATCACATCCATGATTGATTTTCTGGGAGCAAATTATGACTCCCGGGGAGAAATATTCATGGGAAGGACTGCTGTTTATAATACAACAATTGAAATATTATTCATACACTACTTGGCTTAATTCAGACAAATTGTATACACAGTATTAGTGGGTGATAATCTTTCAGTTTTGTTCACTTGAAGTGCCTCTGCTTCAATGGGGTGGGGTGGAGGAAATTTACCCCAAACTTTTAAAAAATTTTCTTTTCTTGAACCAGTGGATGTAATGCTTTATTTTTTGGTATTCTGCTTCCTTTTGAGGTCAAGAATAAAATTTGTTCAAGTGAAGTTAATGGTTCAATATTTGTAGTCAGCCTGTAAGGGGCAAACTTTTTGGCACCACCCAATTTTTTACTACCATATTTTGAACTCTGATTTTAACTAAATTTGATATGCAGCATGAATGGGCAATAGGTGCAGTAAAACCTGTCTTGAGAGACCACCTGTCTTGAGAGACCACATCTGCCAGGAACCGATTGGTTTTACTCTATAATGGACCTGCTATGGGAGACCACCTGTCTTGAGAGACCACTGTGACCTGGTACCAACTTGTATTTTTATGCCATAATGGACCTGTTTTGAGAGTCTGCCCCTTTGAAGACTGAAACCATGACAAAAACTTTTTACCTGTTCTGGAATTGGAAAATCCATTGTGGTTATACTAACATAATTAAAAGTATTAAAAGCTCTTAATTGGGTTTCAATTGCTATTCAGTTACACAACTCATTAAAGATGTTTTTATAAGACCCCTGTGAAAAGATTAGGATTATTGCTGAATAAACAATTTCATACATACCTGAAATGTTACAGATAGGATTATAAAAATAAATTTGTGTTGAAAATCTTCAATGAAGATTTTCAACACTAATTTATTTTTATAATTTTTATAACAGTTCATTTCAATTTGTTACAAAAACTTCATAAAAAAGAACAACTGCAAAGTAATTACAAAAATCCATTCTTCTCCATTTCTGAATTTTGTGGTTGGTTATTCACTGACTTGAGAAAACCTGAAACCTGTTATGAGAGACCACCTGTCTTGAGAGATGTTTTTATAAGACCCCTGTGAAAAGATTAGGATTATTGCTGAATAAACAATTTCATACATACCTGAAATGTTACAGATAGGATTATAAAAATAAATTTGTGTTGAAAATCTTCAATGAAGATTTTCAACACTAATTTATTTTTATAATTTTTATAACAGTTCATTTCAATTTGTTACAAAAACTTCATAAAAAAGAACAACTGCAAAGTAATTACAAAAATCCATTCTTCTCCATTTCTGAATTTTGTGGTTGGTTATTCACTGACTTGAGAAAACCTGAAACCTGTTATGAGAGACCACCTGTCTTGAGAGATCACTTTTGTGTGTCCCAAAGGGCGGTCTCTCAAGACAGGTTCTACTGTATTTGATTTATATGAAAAAAAATTAACCCTAGCTCTCATGGGACTCGACATGCTAAAAATAGAAACAATTCATAATTCCTTGATCATTTTATAAGGAACTGTGGCTGAAAATTTCAATATTTTTTCTTACGTACCCTCTAGAGGTGTATAACTCAGGCCTGTCTTTTTGAAAATCACAGGAGGGCAGTTGCTGGCTCTCCATGATATATATTCAGGCAGGCTGGTACCTACCAAAATCATTGGAATCAGGCTATTGAGGAGGACAATTACTTTCTCTCCTCAACAAAATTTCAAGCAGGCTGTAAGGATCTGGAGCAATCGCCCTTCTCAGAATGACAGGCCTGGTAACTAAGATGAATCTCCATAGGTTGTATCAAGGGGTCCGATAGGGGTGCTACACTTTTTAAGTTTTGATTAACTGAAAAAAGGCATGATGCTTGGATTATTTTAGGAGCTCCTGAGAGGCTCAAAGAATGACAATGGATCCTATGAAGATTGATTGCTTAATGTATATCCATTATAGGCCACTGTTTATATGGGATTCTGTTCAAGGTGAGCCCTTCAGGCCCCATGGGGCCTCTTGTTTAACATCACCCTGCTTGAATACAAAATGTTAATTTATAAATTTCTTTTTATACCCCGACTTACGAGAATAGGGCGTATACGTATACTGGATTACAAGCGTCTATCTTTCTGTGCATCCATCCATCCACTTTGAGGGGATGGATTTCAGTGAAATTTGGTATGAGGGTTCCTAGTGACGAGCCACTCCTGCACATGTTATAAAAGACATTGCCTGCATATTTTTCACCACAGTTATAGTCCTCACCTTACTTATGCTTCCTTGGTCGAGCACTGCAGTGGGGGTTTAATTGCCTTCAACAATAGCACTTGTTTGGAAACAAACAGTCATCGTTCACTATTTTGGTTATATTTAAACTATTTTCAGTTTCTAAAACACATGAAGTGTAACATATCATTGGAATTGCCTTAAAATATAAATTCATGTGCATTAGCTCATCCAGAGCAAATGTCTAGTCAGGTTTTGCAGGCTTTTACTGATATGTCACTAGCATCTCTGAAATTTCATTGAAGTTAACATTGTTAAATATCAAGTAGGATTGTGAGGAATGAATGATCAGTTCTGTCAATAAACTGTTGATTAGACCCCACAAAGTAGATCTTCCGTTTCTCATGCCATTAATTGTAAAATTGCATGTGGGCAGGCCAGGGCAGGCGGGCGTTTTTTTATTTTATTTTTTATTTTTGTGAGTCTTTCTTTGCCATTAAAAGTTCATGTTCCTGGTTTGTTTATCCTTTAAACCTCACAGTCAACAGAATAACATGGGTGGTGGTTTATTTCGTCCCTTGAGAGCAAGAAGGCTTTGCAGTGCTAAGCATTGCAAAGCCTTCTTGCACTAAAGGCTCAAATTTATTAATTTTATTAACTTGGGTAAAACATCTAGTGTTTGGACGATTAGTCGACTAGTCGAAGTCGACGCAATTTTTTAGTCGATCTTATAATTTGGTAGTCGACTAGTCGGAAGATTTGCTTGTTATGTCTTTTAACAACTGTCTGCCCTTTTTTTCGGCTGAAAACTCTTGGCTTGGGTTTCGGGGATACAGGAAATGTGACGGAATAACATTGTGTCACATTGCTGTACACAAGTATTTGTCGGCAATGATCTGAGGCAACTGGTTACTGGCCATGAATGAACAATGCACACATCTTCAAACTTTTCTTCCTCTTTGATGGCAGGCATGAAAGAGATAAATACTACTGTTGAATGGTGTTCAATGAACTTCGTTCATTTCACTTCAATAAGTTCAATTATTTCCAATCATTGCCAATCAGTGTTGCCTTTTATGTCGCAAATGCGCATTGTGCAGTGTTTGATCTCAGACTTCCAATCAATGTTGTCTGACACGGCAGCTGTAATGATGTAATCTTTACTCAGAAGGGCGAGCCACGAGTGTAATTGAAGTGATGCCAGGCACGTTTGTCCATCAAGTTGTTCAATAGCCCATTTTAAAAAAAAATTATGACGATTCACATGCAGAGTTTTTTTGCTGCTTCCACTTCCTTGATAATTCATTATAATTGGCGAAAGAATTGCTCATTTTCGGTTAAATATTTTGATTATTTTAATATTTTCCACTAAATTCTCAGTCTATCTCAGAGAACTTCAAAGTTCAGACAAGGCGTGAAATCGAAGTATTCAGTTATCAATATACGGAACTTATTTTATTTAAACACACATCAGTGACACCATCAGTCCGTCACACACAGAGCGGTGAGAGTGCCGACTTCCTGTCAATTTGTTTTTTACTTTCCTATTTTAAGTATTTTTACTAAAGTGTTTCTGGATAGTGGATAATATGATACGCCCTGAATCATGAGAAGTAATTGTAAAATTACTAGAATAAATATTTTAAAAAGGGTAAGTTTTTCGCTTATTTTTTTTTAGTTTTTCCAATTTTTATAGCCGTTCATCGATAAATAATTTTGGTTTATAACCTTGTATAGAATCCCTCTGATTTGAGGTCGGAAAAATGCGAGATACAGGTCCATATTACTCCGTAAATTGAGACGCAAATTTTCAACAGTCTTACGACAGGGGTTTTCGACTAATCGACTAGTCGGCAACTATCACTAGCGACTATTCGACTAGCAAAAATCACTAATCGTCCAAACACTAAAAACATCAGACATATACCATTTGATTTTTTTTTTTAGCTCACCTGACTGAAAATCAGGGTGAGCTATTCTGATCACTTTTTGTCCATCATACGTCGTGAAGGTGGTGTTTGGGTCTTTTTCTCCCAAACCACTGGCCACATTTTAATGAAATTTCACATGAGTAGTGGTTATGTAGGGGCATTTGGGTTTTTCTTCAAATTGGGTTTCTGCTCATATTGAGGACGGGGTGGGGCCAAAATGCCCCAATTTTTAAAAAAATCTTCTTCTCATGAACTAGCAGTAGCAGAGACATGATATGTGGTATACAGCTTCCTTTTGAGATTGTAGACTCAAATTTGTTCAAGAGAAGTTCAAGGGGCAATATTTGTCGTCATTACGGGAGGGCAAGAATTTTTGTGCTGCCCAAAATTTCTATTTTCTAAACCGAGAGGCCGGTTTCAACCAAATTTGATATGAAGTAATAATGGGTCATAAGTACTTGATTTATGCCCCAATTTTTTTTTCAAAATGCCCTGTGGGAACCACAGGAGCTAAAAATAGAAAAAATTTAAGACGCCCATATCTCCAAAACTACACGGCACTGAGAATTCTTATTTGGTGTGAAGCTTCCTTAGGACCAACAGAATAGAATGGTCCAAAAAAATTGCCATTGGTTTTATCATAGGGTACTTTTTTGGGACTTTGAAAAAATGCTGAGTCTGCATTTTTCAACACTGTGGGTAATGGGGAAAACATTTAAGACTTCTTCTCCCAAACCACTGCTCTAAAAGCTTTCAAATTTCACATATAACATCTTTGGAAGATTGTTTCACATGTTTGCTGAAATCAAATCCCTGGGTCCATCTTTGGATTCTCTATGGGAGCCCAAATGTTTAATTTAGTGCTTTATGAGTAATATTCTTTAAAAATCATCTTCTGATCCACCAATCAGAATCTTTTGATATTTGGTATACAGCGTCCTTAGAGAGATGAGATTCAAGTTTGTTCAGGTCAAGTCTCTGGGTTCATATTGAGAGCCCAAATTATAACTTAGTTCAATATGAGGAATTTTCTTTAAAAATCTTCTTCTTCAGATCCAGCAGTCGGAATGTTTTGATATTTGGTACACAGTATCCTTAGGAAGGTGTGATTCAAGTTTGTTCATGCCAAGTCTCTGAGTTGATATTTGGTCTCCCTGTGGGAGACCGAATTGTAACTTAGTTTAATATGAGGAACATTCTTTAAAAATCTTCTTCACATCCACCAGTAAGAATCTTTTGATATTTGGTATACTGTATCGTCAGGGAGGTGAGATTTAAATTTGTTAAAGCCAAGTCCCTGAGTTCATTTTTTGGGCCCCCTGTTTGAGCCCGAATTATAACTTAGTTCAGCTTGAGGAATATTTTTTTTTAAATATTTTTCTTCAGATCCAGCAGTCAGAATCTTTTGATATTTGGAATACAGCATCCTTAAGGAGGTGAGATTCAAGTTTGTTCAAGCCAAGTTCCTGGGTTCATATTTGGGTTCCCCATGTGATCCCAAATTATAACTTAGTTCAATATGAGGAATATTTTGAAAAAAACATTTTTTTGGATCCACTGGTCAGAATGTTTTGATATTTGGTATATTGTTTTCTTATTGGGGCACATGCAAGTTTGTTTAAATCAGGACCCTCAGTTGATAGTTGTCACTGTCAGGTGAGTGCTCTCAGGCCCCTTGGGGCCTCTTGTTTTAAGTTTACATTGGTTATAAAAAGAGAGCATGCGGCAGCCAAAAGGACCTTGCGGGATGCCTGAGAAACAGATTTTTAATTTTTTAGGTCTTACTTTGGTGTTATAATTAACAGTAAATCAGTGAATGGTTTATTGAAGTAACTGTTGCTCAGACTTCATTGCTTGCAGTCTGCTATTTAGAGGATGCTTAGTAGGATGAAAGTGTTAAGTTAATTAGCTGATTTCAGATATTTCATTATCAGATTGCCAATATTTTATTTTCTGTAAATCTACATGAAAATGCTCTGCAAGACCATTTTCATGTTTGTTTATAGAAATAAAATGTCAACCAAGGTATACCTTAACTCAGGGTTTCTGCTATAGGGACCCTTTTTCCTTGCTCAGTTTCCCTCCCCCCCCCCCCCACACCCCCCCCCCCCCACCCCACCCCCCAACCCTCAATATATTTTAAGAATTAAGTCATAAAGAACATAAATGCCATCATTACAGTAAAGAAACAAACCTCAGATACAGCTACAGCAGTATCTTCGTGGTTGTGTCGGCATTGAACTGGATGATTAAATGAGAATCAAAAGTATGATTCTTAGAATTGGTGCTATTAATAGACATCTGGAAATCCAGGCATTTAAATCATCTGACACTGACAGAGTTATAAATAATTAAATGACTTCATTCTTCTGTAATGATAACAAACCAGAAATGCTGAATTTGACTTTCAGTTATTCTTTGAACAACTTTCTGAAGAGAGCATTTAAGGCTCCTTGGAGCCTCTTGTTTTATTTTATTCTTTACTCCCAAAACATAGCTTAAATGTACATGTGGAGCTGAAATGGTTAAGGCATTTTCTTGATTGATTAATCACGTGGATTAACCTTGGTTAACCAATTAATCACTTGTCCAAATAGATATCTGAATAATTGCCATACCGTTGATGATTTACAACATGAACCCTTTACCCAACGTAACAAACAAAACCGACTAGGCCTATATACAAAAATGTGCATTCAAATTTATTATGTTTTCAATTTTTGTCTCAAAAACATAGCTTATGACCCCTCAGTGGAACGAGCTGGATGAGGTCGTTCCAATGAGGGGTCATAAGCTATGTTTTTGAGACAAAAATTGGAAATTTTTTGTAATTCATGAATTTATTTTGCAAGTATTGTCTGCTACCCGTAATGGGTAAAGGGTTAAGAATGACCATTTCCAGCTCTTCATACAGTATGATGATCATTGAAGTAAACAAGTATGTCAGCAAGTAATTTGCATGCTTTACTCTGTCTCATATAATTGATGTGTGTCAGTATGACAATGTTTGCCTGTTTTGGAGCAAGTTTGTTCCTTTGTTAATCCATATAATACAGAAGTTCAAAAGTAACGGTCATTCGATCAATTACTTTTTGGATCGATCAAGATGTTGATCATTGATTAATCTATTAATCGGTTAACCATTTCAGCTCTATATACGTGTCTGATCACCATTTGAATAAGGTATAATGGCCATATATATTGTCTGGTTCGATAAAGGGTTAATGCCTACATAAATCATACATTTGGAACTTTGATAAAGATGATCTGAATGAAACTGCTTCTTAATCTTTTGCAGGATCCACTTGTATACACCTCTCTAGATGATGCTTTTTCTTCTGTATTGCAATTCATGTCAGTAACATCCAGACAGTGCAAAGTATGTATTATCCCCAGGAATATGAATTGTTATGTATGGTTTATATGGCCAAACAAGAAATATATTTGTTCAAATCAGGTCTATGAGTTCATATTTGGGCTCTTTGTGGAGCCCATATTTTTACTTAATGTATAATATTCATAATGAGGAATATTTGTCACAAATCTTCTTCACATCCACCTGACAGAATCTTTTGATATTTGGTAAGAAAACAAATATTATTTCAATCAAATGTTCTATTTTCATTAGATTACATCTGTTTATGAGTGTGTGTAAAGGCACACAAACCAGGAAGCGCTAATTTGTCAAAGAAAAAGCCTGCTTCAATAATGTCTTTGTTGAATGCCATTTCACCCCATTTCTTCACACATCTGATGGCTTCCTGGAACACTGAATATTACACTGAATGTTAACCCAAACTTTTAACCAAACTATGTGGTCTTTTCGGAGGGAAGCCCTTTTGTCATTTTTAGCTCAACTTTGGCGAAGCCAAATTTGAGCTTATGCCATGGCCAGTCGTCCGTTGTCCGTCAACAATTCAATACGGCTCGGGCTAGAGACCGTATTTATGAACCGATCTTTACAAAACTTCTTGGGTACCTTTGTTATGACCGTGGGATGAGAACAAGTGTTTTGGGGTCCGATCCAAAATTCAAGTTGGCTGCTTGCAGCCATTTTGTACAAAATTAGGTGCAATCAAATTTTTGCGTAGAACTTCCATATGAAAGCGCTGATTTGAATAATTTTTTGTAGGAATGTTTAGTACCATGGGATATATCACATATAATACAGGTTTTTTTCTTGTGCGTAAATTATGCAAATTAGAATAACTTTGATGTATTTAGTGTTACTTTACTGTAAGTGCAAATGCCAATATGGCTCGGGCTAGAGGCCGTATTTATGAACCGATCTTTACGAAACTTCTTGGGTACCTTTGGTATCACCGTGGGATGAGAACGAGTGTTTTTGGGTCTGGTCCGAAATTCAAGATGGCCGATGGCAGCCATTTTGTACAAAATTAGGTGCAATCAGATTTTTGCACAGAACTTTTCATATGAAAGCGCTGATTTGAATAATTTTTTGTGTGAATATTTAGTACCATGGGATACATAACGTATAATACAGATTTTTTTCTCGTGCAGAAATTATGCAAATTAGATGAACTTTGATTTTTTCAGTGCTACTTACACACAGTAAGTACACATGTCAGTACGGCTCGGGCTAGAATCTGTATTTATGAACCGATCTTCACAAAATGTCTTGGGTACCTTTGTTATCACCTTGGGATGAGAACGAGTGTTTCTGGGTGCGGTCCAAAATTCAAGATGGCTGCCAGTGGCCATTCTGTACCGAAATTAGGTCTAATCAGTTTTTTGTACACAACTTCTATACGGCTCAGGCTAGAGGCCGTATTTATGAACCGATCTTTACAAAACTTCTTGGGTACCTTTGTTATCACCGTGGGATGAGAACGAGTGTTTTTGGGTGTGGTCCAAAATTCAAGATGGCCACCAGCAGCCATTTTGTACCAAAATTAGTGCAATCAGTCTTTTGTACAGAACTTCTGTGTGAAAGTTCTGATTTGAATAAATGTTTGTATGAATGTTTAGTAACATGGAATACATCACATATAGTAGGGGTTTTAATCTCGTGCAGAAATTATGCAAATTAGATGAACTTTGATTTATTCAGTGCTACTTACCGGTATACACTGTAAGTGCACATGTTAATACGGCTCGGGCTAGAGGCTGTATTTATCAACCGATCTTCACAAAACTTCTTGGGTACCTTTGTTATCACCTTAGGACGGGAACGAGTGTTTCTGGGTGCGGTCCAAAATTCAAGATGGCTGCCAGTGGCCATTTTGTACCTAAATTAGGTCCAATCAGTTTTTTGTCACAACTTCTATACAGCTCGTATTTATGAACTGATCTTCACGAAACTTCTTGGGTACCTTTGGTTTCACCTTAGGACAGGAACGAGTGTGTTTTTGGGTGCCTTTGTTATCACTGTGCTATGAGAACAAATATTTTGGGGTTCAGTCAGACCCACTCTGGGACTCAAAAGATTTCTTTTCTAGTTTAGCATCTGACTGTCACCCACCTTTACAATACTTTACCTATACATTTGTTACAGACTACGGTCAGTATTTATGTACAGACCATTACAATACTTTATAAGTATCTTTGTTATCAGGTCATTACCTAGATGTTTGTCATTGCTGTGTCACATACTATACATGTACATGTCTTAACAAGTTGAGCTACAGTGTCATTGACACTTTAATTCCATATTATTTTGAGTCTAATGTAGGATGTGTGCAGTGAGTTGGGATTGGGGGTTAGAAAATAGACGGTCACTTTTTAGAGCCTTTGTGGTGACCGTCATTGCAGCATGCACACACGTGCAAGTTGACACTTCCTTTTTATCTCCGTCTTTCTGATCCCTCGGGGAGTGCGGTGGCTCAGTAGGTAGAGGTGCAGGCTGCAAGCCGAGAGGTCCTCGGTTCGAATTCCACTTGCAGCAACCGCGTTGTGTCCTTGAGCAAGACACTTCATCTCCATTGCCCGCGTGGGGGCACGACACCGTGTACTAAGGCATACCGCACGTCGATGGTACGCATGTCTTCAACCAATCTAACCCTGCGGAGTTACGATGTTGGGGAGCTGGCTGCTGCTCTTCGTTGCTCGGTGGTTCTCTCCGAGTACTCTGGCTTCCTCCACCCGTAAAACTGTCACGGTCATGATTAGCCATTGAGCACAGGGTTTTTTTTGACCGACGAGAGGGGCCGAATATCGGCCCCATTCCCAATCGAAAATAGTCACTTTTTTTCCCAATTTGCTCCCCAAAATTCCCAATTCACGGCAGTTGAGAATTCATTTCTGTGTGACCAGTCGATTATTTTTAAGTGACCAGCACCGAATAATATTTGCCAGTGGACTTCGCAGTGTGAATTGTTTCAGTACGAAGGGTATTCACTTGTGTTGTTTTGAAACCATTTGACAGTGTCAAGGAGCGTCCTTGACAGTGTGTTCCTAGAATCAGCACTCTAAATTAGCTCCCTTGATGTGCATAGAATCACAACTGAATGACGCGACTCGCAGTGCATCAGTCAAAGTGACAAAATGCATCGCTGTCAACCATAACGGCTCACGAATGGTACCTAAATTTTGTTACAGGCGAGTTCCGTGCTTCTTAAAGCACGGTACCAATTTTTAGGTTCAGCTCACGTCTGAAATCCTGTCTGGTAACCTGTATTTTATTCAAACCGTTCCCCAGGTCTGATACTCCTGCTGACTGATGTCATGAAACCTGAATAGACTTTCGTCCCCAGAACGAACCGTCCACAATTATTTTACCCAAACCGTCCACCAGGCACCAGGCCAAGTACTCCTGCTGACTGAACTTGGCTTGCTTAGGTGAGGACTTATGTATGTGGGTGATCATTAACCAATCCTTTTAAGGAGCCAGTGGGTAAATACAATTATACAACAGGTTTTCATTGATTAATAGACTGATTTCTCACAAGGATATGCTAGTAAGTTTATTTATTTCTTGTTGATAGTCGCTCAGATAAATTCCCACTTGTGGCCTCTGCGACGCTAATTTTCCCAATTGGAAAGGCCCCTGGACCCTTTCCCAAAAAGGGTAGAAAAATCCCTGGAGCATAAATATGTGACCTTAAACATCAATAAATAAATAAATAATTGATCCCTCAATTGTAATACATATACCCTTATTCCTTGCAGACAACTTTATCCAAGTGAGCATTTTAGACTCACTTGAGCCTCTGGTTATCTTGTTTGTTATATTTCTTTTTCGAAAATTATATAGCCTTACAGCCAAATTCTTGGTGAGAAAGTTCAGTTGAACCCACTCCTAGAAAAATGCCAGTATTATTATTAAGGACAAGCTGACATTCTCTTTCCGAATTATGATGTTGTTTTGGTCAGCAAGTGGAAAATTTTTGCAAAAACAGCGTTTTAAAAGATGTATTACAAATAGCTTTACACACTTTCTATACCCTTGTTTGGTTCAATGAAATGTAATCAGCCTTTGATGTTGACATATGTTAATAAATCAAAATAACAGTGATAATCTACACTCTGTTGCACACGTTAAATATGGATATTCCCTTCTTCCAGTCCTGATAAATTATTTGCCCCTCTCATAGAGTCATATTTCACCAAATTAACATGAATGATGTCATGTGCACCAAATTAGCATAACATTTACTGAATGGTGAGACATTGCTCTGCAGGCCAAGATTTCTAGATGGAACACCTTTGAAACAATTTATCTATTTGGATTACTCTGAGATTGTGTAAACCAGTCTATTCTTCAAACAAAAGCTGAATGTAGTTATTAAGTAATAACTAATAAGTAGTGTTGACATGAAAACAGGAGATTTGTCAATTTGAGGTGGAATGAGACAATCCCTGTAAATTTTATTTTCACTACTCGCATTGAAGATGGAGGGTTTTTCATATGAAATGCCAGTAAACTCTGGGCCCTTTACAAGAAGAGTCTAAAAAACCAATGGATCTGCCATGCATATGGTATTCAGTAACTTAACATTCTTAACTGCTGCAGTGCTGAAAGCCCATATTTGGGCTTTAATATGAAAAGCAGATACCCCAGCCTAAAGGTCTCATATTCTGTGGATGTGCTTCATATTATCTTAGAAGTGGAATTACTTGGTGTGTTTGGGTTTGTCTTGTTACAATTTATGGGAGAGTGCCTCTTGCCTCTACAGTCAGGAAGACCTATGATAATAATCATCTGACAGGGACACTAGAGTTATGAATAAATTCATGACTTCATTCCTCTGTAGTGTTCATGACTAACTGAATGTGACCCAAAATACTTCTTTGAACCACTTTTTCAGGTGAGCTATTAAGGTCTCTTGGAACCTCTTGTATAAATCTCTGCCTGTAAGTGGTCAATTTCTAAGGTAAAATGCTAAGTTAACCTCTGTTCATTGTTGCCAGACTTGTTTTGTCATCTGAAGGAAGTGCAGTATATTACCTAGCACATGGATAGTTTGCTTCACAGAGTTTGAAGCCCTCAGACCCCTGTCAAACTAGATATAAGAGGTATTACCATATTTTATCTATGTATTGAGACAGGTAAAAATAATTAATTTTGTAGGTGTCTCAGTTCTTAGTAAAAGGTAAAAACCTACCTGTTTCGATGCTTAATGAAGTTGTGTGTGATTGTGGTAATTTTATTTTTTCAGGAATACCTTCATTCATATCAATAAAATAAGATAGTCAATAAATCAATTAGTGTTTAGTTGTAATTAATTCCTGTTGTAAACACCATACGTCCATAAGAGAAGAATTCAACAGAATAATAACAGGCCATTCCCGTTTGCCCTACATGTATTGTTTCCAGTTCAGGTGTGAGAAAGTGTGATAATCCTCAACATCAAAGACTGACCGACTATAGTTTTGTTCTAATTAGTTGGGCAGTTTAAACAAGAGTGAATTCATTTCATTTTTCAGACTTAGATTAGTAAACAAATATACGTTATAATCAAAGTTACAAATATACATTTGTGTTTTACGATTTTTTTAAACAAATTTCTAACAAAATTTCAGTTCACAGACAAATATACATTAGTGTTTTACGATTTTTAGCTCAACTTTGAGGTTATGCCATGGCTCGTTGTCCGCCTGTCTGTCTGTCAACAATTCAATGTGGCTCGGGCTAGAGGCCGTATTTATGAACCGATCTTTACGAAAACTTCTTGGGAACCTTTGTTATCACCGTGGGACGAGAACGGGTGTTTTGTGGTGCAGTCCAAAATTCAAGATGGCCACCAGCAGCCATTTTGTACCTAAGTTAGTGCAATCAGTTTTTTTGTACAGAACTTCTGTATGACAGTTCTGATTTGAATAAATTTTGGTGTGAATGTTTAGTAACATGGAATACATCACATATAATACGTTTTTTTTTTCTCGTGCAGAAATTATGCAAATTAGATGAACTCTGATTTATTCAGTGCTACTTACACGCAGTAATTGACACATGTCAATATATGGCACAGGCTATCGGCTGTATTTATGAACCGATCTTCACGAAACTTCTTGGGTACCTTTGTTATCAACTTGGGACGAGAAGGAGTGTTTTTGGGTGCAGTCCAAAATTCAAGATGGCTGCCGATGGCCATTTTATACTGAAATTAGGTGCAATCAGTTTTTTGTACAGAACTTCTAGAACTATGTTTGTTATCATCATGGGATGGTAATGAGTGCTTCGGGGCTCGGCCAAAAATCAAACTGCCTGTTGGCAGTCATTTTTACGGGAATTCTGTTTCATTCTTTTTTTGTACAGAACCTGTAAAGACGATTTTTTATGTCAGTAATATTTGCTATAAATTTTTTGGGTACCTTTGTTATCACTGTGCTATGAGAACAAATATTTCTGGGTTCAGTCAGACCCACTCAGGGACTCAAAAAGGGAGATAATTAAAAATCATTTCCAAAAACACCAGACAAAATAATGTTTCTTGAACTCAGCATCCCTAGGATGTGTATATTCAAATGTGTTGAAGCCAAGTTCCTGTGTTAATATTTGTTGTTGTTTGGGGAGGGTAAACATTAGCACAACCCGATTTTCTATTTCCAATGAGAAAAATAAAACCTCCTCACCCGTGGGAACCCTATGAGCTAAAGATAAAAAATTCAAACACCTATATTTTAAGAAGGACTGGACAAATATTAATTAGTATGAATCAACCTTAGAAGGGTTTGAATCAGACAGGCCAAAACATTTGCTAACATTTGGCTTATAGTGCACCATACAGAGAGCCCCATTGTAACATTAACCCCATGAAGATTTCTTTTCTAGTTTAGCATCTCACTGTCACCCACCTTTTCAAAACTTTACCTATACATTTCTTACAGACTATGGTAAGTATTTATGTACAGACCGTTACAATATTTTATATGTGCCTTTGTTATCAGGTCATTACCTAGATGTGTGTCATTGCTGTGTCACATACTATACATGTAAATGTCTTACACAAGTTGAACTACAGTGTCATTGACACTTTCATTTAACGTTGTCACAGAAACGAGTAATGTTAGCTTCCATAGCAGTGTCATCACTCCCTCCATAAAATGCTTTTGAAAAGGATCTATGGCTGTCAATTTGTCAATTCTAGATGTGCCAATATTAAATTATTAGGCTTTCCCAAACCCAGTTTGGGAGAGACTCTTGTTATTCTTCTTTTTCAAAAATTTTCTACATTTTTAGCTCACCTGGCCTAAAAGGCCATTTGAGCTTTTCTCATCACTTGGCGTCCGTCGTCAGTCGTCGTCTGGCATTCATAAACTTTTCACATTTTCATTTCTTTGATTCTGGTTGGTGAATTTTCAAAAATCTTCTCCTCTGAATCTGCCAGGCCAAATGTTTTGAAACTTCACATAAATGATTACTGGGACCCCCTCTACCAACAATCCTCATTTAATGTTGATTGGGTTACAAACATGGCCGCAATTGCGGCTTATAGTTACTGTAGAAACCCTATGGGAAATCACATTTTCCTCTTTTTCTCTGGAAAAACCGAGGCAACATGAAAACAAATGTGGCAGGGATAGTCTATGGGAGTCCTCTACAAATGATCCTCATTTTGTTCCTGTGGGTTGAAAAACATGGCCTCAAGAGGCATTCTTTAATTCTGATTGGTGGATTTTCAAGAATCTTCTCCTCTGAAACTGCCAGGCGAAATGTTTTGATACTTCACATAAACGATGACTGGGACCCCCTCTACCAACTATCCTCATTTAATGTTGATGGTGTTGCAAACATGGCCACAATTGTGACTTATAGTTACTATAGAAACCTTATGGGAAATCACATTTTCATCTTCTCCGGAACTACTGAGTCGATGTGAACCAAACCTGGCAGGGATGGTCTATGGGAGGTTCTCTACAAACACTCCTCATTTTGTTCCCGAGGGTTGAAAAACATGGCCGCCAGAGGCATTCTTTGATTCTGACAGGTGGATTTTCAAAAATTTTCTCCTCTGAAACTGCCAGGCCAAATGTTTTGATACTTCACATAAGTAATGACTGGGACCCCCTCTACCAACGATCCTCATTTAATGTTGATCGGTTTGTAAACATGCCCACAATTGTGGCTTATAGTTACTATAGAAACCCTATGGGAAATCACATTTTCATCTTCTCTGGAACTGCTGAGCCGACGTAAACCAAATTTCGCAGGAATGGTTTATGAGAGGATGGAAATATGTGGCCACCAGAGGCTGTATTCTAATGCTTAACCCAAGGCCTCTCATGTCTGCATGAATATCAGTACTGTCAGCAAAATACTTGGGTTTTTTTGGAGAATCTGGTAAGGGTTGGTTCCAGTTTTTTTTCCTCTGAGAACGGAAAAAAAACCCCAAATATTGTTTATACAGTACAAGTCAAAATAAGTTGTAGCATAACTGCAATAAACTAAGTGAACTACTCCTCCTGCCCTGACAAGATCAGAATCTGACATTTTCTAGAAAGCTATCAGTGAGAGCTTTCCAGAAAATGGTGTCAGCTTCTGGTCTTATCAGTGTAGAAAGAGAAAGATACATAGTTTATAGAATTAACCTAACTTATTTTGACTTGTACTGTAAAACAACTTCAACTGTAAAGTAATTATCTATTCTGTCTTACTTATCAGAAACACAGCAGTGAGTTATGACAGATGTTTGTGAAAAGAATGGAAGTTTGTTTACATTCTGTTCACATCATGTCAGCTTAGATGACAGTAATTATATTTATCTTTTGAGATCTGACAAAAATTGGAGAAAATGTGTTTCCTGTAACCCTTTACCTATCCAAAAGCTATTTTGAAAGAGAATACTGTCTGAAAAAATTAATTTTCAAAATATTTTAACCCTTTTTTACTGATTTTTTTGTTGAAACAGAATTCATATAAATGTGTGCATTTTCAAGAAAATCCTCTTTGAAACTACAAGGCCAAATGGTTTGGAAAACTTAATGTGACTGATGACTATAACCCCCCTCTGCCAACGATCCTCATTTAATCTTCATCAGGTTGCAATTATGGCTGCATTTGTGGTTTATAGTTACTATAGAAACCCTATAGGAAAATCACATTTTCATCATCTTCACTGAAAGTACTTAGCCAATGTGAACCAGACTTGGCAGGTATGGTCTATGAGAGGTTCTCTACAACTGTTACTCATTTTATTCCTGTTGGGTGAAAAATGTTGCCGCCAGAAGCATTCTTTGATTCTGATTGGTCAATTTTGAAAACTCTTCTCCTCTGAAACCATAGGGCCAAATGTTTTGAAATTTTGCATGGTTGATGGCTGGGATTCCCTCTACCAACAATCCTCATTTAATGTTGATCATTTTGCAAACATGTTCACAATTGCGGTTTATAGTTACTATAGAAAACCCCTATGGGAAATCACATTTTCATCTTCTCTCTAGAACTATTGAGCCGACGTGAACCAAACACTTGGCAAGAATGGTCTATACGAGGCCCTCTACAAACGATCCTCGTTTTGTTCCTGTTGGTTGGAAATATGGCCACCAGAGACATTCTATGATTCTGTTTGGTGGATGCAAGTGTTTTGAAACTTCACATCATTGAAGACTGGGACACCTTCTACCAATGATCCTCATGTAATGTTCATGTAATGTTGCAAACATGGCCACAATTACAGCTCATAGTTACCATGGAAAGACTATGAGAAATCACATTTTTATGTGTAGTTCCAGGTGAGCGATTACAGGCTCTGTAGAGCCTCTAATTTAATAAAGCTTCACTAACTGGTATTTACAAGCGTGGGGGGCGTGGTGGCATTGTGGAAACCGGTTCTCGTCAGATCATCAAAGTTAAGCAATGTCGAGCCCGGTTAGTCCTCGGATGGGTGGCCATCTGAGTGATCGATTCAGACTCCCGCGTTGTGTCCTTGGGCAAGGCAGTTAACCTCAATTGGCCACATGGGGGCACGATGACGCTGTGTACTAAGGTGTACTGCACATCGAGCTGCTCGTCGTTGCTCGGTGGTTCTCTCCGGGTACTCTAGCTTCCTCCACTAGTAAATCTGCCATGGTCATGATTAGCCATAGTTTGTTAGATTGTTTTTGAACGCCAGCAGCCATCTTGGATTTGGCCTATAAATTGTCAGTTCCATTAGCACATCATACAGGCTACATATCTCACCTAATATTTTTTTCAATTTCATATGTAGCTTTGGTGTGATATCGGGGGCCCTCTACAAATGATCCTCTTTTTGTTCCTGTTGGTTGGAAATATGGCCACCAGAGACATTCTATGATTCTGTTTGGTGGATGCAAGTGTTTTGAAACTTCACGTCATTGAAGACTGGGACACCTCCTACCAATGATCCTCATGTAATGTTGATGTAATGTTGCAAACATGGCCACAATTGCAGCTCATAGTTACCATGGAAAGCCTATGGTAAATCACATTTTTACATGTAGTTCCAGGTGAGCGATTACAGGCTCTGTAGAGCCCCTAGTTATTTTTATTAGCTTAACTTGACAGAGTCAAGATATGCTATTGCCATCACACGTGCAGAAGTCTTAGTCTATGAGTCTGTTCACATTTTCCTTTAGCACAGCCTACACCCTGCAGTTCTTGTCCGATCGTCACAAAATTTTATATGCAGGTTTGAGGTCATGTCTAGATGCGAACGTCCCCTTTTGGTTGCGATCGGTCAACAGTGATGGCTGCCCAAGCCCAAAACCCGAAAACCTTTAGCACAGTCTACAGGCAGGCCTGAAAATAAGCAGTCTGACATTTGCAATATGTGATCCCCAGAGGGTGAATTTGATGTTGTTATCCCATACAGTGGACCAATTTATCCTCTGGGTACCTCTTTCTATTTAGTTCTGAAACCCTGATTCAGATTAAGGTTCACAGAGGGTAAATTTACTGATGGTACTCTGCACTGCAGGGTAGCATCACTAAATTCACCCTCTGGGTACCTCATTTTACAGATGACAGTCTGCTTATTATCTGGCTTGTCTACAGGTCATATTTATGAAGGGATTTCATGGTAACTTGGTAGGATGACTTGTTTTGGAATAATTTCACTGTAACTTGGTAACTTTGGTTGACATACATTAACTGTGAGGGCCACATACATTAACTGTGAGGGTCACATTAACCCACCCCTCTGTTCTTTAGTACAGTCTACACCTCAAATTATTATGTCTCCTCTTCACCGAAGGGAGACATATTGTTTTACCCTGAATTCTGCTCCTTCTCGTTCTTCTTCTTCTCATACAACCATGTCCGGGCCAGAACTTTTTTTTATCATTTGACCTAGCCTTATGATATTTAGCATGTGGGTGTATCACCATGAGATGATGTGTCACAGACCCACAAAGGACATTGACCTTTGACCTCAGGGTCAAATTACTGATTTTTTGGCAAGTAAGCTTGTTTACCTTTTCACCTTGGCTTATGATATTAGGCATTTGAGTGTATGACCATGAGACTTTTGTTTGCCCACGTGATACCTTGAAAACGATACATCCAACAGATAGTTTTTTTATGGTTGGTTAGTCATGACTAGAGGATGGTTCCTTTCAATAACCAGCATCAATATCTATCTGTTCGTGTCCATCCGTCCGTGTCCGTCCGTCTGTCCATCCGTTAACTTTTATTTGTCCATGCTATAACTTGAAAACAATACAACCGACAGATACTGTTTTTTATGGTTGATAAGTCATGACTAGAGGATGGTTCCTATCGATAACCAGCATTCTGGCATGTCCAATATGGCAGCCATGGAAACCATCTGGGGGTTTTGGGTGACTTTTCATTCTCCACCCAATAACTTGAAAACAATATATTCAAGTTTAATGGGTCATAAGCCAGGAATGTACAATTATTTTTGAAGGAATTATTGACCTTTTGTTCAACTAAAGATTTCTTCACAGCCGCAATTTCTTCATAGACAGCCGTATATTGATCCACCGCTGATGGTGCACTTGTTTTATCTTTTGACCTTGGCTTATGATATTTGGCATGTGGGTGTATCACCATGAGACGATGTACCATCATGACCCACATATGACATTGACCTTTGACCTCAAGGTCAAATTACTGATTTTTTGGCAAGTAAGCTTGTCCTGGCAAGAACTTATTTACCTTTTCACCTTGATATTTGACATGTTAGTGTATCACCATAAGACGATGTGTCGCGTACCTTCACGACCCATATATGACATTGACCTTTGACCTCAAGGTCAAATTACTGATTTTTTGGCAAGTGAGCTTGTCTGGGCCAGAACTTGGTTTATGATATTAGGCATGTGGGTGTATCACCATGAGACAATGTGTCCCATACCATCAGGATCCACATATGACCTTGACCTTTGACCCCACATTATTGAATTTTTAGTCGAGTTGTGATGAAGTCAAATTCAACTTATACTTTTGGTGAATGGCAGGCGGGCGTAAACAATTGGTTTCCAGGCATTAACTTGATAATGGTGCGACCCACACTCATGAAACTTTGTTGGTAGGTTGGCCTCAGTGAGAGGAAGAACCCTATTTATTTCGGACTCACTAGGTCAATGGTGAAGGTCACAGTGACCGTTGAACATACTAAATCATAAACAATTGGTTTCTGGATGATAACTTGACTATGTTTGAACCTACATTCATGAAACTTCATATGTAGGTTGGCCTTTGTGAGAGGAAGAACCCTATTTATTTTGGACCTGCTAGGTCAGAGGTCAAGGTCACAGTGACCCTGAACATAATAAATCAAAACAATTGCTTTCCGGATAATAACTTGATAATGGTTCGACCCACGTTCATGAAACTGCATAGGTAGGTTGGTATCGGAGAGAGAAAGAACCCTATTTATTTTGTACTCGCTAGGTGAAAGGTCAAGGTCAGAGTGACCTTCAACATAGTAAATCATAAACAATTGGTTTCCAGATGATAACTTGACTATGGTTCTACCCACATTCATGAAACTTCATATGTAGGTTGGCCTTTCTGAGAGGAAAAACCCTATTTATTTTGGACATGCTAGGTCAGAGGTCAAGGTCACAGTGACCCTGAACATAATAAATCAAAATAATTGGTTTCCAGATGATAAATTCATAATGTTTCGACCCACTTTCATGAAACTCCATAGGTAGGTTGGTGCCAGTGAGAGGAAGAACGCTATTTATTTTGGACTCGCTAGATCAAAGGTCAAGGTCACAGTGGCCTTGAACATAAATCGAAAACAATTGCTTTCCAGATGATAATTTGACAATGGTTCCACCCACATTCATGAAACTTCATAGGTAGGTTGGCATTGGTGCAAGAAAGGGCCCTATTTATTTTGGAATCACTAGGTCAAAAGTCAAGGTCACAGTAACCCTTCACATAGTAAATTATAAACAACTGGTTTCCGGACGATAAGTTGATAATGATTAAACCCACTTTTGTGCTGTCACAACTCGACATTGGATCGATGATGCTATTGGCATTTTTAGCCCGACTGTTTACAGTGAGGGCTATAGTAATGACTTTTGTCCATCCATCCGTCTGTCTGTTCGTCTGCCTTTCTGTTAACATTTAGAGTTTTGGTTAAAGTTTGTGGTTAAAGTTTTTTACTGAAGGTTCAAGTGTTTTTTTGTTTTTTTTTCTCTTTGTTACGGTGTGGAATTATTAATGATATTGGTAACAGAAAGAAATCTGAGAATCAACACAAAACTATGAATTTAACTATTCTGAAATTTAATTAAAAAAAATTGATATAAAAAAAAATGATACAAAGATCTTTTACACTAATTGGGTTACAGAAAATAAAAAAAAACAATGGTACTTATCAATTATAGAATTAGTCCAAAGTACAGTTTGACAGAATCCAGTAATCCAGTGGTGAAGTATCTTCTGAAGAAAGTTACCAGCTGGTTGATGTAGTATTAAATCCAAGAATGTCTCTTCAGAAACAGTATCCCGTAGATTTGTAATAAAATTCTCACTTAGAAATTTCAGCAGTCTCCAATAAAATATAACAAAATGCTCCGTAAAATTCAAATGGAGTAAAAATGCAAGAAGTATTGGTGCCACAGGTAATTTCCAAATAATCCAGTAGAATCCTGGCTTTTCACAAAATAATATTATTCTGTTTCACAGAAAGTATAAATTCTCTTTTCCAAGACGAATAGATTCTCTTCAAAATTCTCTTTTGGAATCAATCTCCAAATTCACAAAGAAGCACTGCTTCTATAATAAATGCACTGTTCTGAAACAATAATATTCTCCAATGGAAATAACTGAAGTGAGTCTTTTTGAAAGGCTTTCTAAGAATGAGTTTTTGAATTCTGTTGACAAACCTTTATATAGTAACCAGATAGAATGTCCCAGAAGAGGAAGTTTCTGCAATGTTCTATTAGTTTCTGGGGGATTCTGTTAAAGTTCAAGTAAACAAGGTCATTGACCTATTTAAACAATTAAACAATCAACAGCTATATGTACAATATATCAGTGTAACAAAGATGTAAACAAGGTCACTGAGTGCAAAAGAGTTAGACCAGTCAGAAAATGCAGCAATAAAAAAAAATATCTTTCTCATATAATTATCTACTAAGGATATATCAATCTCAATATAATATGGGGTCTATAACACACCCCGCCTTAAAAGAAAAAGTTTGAAGGTACTGAAAACTTTTTACATAATTTTAGCAGACTCTGACTGGTTTACAATACACACACACCATAATCTTCACAATTTTTTTTTTTTTTTAATAAACATATATACACTTGAAGTGAATAGGGACCGATTATATTATTTTAAATTAGGATATTCTGGAAAGAGCATCAGCTACAACATTATCTCTTCCCAAAATATGCCTAATCTCTAAATTATATTCTTGAAGGGCTAAACTCCACCGCAATAATCTTTGATTCTTGTTTTTCATTTTATTGATAAATGTTAAGGGGTTATGATCGGTGTAAACTGTAATTGGACATTGGGTGGTTCCTAGATACACATCAAAATGGGTTAATGCCAAAATTAGAGCCAAAGTTTCTTTTTCTACTGTAGAGTAATTCTTTTGATGTTTGAGAAATTTTCTGGAAAAATAACATACAGGGTGATCAATACCTTGGGAATCTTCCTGGGCAATATACCCACCTGCTCCATTGTCACTTGCATCTATGAATAATTTGAAGGGCTTTTCATAATTGGGACTGGCCAGAACAGGGGAATTATTTAATAAAGTTTTTATTCTGTTAAAGGATTTCTGACATTCCTCAGTCCAAACAAACTCAACCCTTTTGCTCAATAAAGTGGTCAAAGGGGAAACAACATCTGAAAAATTTAAACAAAATTTTCTATAATATCCAGCCATGCCTAAGAATCTCATGAGCTCTTTTTTAGAGTTTGGTACTGGAAAATTTACAATGGCATCAACTTTCGCCGCAATCGGCCTCACCTGCCCCTGCCCCACAACATGACCTAAATAATTTACAGTTGCTTTGCCAAATTCTGATTTTACCAAGTTAATAGTTAGGTTGGCTTGGGTCACTTTGTCAAAAAATTCTTGAATATGCTTTAGATGATCAGCCCAATTTGTATCTGTGTGTATAATAACATCATCAATATAAGCTTCACTGTGATCTAGGTCTGCAATTAAGTGGTTAACCATGCGCTGGAACGTTGCCGGAGAGTTTTTCATGCCAAAAGGGGTAACTTTATATTGATACAATCCAAATGGTGTAACAAAAGCAGATATTTCTTTTGCTTTTTCTGTTAAAGGGACTTGCCAATAACCCTTTAACAAGTCAAATTTTGTCACAAATTTAGCATGGCCAAGTTTGTCAATGCAGTCATCAATTCTAGGAATTGGATAATTGTCTGTTTTGGTGAGGCTGTTCACCTTTCGGTAATCTGTACAAAATCGGTAACTCCCATCAGGTTTTGGGACAAGTATGCAGGGCGAACTCCAGTTGCTATGGCTAGGTTCTATGATATCATTGTCCAGCATATACTGTATTTCCTTTCGCATGATCTCAGCTTTGAAAGGGTTCAATCTATATGGATGCTGTTTGATGGGATTTGCCTCTCCTACATCAACATCATGAAAAATAACAGATGTCCTACTAGGCACATCGGGAAATAAGTGTTGATATTTGAAAATTAAATCAACTAAATCTTTTCTTTGGTCAGGCAGTAAATAATCTGTTTTATTTTGTAGATCTCTCAGGACATCTGAGTTCTGTAACTTCAGAGGTACATTTTCGCCGCCTTCATAAATATCCTCTACAGGATTTTCCAGCTCATCCATGTGGGTGACTGTTGAGACTGGTAGAGAGTTTGGTTCTCTCTCATAATAAGTTTTCAACATATTTATATGGCACAGCTGAGTATTTTTGAGTCTATCGGGAGTCTCAACAACATAATCAGTATCACTGATCTTGTGCTTAACAATATAAGGGCCTGAATATCTTGCTTGTAAAGCATTGCCCTTTACAGGGAATAATACTAGCACCTTGTCCCCAGGTTTAAAGGAGCGAAATTTCGCCTTTTTATCATACCAGGTCTTCATATGGCTCTGGGCTTTCTGTAAATGTTTATTTGCCATTTCTCTGGCCTGGTGCAATTTTTCCTTAAGAGTGGACACATAGTCCAGAAGAGAAATTTCAGGTGGCTCTTCCCCGAGCCATTTCTCCTTCAAAGCAGTGAGTGGACCCCTCACTGAGTGTCCAAACACTAATTCAAAAGGGCTGAATCCCAGAGATTCCTGTACAGTCTCACGGACTGCAAATAAGAGGAGATGTACTCCTTCATCCCAGTCCTTCTCATTATCCTCCCCATAGGCCTTTATCATGGTCTTCAGTGTTTGATGAAAGCGTTCTAGAGCTCCTTGACTTTCGGGATGATAGGCACTTGATGTGTACTGCTTAATTTTGAGCTCATAATCACCTGCTGAAAAATGTTTGACATAAAATTTGAGCCTTGGTCCGATTGTACTGACCTGGGTAGACCGAAAGTCGTGAAAAATTTTATCAAGGCCCTAACTATAGTCTTAGTTTTAATATTTCTTAGAGGAATAGCCTCAGGAAATCGTGTAGAAGCACACATGATGGTAAGAAGATATTCATTTCCAGATCTTGTTCTAGGCAATGGGCCAACACAATCAATAATAATTCTACTAAATGGCTCCTCAAAAGCAGGGACTGGTTGAAGGGGAGCAGGAGGAATCTTCTGGTTGGGTTTTCCTACAATTTGACAGGTGTGGCAGGTTTTACAAAATTCGACAACATCCTGTCGAAGCTTGGGCCAGTAAAAACACTGTTGAATACGAGAGTAGATTTTCCTAACTCCCAAATGTCCAGCCATTGGATTTTCATGAGCCAGGCTTATTATTTCATTCCGGTATTTAGTGGGGACAACTATTTGATAAATAACCTCCCAATCACTATTGGAGGGTACTTCTGGTGGTCGCCATTTCCTCATAAGTACACCAGATTTTCTGAAATAACAGACAGGGGAGTTTTGGGCTTCAGCCTGTGTTAGAGCCTTTTCACGTGGCTCTGCAAGGTCAGGATCACTTTCCTGTTCCTGAATTAAAGAAGTCCGGGAAATGACATTCAAGGAGGTCCCCCTATCACTCTCAGGTGTAGTGGCCTCTTTACAATTTCTGGAGGAGTCAACACACTGACTCAGAAACGTCTGAGACAAATCAATGTCTTCAGAATCCGTAATTCTGTGACTGTTCTTATCCTCAGCTTTGCTGTTTAAATCAACACAATTGAGGTTGTTATCAACCTCAGCTTTCTTTGCCATGGACCGAGTCACAGCACATGCTGGAAAGGCAAAAGGAAAACATTCCTTCAAATTAATAATACTTTCATCTGTGCTCGGCTTATCCACCACTTGAGGTTCTACAGTGACTTTGTCACCAGCTAAGTCATTTCCCAATAATAAAGAAATACCTTTTACAGGCAGAGTAGGTCTGATTCCTACTGTCACAGTCCCATTTACTAAGCTACTTCTTAAATTTATTTTATGAAGTGGGACCTTTAAAGAGTTTGACTCAATACCTGATATTAGAACTTGTGCCCCTGTAGCACTTTCTTCAGAAAATGGCAAAATGCCTTCTAACATTAATGACTGAGTAGCCCCTGTGTCTCTCAGTATTTTTATTGGTAAGGAACAGTGCTTATCCCCATCAAGGGAAACAAAGCCTTCAGAAATAAATGGCTTATAATTTTCTAAAGCGTCTTGCTTTATAACATAATTTTCAGGGCATGGAACATATGCTAGTGCATTCTGTGAAGTAGAGGACTCATTTTTCCTTTTTAACAGCCAGCAATCAGATAATAAATGACCTGCTTTCTTACAATAATTACAAGTTTTAGTTGAACTGTTGGGTCGTAATGGTGTAGGGCTGGCATTGGATGACTTATTCTCGTTAGGCTTCCGATTAAATTTAGGTGGTGAAAAGTTTGTAGGATGGGAAGGATGATTGGAAGGATGAGTTTTATCTGAAGCTGGTCTAGGTCCACTTTGGAAAGAATTCTTGTGGGGCCAAAAATTTGTGGCGTTACGGCTCATTTTATGAGTTAAGGCATAGTCATCTGCTAGTACTGCTGCTCTGTTCAAAGTGTCAACTTTTTGTTCATCCAGGTGGGCCTTTATATCTGAATGTATCTTTCCTTTGAACTCTTCAATTAGCATCATTTCTTTTAATTTAGAGAAATCTTTCCCTATTTCTTTTGAATGGCACCACCTGTCAAATAAATTTTGCTTTTCTCTGGCAAATTCCACATGAGTTTGATTTTCGTTTTTATAATAATTTCTGAATTTCTGCCTATAGGCCTCTGGAACAAGTTCATATGCCTTAAGTATAGCCTCTTTAACAGTGTCATAATTATTGCTTTGCTCAGAAGATAGAGCGGAATAGATTTCTTGGGCCTTCCCTTTTAAAACACTTTGCAATAGCAAAGTCCAGACATCCCTTGGCCATTCTAAACTTGTTGCCACTTTTTCAAAATGTAAAAAAATATTTATCAATTTCTTTTTCTTGAAAGGGGGGAACTAGCCTAACATGTTTAGTTGCATCAAATCTACTTGGGGAAATTACATCTGAGCCTTGACGCTGTGATTCTAATTCTTTTATTTTTATTTCCTTTTGAATTTCTAATTCTTTTAAGTGCATTTCTTTTTGAGTTTCTATTTCCCTTAATTTTAATTCCCTATCCTCCTTTTCTTTTTGAGCCTGAATTTGTTCCCTTTCTTTTTGAGCTTCTAATTCTTTTAATTTAATTTCATTTTCTCTTTCTTCTTTTTCTTTTTGGGCCTCTAATTCTTTTAATTTCATTTCATTTTCCTGCCTTTTCATTTCTTGTTGCATTTCTAATCTCTTTAGTTCTAATTCTAACTTTTTGAGTTCAAGGGCATCAGTAGGTTGTGGTTCAGAGACAGGTGACCCAGACTGAGGCAAAAGACCCTCCTCAATATAATGATTAACAATGAGCTGTTTAAGTTTATGCTTGTTCAGACCAGGGGTGGCAGGTAATTTTAGACACTGAGCAAGTTGAAATAAATCCTCCTTCTTAAGAGATTCTAAAAGGGCCAAACTAGGAGATCTTTCAAATTCAGAAATAAATTCTGTCAGAATAAATACCATGATGAAAAGGTTTGCTGGTTCTCAGATTATATAAATAATAATACTGAAAGTTTCTAAGAAAGTTTAAATGTTTTGAAAGTGAGCCAAAATAATAATTGAAATATGCAAATAAAGCTTTCTCGTTATCTTATATTCAATCCCGGACGAGCCCCCAATTTCTGTTACGGTGTGGAATTATTAATGATATTGGTAACAGAAAGAAATCTGAGAATCAACACAAAACTATGAATTTAACTATTCTGAAATTTAATTAAAAAAAATTGATATAAAAAAAAATGATACAAAGATCTTTTACACTAATTGGGTTACAGAAAATAAAAAAAAACAATGGTACTTATCAATTATAGAATTAGTCCAAAGTACAGTTTGACAGAATCCAGTAATCCAGTGGTGAAGTATCTTCTGAAGAAAGTTACCAGCTGGTTGATGTAGTATTAAATCCAAGAATGTCTCTTCAGAAACAGTATCCCGTAGATTTGTAATAAAATTCTCACTTAGAAATTTCAGCAGTCTCCATTAAAATATAACAAAATGCTCCGTAAAATTCAAATGGAGTAAAAATGCAAGAAGTATTGGCGCCACAGGTAATTTCCAAATAATCCAGTAGAATCCTGGCTTTTCACAAAATAATATTATTCTGTTTCACAGAAAGTATAAATTCTCTTTTTCAAGACGAATAGATTCTCTTCAAAATTCTCTTTTGGAATCAATCTCCAAATTCACAAAGAAGCACTGCTTCTATAATAAATGCACTGTTCTGAAACAATAATATTCTCCAATGGAAATAACTGAAGTGAGTCTTTTTGAAAGGCTTTCTAAGAATGAGTTTTTGAATTCTGTTGACAAACCTTTATATAGTAACCAGATAGAATGTCCCAGAAGAGGAAGTTTCTGCAATGTTCTATTAGTTTCTGGGGGTTTCTGTTAAAGTTCAAGTAAACAAGGTCATTGACCTATTTAAACAATTAAACAATCAACAGCTATATGTACAATATATCAGTGTAACAAAGATGTAAACAAGGTCACTGAGTGCAAAAGAGTTAGACCAGTCAGAAAATGCAGCAATAAAAAAAAATATCTTTCTCATATAATTATCTACTAAGGATATATCAATCTCAATATAATATGGGGGCTATAACACTCTTATTCCTGTTTAGTTGACATTTGGAGTTTTGGTTAAAGTTTGTGGTTAAAGTTTTTTATTCAACCTTCAAGTACAGACTATACCCGGTATTTCTTGTCTGATCATCACGAAATTTCATATGCAGGTTTTAGGTCATGTCTACACGAGAATGTCCCCTTTTGGTCGTGATCGGTCAATCGGTATGGCTGCCCGAGCCCAAAACCCGAAAACCATTAGCACAGTCTACAGGTCGTATTTATGAAGGGATTTCATTGCAACTATAATGCCTAGATGAGAACGTCCCCATTTGGGCATGATCTGTCAACCATGATGGCTGCCCAAGCCCGAAACCCAAAAACTTTTAGCACAGTCTGCAGGTCATGTTTAATATGGACGGATTTCATTGTAACTTGATACGATGACTCCGTATGATGTCTACATGAGAATTTCCCCATTTGGGCGTGATCTATCAACCATCACGACTGCCCGAGCCCAAAACCCGAAAACCTTTAGCACAGTCTACAGGTCATATTTATGGAGGGATTTCATTGTAACTTGATAGATTGACTTCATATAATTTCTACACATGAGAAAGTCCCCTTTTGGACGTGATTGGGCAACTGTGACGGCTACAGGTGCCCGAAGCCCAAAAACCTTCAGCACAGTCTACAGGTCATATTTATGAAGGGATTTCATTGTAACTTCGTAGGATCAATCCACATGATGCCCAGATGAGAATGTCCCCTTTTGACTGCGATCATTCAGCCATGATGGCGGCCCGAGCCCAAAGCCTGAAAACCTTTTGCACAGTCTACACGTCATATTTGTGGAGGGATTTCATTGTAACTTGATAGGTTGACTTCATATAATGTCTAGATGAGAACGTCCCCTTTTGGGCAACTGTGACGGCAACAGGGGCCCGAAGCCCTAAAACCTTTAGCACAATCTACAGGTCATATTTATGGAGGGATTTCATTGTAACTTGATAGGTTGACTTCATATAATGTCTAGATGAGAACGTCCCCTTTTGGGCAACTGTGACGGCAACAGAGGCCTGAAGCCCGAAAATCTTTAGAATATTCCACAGGCCATAATTATGAAGGGATTTCATTGTAGCTTGGTAGGATGACTCCAAGTTTGTTGTTAAAAACCCAGACTGACCACATGTGGAAAAAAAAATGGACTCCCCTAACACCCTCCCCCCCCCCCCCCACTCTCCCCCACTCCTCATCCCCCATCCCACCTCCTCCTCACCCAGGGCCATTCATGCAATATTTATTCTTTGGTACAAAATGCATTTTTAGCCTGACTGTTTATATAAAGTCAGGGCTATAGTCATGACTTTCGTCCGTTCATCTGTCGGTCCATCCATCTGTCGGTCCATCCATCTGT
The DNA here is from genome assembly GCA_031216915.1 of Pictodentalium vernedei. NCBI lineage: Eukaryota > Metazoa > Mollusca > Scaphopoda > Dentaliida > Dentaliidae > Pictodentalium > Pictodentalium vernedei. The sequence goes on along the minus strand of CM062296.1, from coordinate 281,450,871 downwards.
CTGTAAACAATTGCTTTCCGATGGATAACTCCAGTTTGGATTCTTTGATTTCAACCAAAGTTGATATGTGTATTTTCCAGCTAGTAATTCAGGCCAGGTTTCAATACAGGTTCCACAACTGCCCCCCCCCCCCTCCACCCCCCCCCCCCCCACACACACACACACACACACACCCCACACACATACAAATTGTCACTTAGGCAATTATTCCCAAAATGCATTTTGAAGGATTGGGAGTTATTACATGCAAAAATGAAAATTGACTCATACAGCCCAACATTGCTTTATGTACTGCATCTTTAATCCTTTACCTAACACAAGTTGAAGCCAACAGTACAAATTATTTTTCTGAAAGATCACTTAGATCAGATTTTTTCATTTTTAGCTCAACTTTGACGAAGTCAAATTTGAGCTATTGTCATGGCCCGTCGTCCGTCTGTCCGTCTGTCCGTACGTCAACAATTGGCTATGGCTCGGGCTAGAGGTCGTATTTATGAACCGATCTTTGCGAAACTTCTTGTGTACCTTTGTTATGACCCTGGGATGGGAACGAGTGTTTTTAGGTGTGGTCCAAAATTCAAGATGGCTGCCAGTGGCCATTTTGTACCGATGATGCAAAAATCAGTTTTTTGTACAGAACTTCTGTATGAAAGTTCTGATTTGAATAAAGTTTTGTATAAATGTTTAGTACCATGGGATACATCACATATAATACGGGTTTTTTTCTCGTGCGTAAATTATGCAAATTAGACTGACTTTGATTTATTTAGTGTTACTTTCAGAGCTGTAAGTGCCAAGCTGCTATGGCTCGGGCTAGAGGCCGTATTTATGAACCGATCTTTACGAAACTTCTTGGGTACCTTTATTATGACCGTGGGACGAGAACGAGTGTTTTTGGGTGCGGTCCGAAATTCAAGATGGCTGCCAGCTGCCATTTTGTACCGACGATGCAGAAATCTGTTTTTTGTACAGAACTTCCATATGAAAGCTCTGATTTGAATAATTTTTTGTATGAATGTTTAGTACCATGGGATACATCACATATAATACGGGTTTTTTTCTCGTACGTAAATTGTGCAAATTAGACTAATTTTGATGTTTTTTTGGGTTACTTTCAGCACTGTAAGTGCAAATGCCAATACGGCTCGGGCTAGAGGCCGTATTTATGAATCGATCTTTACAAAACTTCTTGGGTACCTTTGGTATCACCGTGGGACGAGAACGAGTGTTTTGGGGTCCGGTCCGAAATTCAAGATGGCAGCCATTTTGTACAAAATTAGGTGCAATCAGATTTTTGCACAGAACTTCCATATGAAAGCCCTGATTTGAATAATTTTTTTGTGTGAATGTTTAGTACCATGGGATGCATCACATATAATACGGGTTTTTTTCTCGTGCAGAAGTTATGCAAATTAGATGAACTTTGATATTTCAGTGCGACTTACACACAGTAAGTACACATGTCAATACGGCTCAGACTAGAGTCTGTATTTATGAACTGATCTTCACGAAATGTCTTGGGTACCTTTGTTATCACCTTGGGACGAGAACGAGTGTTTCTGGGTGCGGTCTAAAATTCAAGATGGCTGCTAGTGGCCATTTTGTACCGAAATTAGGTCTAATCAGTTTTTTGTACACAACTTCTATACAGCTCAGACTAGAGGCCATATTTATGAACCAATCTTTACGAAACTTCTTGGGTACCTTTGTTATCACAGTGGGATGAGAGCGAGTGTTTTTGGGTGTGGTCCGAAATTCAAGATGGCCACCAGCAGCCATTTTGTACCAAAATTAGTGCAATCAGTCTTTTGTATAGAACTTCTGTATGAAAGTTCTGATTTTAATAAATTTTTGTATGAATGTTTAGTAACATGGAATACATCACATATTGTAAGGGTTTTTTTTTCATGCAGAAATTATGCAAATTAGATGAACTTTGATTTATTCAGTGCTACTTACACAATGTAAGCACACATGTCAATACGGCTCAGGGTAGAGGCTGTATTTATGAACCGATCTTCACAAAACTTCTTGGGTACCTTTGTTATCTCCTTGGGATGAGAATGAGTGTTTCTGGGTACGGTCCAAAATTCAAGATGGCTGCCAGTGGCCATTTTGTACCGAAATTAGGTCCAATCAGTTTTTTGTCACAAGTTCTATACAGCTCGTATTTATGAACTGATCTTCACAAAACTTCTTGAGTACTTTTGTTTTCACCTTGGGACAGGAACGAGTGTGTTTTGGGATGCCTTTGTTATCACTGTGCTATGAGAACAAATATTTTGGGGTTCAGTCAGACCCACTCTGGGACTCAAAAGATTTCTTTTCTAGTTTAGCATCTGACTTTCACCCACCTTTACAATACTTTACCTATACATTTGTTACAGGCAACGGTCAGTATTTATGTACAGACCGTTACAATACTTTATATGTACGTTTGTTATCAGGTCATTACCTAGATGTTTGTCATTGCTGTGTCACATACTATACATGTACATGTCTTTGTCTTGACAAGTTGAGCTACAGTGTCATTGACACTTTCATTTATTTACTTCTAACCATGGCTTATTACTCCTTATTGGAACAAGCTCATCAAGTTTGTTTCATTAATAGGTCATGAGGTATGTTTTGAAGTAGAGAAATGAAAAAATAAAATTTGAATAGCAAATTTTGTATATCACAAGTGCAGATATGGCAGATTCGTTAAGTAAACTGTTAACAAAAAATGGCTCCAACTATTTTGCGTCTAAGCATTGCCATTCCTGGGACAGTCGGGTTGCATGCGTGACATCACTCTAGTTTTTAGCTCACCTGACTGAAAGTCTGGGTGAGCTTTTCTTATCACTCTTTGTCCGTCGTCCGTCCGTCGTCCTGTGTGAAGGTGGTGTTTGAGCCTCTTTCTCCTAAACCACTGGCCACATTTCAATTAAATTTCATGTAAGTGGTGGTTATATAGGGGCATTTTGATTTTTATCCAAATTAGTTTTCGGCTCATATTGAGCAGAGGTGTGGGGAAAAAATGGCCAAATTTTTTGAAAATCTTCTTCTAATGTGATACCAGTAGCAGAGACTTGATATGTGGTATACAGAGTCCTTTTGAGGTTTAGAATCAAGTTTGTTCAAGAGAAGTTTGTCGGGCATTATTTGCCTTCGTTATGGGAGGGGCAAAAATTTTGGCCACGCCTAAAATTTCTATTTTCTGAACTGTGAGGTTGATTTGAATCAAATTTGATATGAGATGATAATGGGTCATAAGTAGTTGATTGATGCAAAAAAAAATTTTCTCATTGCCCCGTGGAAACCTCGGGAGTTAAAAATAGGAAAAACTTAAAACTGCCATATCTCCAAAACTACACGGCACAGAGAATTCTTATTTTGTATAAAGCTTACTTTTATCCAGTAGAATAGAATGGTTAAAAAAAATCCCTATCGGTTTGATCACAAGGTACTTTTTTCAGGACTTTGAAAAAGTGCTGAGTCAGCACTTTTTAACACTGCAGGCAATGGGAAAAACATTAAAAAATCTTCTTCTCCAGATCCAGCAGGCAGAATCTTTTGATATTTGGTATGCAACATTGTAGGGTGGATCTGATTCAAGTTTGTTCAAATCGGCCTCCTGGGTTTATATTTGGGCTCAGTATAGGAGCCCGATTTCGAACTTAGTGCATTTCAGGCAAATTTCTTAAAAAATCTTCTTCTCCAGATCCAGCAGGCAGAATGTTTTGATATTTGGTATGCAACATTTTGGGGTGGATCTGATTCAGGTTTGTTCAAATCAGCTCCCTAGATTCATATTTGGGCTCACTATAGAAGCTCGAATTCGAACTTAGTGCATTTTGGGCAAATTTCTTCAAAAATCTTCTTCTCCAGATTCAGCAGGCAGAATCTTTTCATATTTGGTATGCAACATTGTGGGGTGGATCTGATTCAAGTTTGTTCAAATCGGCCCCCTGGATTCATATTCGGGCTTACTATAGAAGTCCGAATTCGAACTTAGTGCATTTCAGGCAAATTTCTTCAAAAATCTTCTTCTCCAGATCCAGCAGGCAGAATCTTTTCATATTTGGTAAGCAACATTGTGGGGTGGATCTGATTCAAGTTTGTTCAAATTGGCCCCCTGGGTTTATATTTGGGCTCAGTATAGGTGCCCAAATTTGAACTTAGTGCATTTCAGGCAAATTTCTTAAAAAATATTCTTCTCCAGATCCAGCAGGCAGAATGTTTTGATATTTGGTATGCAACATTGTTGGGTGGATCTGATTCAAATTTGTTCAAATCGGCTCCCTAGATTCATATTTGGGTTCACTATAGAAGCTCAAATTCGAACTTAGTGCATTTCAGGCAAATTTCTTTAAAAATCTTCTTCTCCAGATCCAGCAGGCAGAATCTTTTCATACTTGGTGTGCAACATTGTGGGGTGGATCTGATTCAAGTTTGTTCAAATCGGCCCCCTGGATTCATATTTGGGTTCACTATAGAAGCTCGAATTCGAACTTAGTGCATTTCAGGCAAATTTCTTAAAAAATCTTCTTCTCCAGATCCAGCAGGCAGAATCTTTTGATATTTGGTATGCAACATTGTGGGGTGGATCTGATTCAAGTTTGTTCAAATCGGCTCCCTGGGTTTATATTTGGGCTCAGTATAGGAGCCCAAATTTGAACTTAGTGTATTTCAGGCAAATTTCTTTGAAAATCTTCTGATGAAGATCCAGCAGGCAGAATCTTCTGATATTGGGTATGCACCATGCTTAGGGGGGTGAGATTCAAGTTTGTTCAAGCCAAGTCCCTGGGTTCATATTTGGTAGCCCGAATTATAACTTGGTTCAAAATGAGGAATTTTCTTTAAACATCTTCTTCAGATCCAGCAGTCGGAATGTTTTGATATTTGGTATGCAGCATCCTTAGGGGGTGAGATTTAAGTTTGTTCAAGCCATGTCCCTAGGTCCATATTTGGACTCACTGTGGGAGCCCGAATGATAACTTAGTTCAAAATCAGGAATTTTCTTTAAAAATCTTCTTCAGATCCATCAGTTGGAATGTTTTGATATTTGGTGTGCAGCATCCTTAGGGGTGAGATTCAAGTTTGTTCAAGCCATGTCCCTAGGTCCATATTTGGACTCACTGTGGGAGCTCGAATTGTAACTTAGTTCAAAATGAGAAATTTTCTTTAAAAATCTTCTTCTTCAGATCCAGCCATCAGAATGTTTTGATATTTGGTGTGCAGCATCCTTAGGGGGGTGAGATTCAAGTTTGTTAAAGCCAAGTCCCTGGGTTCATATATGGGCTCCCTGTGGGAGCCTGAATTATAACTTAGTTCAATATGAGGAATATTCTTTAAAAATCTTTTTTTTTAGATCCACTGGTCAGAATCTTTGGATATTTGGTATAAGCTTTTCTTAGGAGGAGCAGATGCAACTTGTTGAAATCAATTCTCTGGGTTGATATTTAGGCTACCATGTCAGGTGAGCGCCCTCAGGCCCCTTGGGGCCTCTTGTTTTTAATCTTTTGACCTAGGCATATGATTTTTATGTTATGATGTTTGGCATGTGGGTGTATCACCATGAGATGATGCGTCGCGTACCATCATGACCCACATATGACATTGACCTTTGACCTCAAGGTCAAATTACTGATTTTTTGGCAAGTAAGCTTGTCCGGGCAAGGACTTATTTACCTTTTCACCTTGGCTTATAATATTAGGCATGTAGGTGTATCACCATTGGGCGATGTGTCGCATACTATCATGACCCACATATGACCTTGACCTCTGACCTGAAGGTCAAATTATTGATTTTTAGCTCACCTGAGCGAAGCTCAAAGGGAGCTTTACTGATCACTTTCTGTCCGTTGTCCGTCGTTAACTTTACATTATCGACTTCTTCTCACGAACTGCTGGATCAAATTCAACAAAATTTGCTGTGCATGTTCCCTATCATATGTCAAAGGGCCACATCCAAAAAGTGAGCCTAAATCTTAAAAAATCATCTTCTCATGAACCAGCAGTAGCAGAGACTTGATATTAAGTGTGCAGCTTCCTTTTGAGGTGTAGACTCAGATTTGTTCAAGAGAAGTTCTAGGGGCTATATTTGCCATCATTAGGAGGGGCAAGAATTTTTGCCCCGCCCAAAATTTCTATTTTCCAAACCGAGAGGCTGATTTGAACCAAATTTGACATGAGGTTTTATTGGGACATAAGTAGTTAATTTATGCCAAAAAAATGTTCCCGTTGCCCCATGGGAACCGCAGGAGCTAAAAATAGAAAAAATTAAAACGCCTTTATCTCCAAAACTACATGGCACTGAGAATTCTTATGTGGTGTGAAAGCTTTCTTAGGACCAACAGAATGGAATGGTAAAAAAAAATTGCTATCGGTTTTATCATGGGGTACTTTTTGGGGACTTTGAAAAAGTGCTGTGTCAGCATTTTTTAACACTGGGTGATGGGAAAAACATTTAAGACTACTTTTCTCCCAAACCACTGCTCCAAAAACTTTCAAATTTCACATAGAACATCTTTGGAAGATTGTTTCACATGTTTATTGAAATCAATTCCCTGGGTCCATATTTGGGCTCTCTATGGGAGCCCAAATGTTTAAATTAGTGCAGTATGAGAAATATTCTTTAAAAATCTTCTTCAGATCAACCAATAAGAACCTTTTGATATTTGGTATGCAGCATCCTTAGGAGGGTGAGATTCTTAAAAAAATTCTTCTTCAGATCCAGCAGTCGGAATGTTTTGATACTTGGTATGTAGCATCCTTAGGGGGGTGAGATTCAAGTTTGTTCAAGCCAAGTCCCTGGGTTTATATTTGGGCTCACTGTGGGAACCCGAATTATAATTTAGTTCAAAATGAGGAATTTTCTTAAAAAGTCTTCTTCAGATCCAGCAGTCAGAATGTTTTGATATTTGGTATGTAGGATCCTTAGGGGGGTGAGATTCAAATTTGTTCAAGCCATGTCCCTAGGTCCATATTTGGGCTCACTGTGGGAGCTCGAATTGTAACTTAGGTAAAAATGAGGACTTTTCTTAAAAAATCTTCTTTCTCAGATCCAGCAGTCGGAAGATTTTGATATTTGTTGTGCAGTATCCTTAGGGGGGGTGTGATTCAAGTTTGTTAAATCCAAGTCCCTGGGTTCGTATTTGGGCTCCCTGTGGAAGCCCGAATTATAACTTTGTTCAATATGAGGAACTTTTTTTAAAAATCTTCTTCAGATTCAGCAGTCGGAATGTTTTGATATTTGGCATGCAGCATCCTTAGGGGTGTGAGATTCAAGTTTGTTCAAGCCAAGTCCCTGGGTTGATATTTGCAGGCTCCCACACTGAATTATAACTTAGTTCAATATGAGGAATATTCTTCAAAAATCTTCTTCTCATCCACCAGTCAGAATCTTTTAATATTTGGAAAATGGCATCCCACTGGAGGTGAGATTCAAGTTTGTTCAAGCCAAGTCCCTGGGTTCATATTTGGGCTTCCTATGGGAGCCCGAATTATAACTTAGTTCAATATGAGGAATATTCTTTAAAAAAAATTTTTTTTTAGATCCACTGATCTGAATCTTTGATTTGGTCAAGCCAGAAACCAGAAAATAATCAGATTGTCATCTGCAAAATGGAGTCCCCAGAGGGTGAATTTAGTGATGCTACCCGAACAGCAGGGTAGCATCACTAAATTTACTCTCTATGAACCTCAATGAACCTCAATCTGAATCAGAGTCTCAAAAGTAAACAGAAAGAGGTACCCAGAGGATAACTTTGCCCACTGTATGGGATAGCATCATCAAATTCACCCTCTGGGGACCTCATTCTGCAAATGTCAGACTGCTTATTTTCAGGTCTGGATTTGGTATAAGCTTTTCTAAGGAGGGGCAGATGCAACTTGTTGAAATCAATTCCCTGGGTTTTATATTTAGGCTACCATGTCAGGTGAGCGCCCTCAGGCCCCCTGGGGCCTCTTGTTTTTTTTATCTTTTGACCTAGGCTTATGATATTTGGCATGTTGGTGTATCAACATAAGACAACATTGTATCATGTACTGTTGTGATGACAGATGACCTTAATCTTTGACATCAAGGTCAAATTATTGAATTGTTCAGCTAGGTTTATGATATTTGGAATATGAATGCAACAGCCAGGCTGATGTGTCACATTCTATCTTGAACATCCATGATCTTGACATTTGACCTTTAGTTTGATCTTTCTTAGTCGTAAGTTGAAATCATGGAACTAATCAAAGGGGAGACATGTGTTTTAGTTCACTAAAACAGTTCCCTCTAGTTTTTATTGAAAACATAGCATAAAGGAAACGGAAATTAACATATTCCCAATTATCACAATTCTTGTCTTATTTCATAATCCTTTCATAAACATTGAACATTATCCTTTTCATCAAACACAACACACAGTCAGGTTAATCTACAAGGTCACTGACACTTTCATTTTTTTTCTTTCCCTCAATTTTGTCTGTTGCATAGCTCAAAAACAAGCTTACGATTTCAACCAAACTTATATGTTATTATTAAATGTTTAACCCTTAGCAGAGCTGAGACTTCCATAAGGGTACTGTTGGAATAATTGTTATTTTTTCTAACTTTTAGATCGCCACACAAATATTTCCAAATTAACCCCTATTGGCCAAAACTGATATGAATTTCAAAATTGACCAACTTCATGGGCAAATTTGTCTCATTGCATGACTGTTGTACCAATTATTTTGGTATGGATAGATGCAACAATCATTGCAGAAGAAAGTTACTGTTTACTTTTTGACCTCAGATTTAATCCTCTAGCACATGAGGGCGAGAATAAGAGTACCATTTAAAAATACCAAAATTAGAAAACTTGGCTGCTCTTTTCTGTCATTTGGGAAAGGGTTAATATCAAACACTTTGCTTTGCTATATGCAGAGATGCTTAATGAACAAATCCACGGTTGTAAGTTATGCTCTGGTGCTTAACCCAACATATGCTTTGGCCACTTAAAGAATGGTACTGTCCGAAAAAAATTGATTTTCAGTGAATTTTGCAATTTTCTGTACTCATTTGCTCTAATTGCAAGGTTGTTGTAGCAATTATTTTGGTATGGATACAGGCAATTATGACTGCAGAAGAAAGTTACTATTTACTTTTTAATCTCAGATTTAACCGTCAAGCAAAATGAGGGTGAGAATAAGAGTTCTGTTTAAAAATGTCAAATAAGCCAACTTTGGATGCTTTTTTCTATCGTTTCGCAAAGGGTTAATTTCAAATACTTTGCTTTGCTCTATGTAGTCTGCCTTTTTACAGTAAAAAGTTGGGAAAGCCTGTAATTTGTCCAACAAATTACAATTCTCTATTAATTTACAGATTGCCTTCCATATTCTTGTGGTTATGCACAATTCCTAGTTAGAGGTTCTCCGGGGAGGGGGGGGGGGGGAGTTCTGACCCTAGTACCCTACTGCCAGTGCGCACACTCAAACTAAATAAGATTATTGCCCTTCGATTCCGACTTTCGTGGGTTCATAAGCAAATAAATTTATTCGGGTTGCCAGTGATTTCAAATCCCACATCGTCCCTGTGCGCCTTCAAAGCACTGAAACTTATCATTCATTCATTGTTTGCTGCCAGTCCTGGACCTGAATTTAAATAAAATTTTCATAACTAAAGTTTGAGTATTCATTTAACATTTTGCACAACACTGAAAGCAAAGATAAGACAAAAAAATTTATCAACCCTCTCTCTGAGATAAATTAAACACATCACCGCTGAAATATGTTCTCTGAACACAACACATGGAATCTTATATGAAGAAACTGGTTGGCAATCACTGCAGTCAAGGCGAGAAAAACATAAGCTAATACAGTATTTTAAAATATATCATAATCTTGTACCGTCTTATATTTCCAATAGAATCCCCCCACCAATATCAGTGAATCAAATACATGATTTACGTCATTCTCAAAATCGCGTGTCCCTTTCTGTGGAACCAAAAATTATCAACTATCATTTATTCCATCAACAACCAAACTATGGAATGATTTCCCTGTCAACATCAGAGAAAATAGCCTCATTACAGATTTCAAAAACTACCTAAATCAGAACGTCTGCCGAGTACCACCATTCTTTTACAATTCGAGATCCCGCAAAGCGCAGGTATATCACTGCAGACTACGATTACTGTGCAGTCATCTTAATGAGCACCTCTTTGTGAACCACCTGGCCACCTCGCCAAACTGCATATACGGTGAATGCCAGACAACTGAACATTTTCTTCTAAAATGTCCAAACCATAATCGAATAAGAAGTGATACACTGTGCTTACTTCCTTTCATGTTTGACTGTAATACCTTGCTGTACCGATGTGAGTTTTATAGTACTGGCGATAATCGAATTATATTTGAAGCGGTGCATCAGTTTGTTCTTAAATCTGAACACTTTACGTAATATTTGAATAACCATAAAAGGTCAGAGGATGGACTGCTTCTGTAAATATGGACACTCAACATCGTTACTCCTCGAGATCGAGTTACCGAAAAATCTATATCAATCGAAATGCTGGTGCCTCACTGTGTTTTTGACCCAGATCCTTCTTCCCCCATGGCCACTCCTACCATGGTGTTAACACAGGTTGCTTCGAGCCCAAAAAGTCACGAGAGCATAGGATACCACTTTACAGTTTTTTCAAATAACTGTCTTCACTATAATTATATTACATGACTCAGTGCGTGGAGGGTGTGTTGTGGATGGATCGACCGTGGAGTGGAAATTCTGCCCAAGCAATAGTTGCAAATCTGTTGCAAAGCACGGTAAGAGCAGGCAAGGCTCCGGCTGATGGAAGCCCTGGGTTGAACCCGGAGTCCCGTTGGCTGGAGTATTGCTTGTGCTGCATGTTGTAATGCACAGAACTTGAAGTGATATGTTGGATGATAGTTCCGCTCTGCGGGTGGTTTGGTTGCAATTCGCTCTCCACATGCTGTAGTTATCTGGTAAAATACTAGCTGGTTTGCTGAACCACTCCATTCCTGATACTTTACATACAAATGGTTGTTAGTTTTGGTCTATCACAGAATACCTAACTCTACCTGACTGGGTGGGAGTTACACTATGTGACCTTTGGACATGCATTAGTTGCATTGTAGTTCTTGACTGCACTGCAAAAGGTAAAAAAGTACATTTAGTTTTTTTAAATTTGTGGCTCTTCTCTCCTACGAAAATACACGTGTCTATTCAAATACTATTGTCTCACCCTGACATTCTTATTCTTATGTTTCTATCTAGAGTCAGCAGTCAATACTTCTTGATAAATATTACTGAAAGTTACTTACCTAAGAAAAACTATCGTAAAAAAACCGACAATTATCCAGATACTTCAACTGAATAAAGTACAGAATGGAGGTGGTTTTGAATATGCAGTTATTAATACCCATTCAAACAAAAACCCTTTTCTACCATTTCTTCCCATTTTCTTCTTATCTTCATTTTTTATTTAACAACATATACAATTATCTCTTATTTCCTCCTTTACCAAACCTACTATCAAATCATAACTATAACTTGAAAGTTTAATGAATAATCCACCATTATTGGGTTTGGATGGTAATCTTGATTGTATGTGTACCTGTCTTCTCGACTGTATTATGTTCAAGTGTTCTACTGGTGGAAACAACCTCATAAAAGTTTACAGCTTACTGCTGAATCCACACTTACTATAACTGATACAGTTGTATATATTTGAGAACTGGAAATAAACATTGTTTAAACTAAATATCTTGTGATAGGCTGGGGTGGGTTGGGGGGGCATATGGTTTGTTATTCTGGCAGTTCCTTCTTATTCATATTGTTGTATGCTCTTCTCTTTTGATGAGCACACAACGTTCATTATCGGTAACACTCTGTATGGATCAGAAGTTTGTTTTCATTAAATTGTGGGTTTTTGGGGACTTTCCTACTTTGCTGACACATGCTTTTCACACTCGTCAATGTATCTTACCTGTCTTATCTGCCAGTGAGAAGTCCTCTTCTTATTATAATTAGCTGTAAATTCCATAACTCGAGGGTGGATTTTAATGAAAACCAACATAAATCAGTATTATTGCTGTTTAATTCTTTTTTATATTTGTTTTTTTTTCTTGGATTTTTTCTCAAACTCAGTTGAAACTTACCTTTTGGACAATCGTTTGTTCACGCCATGAGTTCTATTGAATTCAGTCATGTCCAACCGGTTGGTTGTCCCAGTATTAGAGTAGAATTTTTTTTTTTTTTTGCAAAATTTGGGTGTCTCAAAACATTGAGTAAATTACAGTATCTGATAACTGTAAGATTAAATGTGGATGAGCATGGGTTGGAAGTTTTGTTTTTCATTTGAGAGAAGCTGAAAATACAGTAGCCCTCTGTTAATTGAAGAGATAGTGTACTAGTGAAAAATATTCAATTTACAAAATTATTCAATTATCGGGGATTTCGTCACTTTCTCATATTCTATAGTGTTGTGCGGGGTTTTTTTCTGACCTCGGTTTCGGTTCAGTTCAGTTTTGTCTAAAAAACTTGGTTTATAGGTCGGGTTTCGTTTTTTTGCAATAAAAAGATTGAAGACTTGAAAAATATCACACAGTGGCAATTAAAATACATATTCTGTCATATTTTGAATGATAATTCATCTGGCAATGGCTAGCATCAATTTATTCCCCCCCTCCCCCTCCCCACACACACCAACACAAATCTCCTACGTAGGTGGACACGTCCAATACCTCCACCCCTCCCCACCCCACCCCCAAAATACTTTAAAAGACTCAAGGCAGGACTGCATGAGCAGTGCCAGGAAATTGGCAGGAAAAAGTTGAGGGAACCAGTAAATTGTTGGGCAGGGTAAGCTGCATTGCATCTCTCCAAGGAATTCTCCCTCACAACCTCCTCCCAAACTACTTCCGACCTTAAGACTCTGGTATTATTGGAAGAATCCTTGCTACCACTGGCTATCCTGGTCTCAAAATCCAGGTGGACCTAGTAGCCTAGTACTGGCCTACCATCCATCCACAACCCCCACCTCGAGATATTTTAGAAAAAAATGTACTCTGAACTATGCCATCTGAGACGGATCACTTCTTAGACCAGTTGCACATTGGTACATTGATATAGAGTGTTAGGTTGCTCTCAGTACAGGTGGCTCAGTTACGCATCCGGATGTGAAACCGTAACTGGTAGTTTGGAATGGGGAGGCAATATTTGTGGTGGGTGGGCTGATTCGGCTCGACAGTCGACACCACATCCTTTCCATAGGTAGCCCAGACTTCCACACACTCCCCTTAAATTCCGTGCCCGGCCCATGCCAGAATGTGCCATGCTCATTTGATTTTTAGAACAACCATAATTTACACTGACAAGTTTTTATCTGTAATGTTTTGAACTGTACCTTTTTCTGTTTGCCTTTCGAAGGTGGCGTTCACTTACAATATCCATCTGTTGTTTGCGAAACTAAATCAGTTCTGTATTATATGAGGCAAAATGTTCAATTTAATTGTGTGCAGGGGATTTTAGGCCTCGCAGTTTCGCATGGTCTGCAGGTAAATACTAAATAGGAGTGGGGATATTCCATTGTGGTATGCACTCGCATGCATACATTGGATAAATGCATCAAGGGAGGTGACAATGTTGAACGTTAATTCTAAGCACGTGTCCGGAAAACCCACGCGACAAATATGTTTTGTATTTCACAGTAATCTGCCATTTAAAAAAACAAAGACTATTTTTTCCTTGGTTTTATTCACGATTCTGTTGTTAGGTAATTAATACACCCGAATATGTGCTGATATGAAGCCGCTTGCGAAGTCCCCAAGTTGCTCATTTTGACATTTGTAGGCGTGTCAAGATTTTCATTCTGAGAATTTCTGACAGAACAAACCAACCCACTTTTGTAACCCTGCTGTGTAATTGGACAAGAGTTGTCATACCTCATACGAAAATATCTTGGAATGAGTGATCATTCTTCTAATGCGACTGTGACTCCTGTTAGACAGTGTTTCTCTAGAGTCTGAATACATGAATACTGACGACAGAGTTATCAGTTGACATTACGGATTTAGTTTTAAGTCGTTGACAATGCAAACTGAAAAGTGTAAACATAAGTTTCCGACATTTCGTAGCGAAAACCGAAACCGTACTGATTTAACAATTATACGGTTTTGGTTTTAGAGCCAAACCAAAACCGACTCACAAAATCGGATAACAAAAAAACGCAAATACTCTATAGAAAAACTGAGCATCTATTTTTAGCTCAACTTCACAACGTTAAGGATGAGCTATTGGGATGGGTTGCGATCCGTCGCATGTGCATACATCTGTTCCTCTGTTTGTCCACAATTCCTTTGGCACACCCTACAAGCTGCAGCTCTCACCCAATCAGTTTGAAATTTCATATGTGTCTTTGGGGCAGTGTCTAGATAGGAGTTATCAAAGTTTTCTGAATTTCGTTGAAAAATATGGCCACCAACAGCCATCTTAGATTTGGCATATAAATTGTCAGCAATTCCATTGGCACACCCTGCAAGCCGCATCACTCACCTGATTAGTTCCAAATTTCATATGTGGCTTTGGGGCAATGTCCAGATGGGAGCTATTGAATTTGTCCAATTTTCATTGAAAAACCTGGCCAACAGTGGCCATCTCAGATTTGGCATATAAATTGTCAACAATTCCATTGGCATACCCTGCTGGCCACATCTCTGGTCACTTTCTCATATTCTAGAGATAAACTGAGCATCTATTTTTAGCTCAACTTGTCAATGTCAAGTATGAGCTATTGAGATGGGTTGTGATCCATCGCATGTCCATACGTCCGTACCTCTGTATGTCCACAATTCCTTTAGAACACCCTATAGGCCGCATCTTTTACCTGAACAGTTTCAGATTTCATATGTAGCTATGGGGCAATGTCTAGATAGGAGTTATCAAATTTTTCTGAATTTTGTTGAAAAATATGGCCACGAACAGCCATCTTAGATTTGGCATATAAATTGTCAGCAATTTCATTAGCACACCCTACAAGCTGCATCACTCACCTGATTAGTTTCAAATTTCATATGTGGCTTTAGGGCAATGTCTAGATGGGAGCTATTTTTCTAAATTTCATTGAAAAACATGGCCAACAGTGGCCATCTCAGATTTGGCATATAAATTGTCAACAGGAAGTCCGAACCCTGAAATGTGAATATTCAAAAGTTAAGCAAAACCAAAAATATATGGTTTTTAATCTCTTTTTTTCGTTTCGGTTTTGGTTTCCACTTAAAAACTGAGTTTTGATTTCGGATCTGTTAAACTGACCACCTCTAATATGTAGCTTTGCTATGATGTCTAAATGGGAGCTGTCAAATTTTTCTGAATTTTGTTGAAAAATATGGTAGCCAGCAGTAGGGATGTGCAGTTAACCGAAAATTTGGTTTGGTTTCGGTTTTGTTACAAAAATCAAAACCGAAACAATTACAGAAAACCTGTCGTCACGGTTTCCAACTTCCAACTTCAGTGTTGAAAAACTCTCAATCAGGTCATCACTTTTCAGAATAATGAGAAAAACAACCTAAAGTTAACTTTGTTTTCAGACTTTAAAGTCTTGATACCCCTGTTTAGCTCACCTGGCCTGAAAGGCCATGTGAGCTTTTCTCATCACTTGGCGTCCGTCGTCGTCCAGCATCCGTAAACTTTTCACATTTCATCTTTCCTATCTGTAACCGCTCAGCCGGTGTGAACCAAACTTGGCAGGAATGGTCTCTGGGAGGTCCTCTCCAAACGATCGTCATTTTGTTCCCGTTGGATGAAAAACATGTCTAACAGAGGCATTCTTTGATTCTGGTTGGTGAATTTTCAAAAATTTTCTCCTCTGAAACTGCCAGGCCAAATGTTTTGAAACTTCACATAAATGATGACTGGGACCCCCTCTATCAACGATCCTCATTTAACGTTGATTGGGTCACAAACATGGCCGCAGTTGCGGCTTATAGTTACTGTTGAAACCCCATGGGAAATCACATTTTCATCTTCTTCTCTGGAAAAACCGAGGTGACGTGAAAACAAACCTGTCAAGGATAGTCTATGGGAGGTCCTCTACAAACGATCCTCATTTTGTTCCCGTGGGTTGAAAAACATGGCCACCAGAGGCATTCTTTGATTCTGATTGGTGGATTTTCAAAAATCTTTTCCTCTGAAAGTGCTAGGCCAAATGTTTTGATACTTCACATAAATGATGACTGAGACCTCCTCTACCAACGATCATCATTTAATGTTGATCGGGTTGCAAACATGGCCACAATTGCAGCTTATAGTTACTATAGAAACCCTATGGGAAATCACATTTTCATCTTCTTCTCCGGAACTACTGAGCCTATGTCAATCAAACTTGGCAGGGATGGTCTGTGGGAAGTCCTCTACAAACGAACCTCATTTTGTTCCCGTGGGATGAAAAACATGGCTGCCAGAGGCATTCTTTGATTCTGATTGGTGGATTTTCAAAAATCTCCTCCTCTGAAACTGCCAGGCCAAATGTTTTGATACTTCATATAAGTGATGACTGGGACACCCTCTACCAACGACCCTCATTTAATATTGATCGGGTTGTAAACATGGCCACAATTGCAGCTTATAGTTACTATAGAAACCTTATGGGAAATCGCATTTTCATCTTTTCTGGAACTACTGAGCCAACGTGAACCAAATTTCGCAGGAATGGTCTATGAGAGGATGGAAATATGTGGCCACCAGAGGCTATATTCTAATGCCTAACCCAATGCCTTTCCTGTCTGCACGGAGATTGGTACTGTCAGCAAAATACTTGTTTTTAGCTCACCTGACTGAAAGTCAGGGTGAGCTTTTCTTATCACTCTTCGTCCGTTGTCCATCCGTCTGTCATCCTGCGTGAAGGTGGTGTTTGAGCCTCTTACTCCTGGCCACATTTTAATTAAATTTCATGTAGGTAGTGGTTATATAGGGGCATTTTGATTTTTATGCAAATTAGGTTTCGGCTCATATTGAGCAGAGGGGTGTGGAAAAAATGGCCAAATTTTTTGAAAATCTTCTTCTAATGAACCACCAGTAGCAGAGACTTGATATATGGTATACAGAGTCCTTTTGAGGTTTAGAATCAAGTTTGTTCACGAGAAGTTTGTCGGCATTATTTGCCTTCGTTATGGGAGGGCAAAAATTTTGACCGCGCCAAAAATTTCTATTTTCTGAACTGTGAGGTCGATTTGAACCAAATTTTGTATGAGATGATAATGGGTCATAAGTAGTTGATTGATACAAAAAAATTTTTTTCTCATTGTCCCGTGGGAACCTCAGGAGCTAAAAATAGGAAAAACCTTAAAACTGCCATATCTCCAAAACTACTCGGCACAGAGAATTCTTATTTTGTATAAAGCTTACTTTTATCCAGTGGAATAGAATGGTTAAAAAAAATCCTATCAGTTTGATCACAAGGTACTTTTTTCAGGACTTTGAAAAAGTGCTGAGTCAGCACTTTTTAACACTGTAGGCAATGGGAAAAACATTAAAAAATCTTCTCCAGATCCAGCAGGCAGAATCTTTTGATATTTGGTATGCAACATTGTAGGGTGGATCTGATTCAAGTTTGTTCAAATCAGCCCCCTGGGTTCATATTTGGGCTGAGTATAGGACCCCGATTTCGAACTGAGTGCATTTCATGCAAATTTCTTAAAAAATCTTCTCCAGATCCAGCAGGCAGAATCTTTTGATATTTGGTATGCAACATTGTCGGGTGGATCTGATTCAAGTTTGTTGAAATCGGACCCCTGGGTTTATATTTGGGCTCAGTATAGGAGCCCAAATTTGAACTTAGTGCATTTCAGGCAAATTTCTTTGAAAATCTTCTTCTCAAGATCCAGCAGGCAGAATCTTTTGATGTTGGGTATGCACCATGCTTAGGGGGGTGAGATTCAAGTTTGTTCAAGCCAAGTCCCTGGGTTCATATTTGGGCTCACTGTGGTTGCCCGAATAATAACTTAGTTGAAAATGAGGAATTTTCTTTAAAAATCTTCTTCAGATCCAAAAGTCGGAATGTTTTGATATTTGGTATGCAGCATCCTTAGGGGGGGGGGGGGGGGGGGGGGGGGGGGGAGATTCATGTTTGTTCAAGCATGTCCCTGGGTCCATATTTGGGCTCACTGTGGGATCCCGAATGATAACTTAGTTCAAAATGAGGAAATTTCTTTCAAAATCTTCTTCAGATCCAGAAGTCAGAATGTGTTGATATTTGGTATGCAGCATCCTTAGGGGGGTGAGATTCAAGTTTGTTCAAGCCATGTCCCTAGGTCAATATTTAGACTCACTGTGGGAGCTCAAATTGTAACTTAGTTCAAAATGAGGAATTTTCTTAAAAAATCTTCTTCTTCAGATCCAGCAGTCGGAATGTTTTGATATTTGGTGCGCAGCATTCTTAGGGGGGTGAGATTCAAGTTTGTTAAAGCCAAGTTCCTGGGTTCATATATGGGCTCCCTGTGGGAGCCCGAATTATAACTTAGTTCAATGTGAGGAATATTCTTTAAAAATCTTCTCTTTTTTTTAGATCCACTGGTCAGAATCTTTGGATATTTGGTATAAGTTTTTCTTAGGAGGAGCAGATGCAACTTGTTGAAAGTAATTCTCTGGATTGATATTTAGGCTACCATGTCAGGTGAGTGCCCTCAGGCCCCCTGGGGCCTCTTGTTTGAGAATCTGGTACGGGTTGGTTTCAGTTTTTCTCCACTGAGAACTGGGGAAAAAAAAATATTGTGTATACAGTACAGGTCAAAATAAGCTGTAGCATAATTGCAATAAACTAAGTAAACTGCTGCTCCTGCACTGACAAGATCAGAATCTGACATTTTCTGGAAAGCTATCAGTGAGAGCTTTCCAGAAAATGGTGTCAGCTTCTGGTCTTATCAATGTAGGAAGAGAAAGATACATAGTTTATAGGATTAACCTACAACTTATTTTGACTTGTACTGTAAAACAACTTCAACTGTAAAGTAATTATCTATTCTCTCTTACTTATCAGAAAAATAGTGATTGATGACAGGTGTTTGGAAAGAATGGAAGTTTGTTTATATTCTGTTCCCATCATGTCAGCTTAGATGATAGTAATTATATATATCCTTTAAGATCTGACAAAAAATGGAGTAAAATGTGTTTCCTGTAACCCTTTACCTGTCCAAAAGCTGTTTTGAAAGAGAATACTGTCTGAAAGAATTGTCATTTTCAAAATATTTTAACCCTTTTTTACTGATTTTTTTTTGTTGAAACAGAATTCATAAATGTGTGCATTTTCAAGAAAATCTTCTTTGAAACTACAAGGCCAAATGGTTTGAAAAACTTAATGTAACTGATGACTGTAACCCCCTCTATCAATGATCCTCATTTAATCTTCATCGGGTTGCAATTATGGCTGCATTTATGGCTTATAGTTACTTAGAAACCCTATAGGAAAATCACATTTTCATCATCTTCACTGAAAGTACTGAGCCAATGTGAACCAGACTTGGCAGGTATGGTCTATGAGAGGTTCTCTACAACTGTTACTCATTTTATTCCTGTTGGGTGAAAAACGTGGCCGCCAGAAGCATTCTTTGATTCTGATTGGTCAATTTTGAAAACTCTTCTCCTCTGAAACCACAGGGCCAAATGTTTTGAAATTTTGCATGGTTAATGGCTGGGACACCCTCTACCAACAATCCTGATTTAATGTTGATCGTTTTGCAAACATGGCCACAATTACAGTTTATAGTTACTATAGAAAACCCCTATGGGAAATCACATTTTCATCTTCTCTCGGGAACTACTGAGCCGACATGAACCAAAAACTTGGCAAGAATGGTCTATATGAGGCCCTCTACAAATGATCCTCTTTTTGTTCCTGTTGGTTGGAAAATATGGCCACCAGAGACATTCTATGATTCTGTTTTGTGGATTCAAATGTTTTGAAACTTCACGTCATTGAAGACTGGGACACCTTCTACCAATGATCCTCATGTAATGTTCATGTAATGTTGCAAACATGGCCACAATTACAGCTCATAGTTACCATGGAAAGACTATGAGAAATCACATTTTTATATGTAGTTCCAGGTGAGCGATTACAGGCTCTGTAGAGCCTCTAGTTTAATAAAGCTTCACTAACTGGTATTTACAAGCGCGGGGGGCGTGGTGGCATTGTGGAAACCGGTTCTCGTCAGATCATCAAAGTTAAGCAATGTCGAGCCCGGTTAGTCCTCGGATGGGTGGCCATCTGAGTGATCGATTCAGACTCCCGCGTTGTGTCCTTGGGCAAGGCAATTAACCCCAATTGGCCACATGGGGGCACGATGACGCTGTGTACTAAGGTGTACTGCACATCGAGCTGCTCGTCATTGCTCGGTGGTTCTCTCCGGGTACTCTGGCTTCCTCCACCCGTAAATCTGCCATGGTCATGATTAGCCATAGTTTGTTAGATTGTTTTTGGACGCCAGCAGCCATCTTGGATTTGGCCTATAAATTGTCAGTTCCATTAGCACATCATACAGGCTACATATCTCACCTAATATTTTTATCAATTTCATATGTAGCTTTGGTGTGATGTCTATATGGGAGCTATCAAGTTTTTCTGAATTTCGTTCAAAAACAATCTTTGATTCTGCGTATAAATTGTCAACAGTTCTATCAGTACACCCTACATATCGCATCCCTCGCCTGATCTTTTTCAGATTTCTTACGTAGCTTTGCTGTGGTGTCTTTTCTGTAAAAACTTGATTAAATGACATGGCATTGCTGGAGCTTTCTATTTAGTTCTGTCTTGAACAAGTTGAGCTGCAATGTCATTGAAACTTTCATGTTATTTCTTGTTGGATGGAGCTCATAGGGCTCGGTCAAACAAGATATAACAGAATATACACCTACACTGTGTGTATTGAGATGAAATAAATATAAGGATTGCCGTTGTTGACAAGGTAATTTAACAGCTTACCAGTTTTTACCTCACCTGGTTGAAGCTCAAGGGAAGCTTTAGTGATCACTTTCTGCCTGACCGTTTGCCATCTGCCCAGCATCAACTTTACTTCATCGACTTCTTATAAACCAATTGGTTGAATGAACCAAACTTGATATGCAAGTTCCTTTTCATATGTCAGCAGGGCCATGCCCAGGACATTTTTGGTACCGGTATACCGGTTTGGGTGCTCAAACTCCAGGCACCCAAACTCATTGTATTCATATATAATCTCCATCCCATAGTCTGCTAAAATGGTGGAAATTCATCAAAAAATGTTACATGACTAAAATCAACATGAAGCTCATCCCCTGAATCCCGAACTAGGATACTTTAGCTGACTAAAAATATGCCTAAGGCAAATGTACTCTGATGAAAAAAATGTACGGAACAGGAATGCAGAAAGCATGTGGAGGCATTACAGTAATTTCAACTTTTGTGCCTTTCAAAAACATTGCGTTCAGTACAGTAAACCTACATTCAGTTTCCATCTCTACTGCCTACAGCTTTTGGTTTTGCCTGTGGCATATATGGACAGGTGTCCCCAAATTATCCTTGGATATAGCCCTGGTCAATTCACATTTGTTCAAATAAGGTTGCCACATCCACAGGTGGCACCACAAGGGGCATAATTCTGTTAGACCCCACAAATCTTTTTTTAAAAATTAAAAAAACTCTTCTCCCGAACTACCAATCAGAATCCTTTGGTACTTGGTGTATGACAACATTAGAGGGGTCAGATTCAGGTTTGGTTGTAACATGTCTGTGGGTTCATATTTTGGCTTCCTATGGGGACCCAAATTTTAACTTTGTGCAATATAAAGAAATTTATTTAAAAATCGTCTTCAGATTTACCTGCCCAAATCTCTTGATATTTGGTATGCTGCATCTTTAGCTTGAAGTTTGTCCAAATCAAGTCCTTGATGTTATATTTGGGCTCACTGTGGATATTTGGTAATCAGCATCCTTAGTGGTGCGAGATTCAAGTTTTATCAAATCAAGTCCCTGGGTACATATTTGGTCTCCCTATGGGAACCCAAATTTTAACTTGGTGCAACATGAAGAGATTTATTTAAAAATCTTCAGATCTACCAATCCAAATGTCTTGATATTTGGTATTCTGCATCTTTTGGAGGGGGGTGGGGGTGGGTGGGAGTGTTAGCATGAAGGTTGTCCAAATTAATTCTGTGGAGTCATATTTGGGCTCACTGTAGGAGCCCATATTTTAACTTAGTGTAACCTGAGGAGTATTTTTAAATTTGAAATTAAGGAAAGCTTAAAACGAGTAGCTTAATTTTTTCAGCAGAAGAAGAAAGTAATACCATTTAAAAAGTTTTTGTGCAAAGGCATAAATGAGTAACATGGGATACTGCATCTTGTGTCATCAACTTTTTTTCATGGAGTCAATGAGTTGCTTTGATGTAACACACTGGGTCTCTGTTAACTGAGTTGCAAGTTTACTGGTGGAAATTATTCAATAAACAAAAATTACTCATTTAGCAGGGACTTGGTCACTTTCTCATATTTTAGAGATAAACTGAGCCATTACAGATCCAGAGCCGATTTGGTAACCGTTACAGGTATGGGCACCCAAACTCTGGAGCCCAAATGTCTCCAAATTCCTGTAGGAATTTCCAATTTTTAGTAGAAATCTATACACATGTAGTTGTTAAAAAGCACTTCAGGACACATGCAGTGGTTAGTCTAATCATCTATGAAAACATCTCAATTTATTTTGAAATTCCTGGATCCGTCCCTGAGAGTATTTTATTATCCCCCCCTCCCCCGGGGGGTATATAGGAGTCAACTTGTCAGTCGGTCTTTCATCGTCGCTGTCAGTCCGTTGCACAAACTTGTGGGGCGAACTACTTCCACAGTTTTAGCCGCATTTTCATGAAACTTCACAAAAAATGATCAACATCATGAGGAGCAGTGCATGACATATTTTTTTCGCGATCGGATTCAAGATGGCCGACTGGTGACCATATTGGAGGGTTTTTTTTAATGTAAACTTGTGGAGCAAACTACTTCTACAGTTTTAGCCGCATTTTCATGAAACTTCACAAAGGTGATCAACATGATGATGGGAAGTGCGTGACATAATTTTTTTCCCGCTCGGTTTCAAGATGGCCAACTGGTGGCTATATTGGATTTTTTTTTTCTTAGAAAAATTGAATGCCACTTTTCTGTCATCCACACTAGGCAGTATGCCACGGTGGGGGTATAGCACGCGACAGACGATCTCTAGTTTTGTCTGGAGATATTCTCTAATGTTTATGGACCATTGTTCTCAAAATTGGTATGAATGATCACCACCATGGTAACTGGTGCACCTGCGATTATAGTTCTGGTCGGACTATTTTTGCCAGAGTTATGCTCCTTTTTATCTTAGAATGCCTGAATTTTGTCCAGAGATTTTCTCAGATGTTTATGGGTCGAGTCCTGTGAAACTTTGTATGGATGTTAACTACCATATGGGAACCTGTGCACCCACAATTATAGTTTCAATTGGACTTTTTTGCCAGAGTTATGCTCCTTTTTGTCTTAGAATAATCTTTGCAGCCGGGGCGACGGGGGGTATGGCCAAGCAAGATGTAATAGGATATATGCCTAGACTGATTGTATTGAGGTGAAAAAAATGTAAGTTGTTGACAAGGTAATTCTTCTACAGCTTACCAGATTTTTATTAGATTAAGCAGAGTTTAATTTATAACCTATTGCAGTTAACAGGTCACTTTTGTACTGAAGGTATAGTAAATGGTTTGGTATTTGGAAGTCAATTAACAGGGTTATTCATTAAGTGATAGCCACTAATTTATTTGTATAAAAATGAAAAAAAATTCTTTTGAATTTTCTTGAAATATCTCTAAATCTTCTTTAAAACCACTTGGATAGTGATTGAATTTCATTTTTTGCTCACCTGTGGTAATCATATATACATGTATACTAATCATGGTCATGTTAGAATCATGTACATTGTAGGTTTAAGTACATTGAATTTTGTTTGTATAGACTTTGTTGTACTTACATCAGTCAGCATGTATCTGAAGAGTTTTATTAACTGTTTTTAGTTTTCTATAAAGTTGAAGTTTTAACCAGGGTATTTGCATGATCTTTTTCAGAGATTTTACCTGAGTTCTCCATCACATATCAGTTCACTGAAGGATGAACACCATTGTAATCGCTTTCACACACCACTGTACTCATCAAAGAAATTAAAAAATCCAGTAAGTAATAAAAGCTGCCACATTGTAATTTGAATGGCTTTTAACCTTCAGAGGAAAGGACAATTACCAAACACACCACAACCTGGAAGTCTAGTGACTTGTGATTAATTGCTGGACAAGTCTTGGCTGTCAGTAAAGGCTGGTTGAGATACCACTGCTGTTATTCCTGGTCTATTGCTTAGTTCTTAATTCTCTGCCTGCTGCAGGCAGATTTTTCTGTCCAAGGTCAAGGTCATTGATCATTCATCCATTCCAACTTTGTCTTGTCCATAAAACATGTTTCATGGGCAGACCTTGTTCATACTTTACTCAGTAATTGCTCACATGACTCAAGGGCATGTCATGACCTTAATCTGAGGACATAACTTCAAAGTCACAGACTGTTTGCTTGTCAAGGTCATAGACTGTATGTTTGTTCCAACTTGGTCCGGTCCATGAAACAGGATTACATGGGCAGACCTTGTTCATGCTTTACAACAATGCTTGCTCAGGACTCAACTGTGTGTCATGAGCTTGAATCAAGGTCATAACTTCAGATCATTCGGAGGGGCTCTGTCCATAGACAGAGTTGGTTTCCACTCTCTAATTAATTTTATGCCTGGTTGATCGAAACCAACCTTGACATGTGGGTTGGATAGGGTGAGAGAAAGAACTCTATTTATTTTGGGGTCATCGTGCCATTGGTCAAGGTCACATTGACCATCAACAATTTTCTGGAAGTGTCAAGATGGAGTTGGGTTCCACTCCCTGACTGGAGTTTCACTTGGCCATTTGAAATGAAACTTGACATGTTGGCTGGGTAAGATGAGAGGAAAAAAGTCCTGTATATTTTGGGGTCATTGTGCCAAAAGTCAAGATGTGAGTGACCTTGAATTTACCAATTTTTCATAGGTTGGTTTCAGCTCTTTAATTAAATTCTCTTTGGCTGATCAAAACCAACTTGATATGTGGGTTGGGCATGATGAGAGGAAGAACCCTATTTCTTTTGCGGTCATTGTGCCAAATGTTGAGGTCACAGTGAAATTTTAAAAGCCATCATTGGTTAAAATTTTCCTTGGGAACCTTGAAAATGAAGCAGTGTTTGTTTACTGTGGTAAACAATCTATATTTTGCTGGTAGAATAGGATCTGGTAATGAGTGCCTGGATAGAAATCTTCTAAAATGGGCAACATGGGTATAAACGATTGACTGGACTTAACTTTATATGCTTATTTCTGTTATGGTTAGCCATAGTGCAGAAATGACTTTAAACGCCAAGAAATAAATTGGTTGCAATTTCATCCACCTGAGGACAGACATGTTAACTCTCCCGGAATGCCTGGGAAAATCTCGAAATTTCAGTGTAGTTCCCGGCCCAGACGGGAATCAGTTTTGGGTAAAAAATCCCGGAAAACAACAGTCGAATATTTCTTTCCCGTTGTAACTTATGTAAAACGTTCAGAATCAAATCACATGCATTTCAAACTCTGGTAAAAAACTCACAAACCAGTAAAATAAGGATTTAAGTTAAATTTATTTAAGGAAAGGGTATTTTATAATATATATTTCAGCTGTGTTCATGTTTATTTTTGTATTTCTCTTCACAATCGGAGATTCGTGATTAATGTGCGAGCATCGAAGTGAAAGTAGGTGACTTGCTTTAAAAAAATTGAAAACTCCACCTTCATTTAAATGCAGTTTTCTGGTAAACAAAATATATGAAAAGGGATTAAATAATATATATGTATTTGTTCACAGAATGGCTTTAATTCTCATCCCTTTTCCAAACACAATCAAAACGTAAACAACACCTTGATCTCAACTATTATACAGTTTAAAAATAGGTTCAAGTTGCTTAGGATGCCGAAAAATTATGACTGCAGATTTATACACAATGGACTTATTTTCTAACAATACATGTATGCTGTTGTGCTGACAACAGAGCTATTAACTGTTGTTGGTTGTCTGTACCCAGAAAATTTCAAATGGAATTAAAAAAAAGACAAATCCTTTAATGATGAAAAGAAAAGTTTTGTTTAGGGCACAAACGTTCACACATACATGAAGGATTTTGATAAAAATACTTTCCAAGTACAAATCTTCTTGAAGTAATTGAACATTAGGACATCTTTTCCTGTTAACATTTCCAGACTTTGGAAATTATTATATGAGCAGACTTTGATAAAAGCAAACCAAAGGTGATGTGCTCGCGCGAACTTTTCCCTGAAATCCATCCCATTTTCCTGAAAATCACCCTCAGGTTCCCTGAAAAATTATTCTGGAGGTTAACATGTCTGCCTGAGGAGCTGATTTAGTTTTTAGTTAGTTTTTTCTTTATCCTTTAGTTTTTCTTTTATCTACCTTCAGTTAGGTAAAGATTACAACTCAAGCATCTATGGGTCAATTAATTCACCAAACATTGGAAAAGTGCACTATTCGCTATTATCTCCAAATGACAAATGATTTTTTTTTTGTGTTGTAGAAATAATTATGCCTCCGTGCTTACTCCTTTGACTCCCCACGCTGACTATATGCTTTTCTTGTCTAATAATTTTAATGCTTATTCACTAAATATACAAATTTTAAATTTTATCAACATTTTCTTTTTATGTATCTGTGAATAGAGAGCTCATCTGATTAACCCTGTAATGGCATGGCCTTTCTGGTTGAACGTGCCATTGACCCCAAATAATCACACAAAGACATGCAAAGTTCAGCTATGATTTTAATTACTCTACTTGTTTAATAGTATTTCATTGGAAACTAGACTGAGTCAAAAAAGAAAGTATAATAGAAACAAATGTGACAAAATAGCATAAAGGATGAAATATAATAGTTCTAATGTTGCATGTTTGTGGACAAGAAGTCGTGCAAAGAGTTTAATGACATGTTGTTGTTGTCCACCCAACCATATACAATTTGGCTTTGGATTTCAAAATAGCACATGCTACCCGAGAATGTCAAATTGAATGGATGGCCGACGATTTTCTTTGTGTTATGTTGTGCTAGAGAGCCTGGGTTATTGAGAAAACATGCTAGTTTTTGTCTTCCGACATTTTAAAAAATGCCAAGGTTAACTGAAAATCAGAGGTTGCGTGCCATTGAAATGATTGAGGCTGGGATACCTCCAGATGAGCTCGCTACTGAGTTTGGAGTCACTGTGGCCACTATTTACCATCTCATTGGAAGGTATAGAACCACTGGATCTACTGCCAACCGACCACGTTCAGGTCGACCAAGAGTTACGACCCCTGCACAAGACGACACATTAGGATGTCTCACTTGCTGGATCTCTTCCTTCCGGTGATGAGGACAGCAGCAATTACTCCTGGTAGAACTAACAATAGAATCAGTTCACAAACTCTCCGCAACAGACTCGCTGAACACGGCATCTGAAGTAGGCATCCATACCACGGACCAATCCTTACCCAACGTCATCATACCATCAGAATGGAATGGGTATGTTGGCGTGTTCGCTGGACTCAGCACCGTTGGAGCACAGTTCTTTTTACTGATGAATCACGATTTTGGCTACGACGTGCTGATGGTAGGGCAAGAGTGTATCGCCGACGAGGAGAACAGTTTTCTGGTGCTTGCTTGCATGTAGAAATGCGACCGTTTCGGCAGGGGTTGTGTAATGGGTTAGGCAGGAATTTCCTTGCACGATCGAACGCAGTTGATCTTCATCGGTGGTGATCTGAATGGACAGCGATGTAGGGACGAAATTCTTAACGCTGTTGTCCCATTGTTCAATGCTAACGTCGGATTGCAGTTATTCCAGCAAGACAATGCCTGCTGTCACATGGCACGTATCTGTCGTGACTTTCTTAAGGAGCAGAGCATCAAACGTCTTCCCTGGCCCCCACTTTGGCCAGATTTGTCGCCAATCGAGTATCTTTGGGATCAGTTGGACCACCAGGTACGACTTCATGATCTTCAGACGTTAGGCGATTTACATAATGTTCTAAGGCAGAAGTGGAACACAATACCATAGGGTGACATCCAGAGACTTATCAGGTCCATGCACCATCGATGTCTTGCCATCCTAGAGGCAAATGGTGCACATACACGCTATTGACTGCATGTATAAACTTTTCATTTCACCCCATGTCTGAATTGCAACATCCTGATGTGATGCTGGCAACAGTAAGAACATGAAATTATGCAAATTCATACAGCTAGACTCGAAATATGAATTTACAATAATTTGTTTGAGATTAAAGTCGATAATAAGAAAAAAATTGCTCCTTGAAGCTTATTATACTTTCTTTTTTGACTCAGTATATATATTATAGTTTAAATAAGGAATGATCGTTTTTTTCTGTCTATTTCTTGAGTTATGAACCCCTAAAAACAAAGGGCAAACTGTGTAAATGGGAGTAGCCCATTTACACTGTGTTTGGCCTTTGTTTTTGGGGGTTTATAATTCAAGAAATGGACAGAAACAAACCATCATTCCTTATAATTAAACTTGAGGGACAATAAATTTAAACACTCTCTAATTTGTGGAGTTAAAATAAAAACCAGGTCACATCTTGGTTCCTAGTGATAATTGAATAAAAACAGCATAGTTTTCTAAAATTCTGTTTGAAATAACGATACATTTCACTGAAACATATTCTTGTGTCAGTAAAAATTGTATTCACCAATGAATTGCGTAAGTTAAAAGGAACATCATGGGCCAAGTCTGCACAAAACTTCAATCTCCTTTTCCACTTGACGGGAGTGTAACATCACTGAGTTAAATTTATTTCGGATTTTGACCATTTCCTGAGAAACTGAAAACACAGTTTGTAAATGTGGAGTTCAATATAAACCCAGATGACATGAAGTTGGTTGAACTTTGTCTCAGAAAGAGTTTGTTCAGGCTATTTGGAAATTGAAAAGTTTTGTTCGCATGAGTTTCGTTTGTGCATTATTATGGCCGCCCATTGTTTACGTTTGATTTGGGTAAACCAATGAACACAGACGATCAACTATTGCCTATAAACAAATTGAACATGGATTAAAAAGCATGATAAGGATTTCATTGTTTATTAAATTTTATTTTGAAAGTCTTTTTAATATGATTAAATAAATATTAATTACTTTTCATGTTGAAACAATATGAGTTTGCAGGGGTTCTTTTTCATTCACACTGTGCAATGTAATTTTCAAGACAAATATTGGGGGCTTGGTTTAGGGCGGGCCTAAATGCATTTTTTTCGTTTCATTGTGTTATGAAAAGAAAAAAAAAGAAATACTTTAGACAATCATTTTGCCTGAAAATGCATGAACAGAAAAAGATTGAATTATATCTTAAATGGTTGCAGGATTCAAAAAGAAGTGATATTCTTGTGTATTTGCAGCTTCAGAGAACAGAAGATGTACACATCATAGTTCCTCCAGGGTCTTACTCAATATCAGCTGGTGCATGTGGTAGCAAAGGACAGCAGTCACATATAATCCATATACAGGAAGGACAAACTATTGATGTGGATTTCACTCTTTGAATTTTGAAAATCGACTCTCTGGCATCTGAATTTGTGTATACTCTTTACTCTTTGAACTTTTTGGTGCTAAATACTCTGGTGCTAAATACTTCCTTTTGGATCTTGAGCATCTGAACTTGAGTTTACAGTGCTTTACAGGACAAATTAAAAAACGTGGACTTAAATTAATTAAGGGGACCTAAAATTGTCATCGCAAAAATTATGCGGGAAGTTAAAAGGAATTAATGGGAACAAAGTGGTACAGTATGGCTGCCATGGACTGGTCAGTTTCGATGCCTGGGCAATATTTCCACGGATGTAATAATATTAGATTCCAAAAACTAATTATAGGGTTCATCATCAAAAATTTATTTAATGAAGCACTGGGTATTTTGCTGCTGATGATTTTTATTACCTCGTAAATGTATGCGTGGATGTCTACGAGTGGATTACAACCAATCCACGGAGACTGTACTGTACATCCAATTCAACATTAAAGCATCTATTTTACAAGTGGTCTTTTTAACACTACACCTCACCTCAGGTCTGCCTTTTTTCAAGCTTTTAAAATATCAGATGTAGGATATATCTCATGATTTCTATGCTGCACCCCAGGTCTACCAGGCAGGGCTAATATTTTCATCTAAATTTGGGCGCATCCATTTGGATTCTCTTGAAAATGATAGCGAGAATTTATACCTGCTATGAGTGTCCCAGGATCCCATGAGGCCAATATGCTTGAACCCCTGTTGTATACCACTAGTAACATATACTAACCCTTTACCCAACACAGCTTTTTTAAGTTTTAAAACATAAATTGAATTTGATAATTTTTAAAAAAATGTACAGTTTTTACCAATAAAACCTTACAAATATAGATGTCATTGGAACTGACTCATTGAGCCGGTTCCAATGACAGCCAAATTTGTACAATTTTATTGACAGAGTGTCAGGATATCTCAGGTCATGTTAGCCTCATATTGGTCAACATATTGGTTAATTTTCTGCCACTATGTTAGATAAAGGGTTAAATTGACTCAATTCCTAACAGAGGTGCATCAAGAATCTACATTCTCAGATTCTCATCGAAATATAAGCCCTGCCAGGGCTCTAAGCCCAGGTATGCCTAAAGCATAAAGCAAACCAAGAATATGAACTTTTGATGACAAGGAAATAATTGCAAAAAATAAAAAATAATGTTTTAGGCCTCATAATCTACAGAATAGCATGGGTGGTGGTGTATTTCATCCCTTGAGTGCAAGAAGGCTTTGCAATGCTAAACATTGCAAAGCCTTCTTGCACTCAAGGGACATATTTAGCAATTTTATTAACTCGGTAGCTTCTTGTCAGATCACCGAAGTTAAGCAACGTCGAGCCCGGTTAGTCCTCGGATGGGTGACCGTCTGAGCAATCGATTCGGACTCCCGCGTTGTGTCCTTGGGCAAGGCACTTAACCCCAATTGTCCACATGGAGGCACGATGATGCCATGTACTAAGGCGTACTGCACATCGATGGTGCGCATGTCTTCAACCAATCCAACCCTGCCTGTGCTGTAGTGCAGAGTTACGATGTTGAGGAGCTGGCAGCTGCTCGTCGTTGCTCGGTGGTTCTCTCCGGGTACTCTGGATTCCTTCACCCGTAAAACTGTCACGGTCATAATTAGCCATTGTGCATAAGTATGTGACCTTAAACACCAATAAATAAATAAATTAACTGGGTAAAATATCAGGCATAAACCATTTAATTTTTATATTTTTTCATTTGCATTGGTTATAAAAAGAGCATGCACCAGCAAAAAGGGCCATGTGGAAGGTCCTGATAAACAGATATTTTTATACTGTACCAATGACCCAGACTTAGCTGGTGCTAACTCTTAAAATTCTAGGGCCAAACACAAAGTTTGCCCCCCAATTCCCCAAATTTGCATCTAAAACCAAAAGAAATCATGTCTTGAAGGACCTCCATACTTTGCTCTCACTGCGCATGCGCAGTGTCAAGGACGTCCCGAAATTGGCGCCAATTATCATTCTTTGTTTGGCCCTTCATCAGTTCACATCTGACTGATATTTGTGCTTGTAAATCTCAGTTTAAATGATGCCAGACACATAAATATTAGAGAAATGGTGGATATAAAGTGCATATAGAAGGAGGAGAGGAAAAATGAGTGACAGAAAATATTCAGGGCTGTAACTTAAAATTTTTTAATGAAATTATGTTAAGTTGCCTATTTTCGAGGCATGGGCCTGTTGTTGTCATTCTTGCTATGAAGTTTCACTGCTTATTCAGTGTTTCCTCTCTCCTTGTCATTTAGATCCCCCCTTGCTATTCTCCCATGCTTTTGGCATATTTTTGAGTAATATTATTACTAAAATTTCTTGGGAGATTAAGCTGGGTAACAGAATGAATTCTGTTCTTTTCCCCATGTTTACGTTCTCACCCATGGGTGTTTAGGCGTAGTGTTCTGCATCTACCATCTGATGTTCTGCAGATTCTTCCCTGGAAGTCTCTGTTTTGCATCAGATAGTGTATTATTGGTAACTGATTTTGGGCCAGGATTATCAGTGCCTGGAGTCATGTTTCTGGTGTTTTTACACTTCTTGTTTACATTGGCAACAGTCTCGGTTGAGGGGGACTTTTTGTCTTTGTACTAGTTTAATTCATTACAAGATACATTATTATTATTCGTAAGTGTTGCATTAATTGTTTAAAATATTTTTAAAATTTTTGTCCACACTTAGGCTTGGGATCCAATGGGGCTCAACGTTACTTTTCAGAAACTTGGGCTTTGCTGAAAAAATATTTTTTCAAAAATTATTTTTGATTTCATTTATTTTTTCTATGTTAATGGATCATGTTATTATGTATCTTTGTTTGCAGGGGTTCGTGCAAGTACTAGTACTTATTGTTTTCTTTTCACAATGAAAGGATATTGTTCAAATTGTAATGAGAGGAAATCTTCCTCTGGCTTTCATGATCATTGTATAAATTGTAGTCGGTGTACTCGCACTAACCCCTGTTCAGTATGTGAATTTTGGGATGACAAACATTGGAAACGTGTGTCACGGTATGTTGTTAGCGGGGAAAGGACTATGCCGGTCCTTTCTCGGCAGGGTCACTCTAGTTTATCAGTTTCTATTTCAGAGGAACAAGAACAGGGTGATGTTTCCGTGATATCTTCCAAAGGTGCGCCTCCGTCGTCACAATCAAATGAAGAGCTAGCGGCAAAAGTGCTCATGGAGATACGCCAATTGCCTAAGAGGTCCCTAGTAGGATCGACGGCATTGACGTCCGCTAGCTCGCCCGGTGTAGCGTCCATTCATCGAATGGTTCGGCAGCTGGGTTCGTCCGTTGCGGTCCAGGAAGGAGATTTGGGTGTTGCGAGCACTATAAATATTCAAGGTGCACACCCAGTGACGGCAGATAAGAGGAGAGAACGGAGGAAGCCTAGTAGTCCGGTTCCTAGCTCGTCCAGGTCCATCCGGGCTGCGAGCGAGAGAGGCCCCTCTCTCGTACAACAACATCTGGGACCAGATGTTGTGGTACAAAATGTTTCGCAAGCGGAGCATACATCCGCCGATCGGGACGCTCCGTTGTATAGACAGTCCGGAGAGACTGTACAAAAGGCTTCCTCATCCTCTCAGCAGCGCACACGACCGCACCTTGGCTACGTGACCGCCGATATCCAGCCAGCTTCGCCGATCAGGGATTCCACGGCGACCAGGTCACGCCATCCGGTAGCCAGGGACAAGAGGCCTGCAGACTCCGGACGTTCGCATAAGAGAAGTATGCAGGAGTCAGTTTACACGGAGTTTCCGGCGGCTAAGCAACGTAAGACCGCTACTCCGCAGGCCTCGGTGACGGACGTGCAAGCTCAGATAGCACAAATTATCGCAGCATCCCAGCAACCGACAGAATCGGTATCGGATCAAGAATTATCCGACGACGCTGGGTCGGTACGTTCCGCCAAAGCATCGGGTGCGGACGACCAAGATCATCATGAGGTCCGACAGGATGGCGAAAGGGATACTGAGGACTTGGAGCTATCCCTTTTGGAGCAACATAAAGCTGCCGTAGATTTCATCCGGCACTTCCTTCCACAAGTTGTTCCGTCGGGCCAGACTGCTGTGAGGCCAGATAAGAGACTGATAGCGTCATTGGACACTGAATTTTTTGAGCAGTTCAGAGACATCGTCCCTGAGTTTCTGACACAGTCCAATAATGTCACAAGAACATTCGAATTATTGAACGACGCTATCTATAAGCTTGCTTCCAAAACAGGCAAAGCTGGTTTCTTGTCCGCTAATGCTCTCAACCTGCCTTTCATCAATTCAAGGAATAAATTCGATACGGCAGGACAGGGAATACCGAGAGTTCCTCTGCGTCAAGACGACGAGGCGGAAGACTTGGAATTGTCATTACCGTCGTCTATGTCTATTCCAACCGCAACGTTGGAAACGACAATAACGTCTAACAGAGCAAGCTTAGACGCTTTATCATACGCAGACCACCTTACAAAGGCGTTATCATTGCGTCTTCAAGGGAAAGAATTCCAGGATATCCTCATTAAGACTTCTTTCAAGGGCAGTAGCTTATTCCACGTATAACTCCGCCCTTTCAGTGGCAAACCTGGAGTTGGTTAGACGTGATGCAGCCCTAGCTACATCCACACGTGTGGATAGTAAGGTGAAGAACTCTCTCAGAGTCGCTTCGGTCTCCGGAGAGCTTCTCTTCGACGGCAAGCTTTCAGCAATCTATGATAAGATAACTAAGAAAGCTTCGGATTCTCTGCTTTTTAGTTCCGCTTCCAAAAAGTCGGATACAGCAGAGAAGAGTAAGACAGGTACTTCTGGGACAAATACGCCCAAGAGAGGTTCCTATAGAGGTTCTTATACGTCCTCTAGGTCTTATTCTAGAGACCGTCAAGGCAGCGACTCACGTACGGGACATTCTTCAGGCCGAGACAACCGGTCTGACGTCCCGAGGTCGACGGGACGAGGTGCGGGTCGTGGAGGACGTGGTTTCTCCTTCCGCAGGCCTCGCAGGTCCAGGAGGTGATGGTTTGAACCTCTATCGTGTTCCGGTTGGCGGAAGGTTATCGAGTTTTACAGACGAGTGGGCGTCGATTACGGACGACCCCTGGGTCAGAGGGGTAATTTCGGAAGGACTAAGAATATCCTTCAAACAAAAGCCTCCATTAACTCGAAGTCCAAAATGGACTCAGCTTCCGTCAAATCCGCAGAAAAGAGATGCTCTTTTATCGGAAGTACAGTCTCTTTTGATGAAGAATCGGTAGAGGTCGTAGAAGACCAGGAATCACCGGGTTTCTACAGCCATCTGTTTCTGGTTCCGAAACCAGACGGCTCGTTCCGTCCAGTCATAGATCTGAGCTGGATAAACAAGCTGATCGTCGCTCCGAAGTTTTATATTACGATTATGCTACAAGCATAGATCTCAAAGATGCGTACTTTCACGTCAAGGTACATCCGACATTCAGAAAGTATCTACGCTTCGCAGTCCTAGGAGTTGTATATCAATTCCGGGCAATGTGCTTCGGATTGAACCTAGCGCCCTGGGCTTTCACTCAAATAATGAACTCGGTAATGATGCATTTCCGAGCTCATTCGTCTGCGGTAACGTCGGCCTACCTGGACGACATTCTTCAGAGGTACGGCAACGAGTTAACGCTTCAGAACGATGTGCAGAATCTGCTTCTATTGCTCCGACGTCTCGGTTTTGTTATAAACGAGGAGAAGTCGGATCTGGTGCCGTCCAAGTCATTCACTCATCTGGGAATGAGCTTCGAGACGCACAACAATCTCGTTCGTCTGCCGTTAACCAGAGCAAAGTTAATCAGTTGTTACGCTCGCTATTGTCTTCATGCAGACAAAGTCACAGCGAGGGAGTTCATGAGACTGATAGGTCTGTGCGGAGTCGCTGCGGATCTCATTCCGATGGGGCGGTTGCACACTCGTCCTCTCCAAATTTTCTTGACTCAGAATTGGAGTGTGAAGATTCATTCGCTCGATTCAGACGTTCTCTTGTCAGATCAAGTGAAACAAGAGATTCAGACTTGGGCAAGCATTCAGTGGTTGACTCAGGGAGTTCCGCTGCAGTTGCCGGATCCGGGTTTTACGATTATGACGGATGCCAGTCAAACAGGTTGGGGTGCAACATTGATCCCAACAGATTCGAAGTGCAGGGTCTTTGGGATCTGCAGTTTCTAAGCAAGCACATAAACATCAAGGAAATGATGTCGATTTGGCTTGCATTACGTCATTGGATGAACATTATTCAGAAAGCTCATGTCCAAATCCTGTCCGACAATATGACAATAGTGGCGTATATCCGGAACCAGAGAGGCACTCATTCCGTTCCGTTATTCAATTTAACGGAAAGAATCCTTCTGTTTTCTCTAGAACACCAAGTTCTACTTTCGGTCCGTCATATACCGGGTCGTCTGAATGTACTAGCAGACTCCCTTTCACGGAAGGGTCGATTGTTGCCGTCAGAGTGGACTCTCAACAAACAGGTATTCAATCAGATTTGCTACCAATGGGAACGGCCAATGATAGACTTATTTGTGACACATCTCAACAATCAGTTGCAGACGTATGTGTCACCATGTCTGGATCCATGAGCATATGCAGTAGACGCTCTATCGATCTCGTGGGACGGAATGATAGGATATGCGTATCCTCCAGCGCCATCAATACAGCAAGTATTGCTAAAGATAAAACAATCTCAATGCAGGATTCTGTTGGTAGCATCTCTGTCTCCACAGAGACCGTGGATAAATCTACTCAGATGTCTGCTGTGGGACTTACCGCGAAAGCTTCCTCCACAGGAGGATCTTCTTTCGCAGGGGAAATCGCGTCAACTTCATCACAACCCGCAAGGTCTCAACCTTCACGTTCTTCCGTTGTGCGGTCCTTCTTGCATGGCAAGCATTTTACAGGCCGAGCAGTGGACGCGATTTCTAACTGTAGGAGGACCTCCTCTTCGCTAAACTATGCGGCTAAGAGGAAGGTCTTTCGTCGTTGGTGTAGGGATCATTCTGTTGATATTTTTGATCCCTCCATACCAGACATTGCAAACTTTCTAGTATACTTGTTTGACGAGATCAAACTGCAGCCTGTTACTATTAAAGGTTATAGGTCTATATTATCTGATACCTATGCACACCATGATAGTTTACAAATTGGATCTAATGTCTCTTTATCTAAGTTAGTTAGAAACTTCTCGATAAATAGACCTAGAACTCTTAGATTAATTCCTAAATGGAATTTAGCTTGGGTTGTTCTTAAACTGAAAGAAAAGCCATTTGAGCCTCTTGGGACAGTAGATTTCAAATTCTTGTCTTATAAGACAGCTTTTCTCTTAGCTTTCTCTTCTGCTAGAAGAGTCAGTGAGCTTCATGCACTATCGGTGGACGATTCTCACTATCGTAGTGTCGGGAACACTATTACCTTTACTACTAATGTTGGATTTTTAGCTAAGAATCAGGCTCCTAATAAATACCCGGAACCTATTGTTATTAAGGCTCTTCCGTCTTCAGACGGGCGTAGGCCTTTACTCTGTCCTGTTAGAACTTTACGTATTTATAAACAAAGATCTCAGTTTATCAGAAAGGGACGAAAACGCTTCTTTCTGTCTCTGATGCCTAATAGAAAGGACATTTCGGTCCATTCTATTGCTAGATGGATTCAATTAACTATCCGTACTGCTTATGATAATCTATCTTCTACTCAGCAGTCTGTGCTTAAGATTTTGGCTCATGAAGTAAGAGCTGTTTCTACATCTTGGGCTTACGCAAATAGTGTTGCTATTACAGATTTAATGAAAGCTGCTTATTGGTCTCAGCCATCCACATTCACAAATTTTTATCTCAGAAATATTGAGTCCATTTCTGGAGACCTGCATTGTTTAGGTCCGTTATCTGTTGCTTTGAATGTCGTCCACTAAACAGTTGCAACTATAGTTATGCAGGCTTTCTGTTCCGGCAGTGACTCCGTCCTGCTGCCCTCTTCGCTCTGGGCTATTTGACCCAGGGCAAGGGGAAGGGGGGGGGGGGGGGGAGGGTGTTCCCCTTAGGTCACCTGCTTTATAGTGAAAAGCAAGGGGATTCCTCCTCCGGAGTCAGTAATTCTGAGTCGTTACCGGGATGGTTTTAAAGTGTAATATTAATGTTAAAAATTCATTCATGTCATGTTTTTAAAGTGTAGCTCAGTGTGAAGCATTTGTATATGTCAAGTGTCAAACGGGCGTTAATATACAATCCTCGGACACTTTTAAAAGAATATAAAGAGTCTCAATTCTCTGGACTAACTTTATTTATTGGCTTACTTTAAAAATAATTAGTATATAGGGTTATACTGGATGTTAATAGAGAACATGGATGTTATTATGCTCAATTATGGAGGGTATTGTATCTTTCTAATTTATCATAAAATAAGAAAGATACATGTAAAGCCTAATACTCCTTTTCTCCTTGAGGGGTTGACTCTATTTATATAGTTGAGCTTATTGGATTTTCCTCTATGTCCTAGGCCCTCCAGCCTTTTACTATTCAGCTAAGTCTGGGTCATTGATACAGTATAAAAATGTTAAAAAATTTATAGTAATTTATATATTTTTTATACTTACCAATGACCCAGACAGGGATGGCCCTCCCAGGAGTTGGGAACACCTCCCCGCAGAGTACATACATAGCGCTGACCAGGCACTGCTTGTAAGAATGATAATTGGCGCCAATTTCGGGACGTCCTTGACACTGCGCATGCGCAGTGAGGACAAAGTATGGAGGTCCTTCAGGACATGATTTCTTTTGGTTTTAGATGCAAATTTGGGGGATTGGGGGGCAAAATTTGTGTTTGGCCCTAGAATTTTAAGAGTTAGCACCAGCTAAGTCTGGGTCATTGGTAAGTATAAAAAATATATAAATTACTATAAATTTTTTAACTTTTTACTTTTTTTAGGCCTTATTCAATATTTTTGTTTTTAAGTGCTATCTGCCTCTCATGTTAGGTAAAGGGTTAGTGGTTAAAAGAAACCTGGTATGTTTCCATTAGATTTATTGTGAAACACATATTTTAGAATTTCTTAGTTTATCAAGATTCTCTGTGTGGGCATTTGCCACTCTTATTTTCAACTCAGGTGGCCTATAAAGGGTGATCACTCATCTCAAAACAACAGGTCTGTACTGTTATTTTCTGCTATTGTTAGGTGAAGGGTTAAATCATTATGTTACTTTATTTTATCTTTCCGTTCACTTTCTGTATATACATAAAACCTCATATTATTGGTAGCATGCTACAAATGTCTTTCATAAATTTTTATTTTTGAAAAATTTACCTTTTCTTCAAAACATCTTTGTCTATAAGATGTTTACAACAGGGGATAATGACAGAATTGAACTTTAGATAGAATTTTTTTTTTTAATTTAAAAACATACAGATACATTTAGAGTTTGTAAAGTCTTTTTTGAAACTATATATTTAAGAATATGTGGCCTTACCAACCAAATTATCTCACTCAATCTGAAATTTAACTCAATGAATTTTTCTAAATGACTAAAATATATAAAGCCTTTCTTTTTCAACTGTGAAGTGAATTTTCCAGCATTAGTTTTCTGTCTTCTTTCTTTCAAGGGCCTTTAGAGTTCTTTTGATTCTATACATGTAATTATGTAATTTGGGATCTGCGGCTTGTTGCACATAAAAACAATGTTAAGCTCTGTCTTTAACTGTGTAGGAGTATTCTAAAGGAAAGTACAGAGCATAACAACTTCCTTACTTAACTGTTGTGAGGTGGAAGTATCATTTAATAATCCCTGGAAGTCATTAATATTTTATATACAGTCTCTCTGTAGAAAGATGTTTTGGTGAGATGTTCATGCTTCTTGGTTGCTTGTTTTCAGATTTCCACTGAGTTCAAGCTCTTAGAAGGATAGCTTTGGAAAATGAATAGTAGGAAACTAATATCTATGTTATGGACAACACTTGTTGTTTCAACCTTTGAACCCTTGTGGTATCTTTCATGTCAGTTCAATGACAGCAATTGGAAGAGTCCACATTTATTATTTGGGGGTAGGAAACGATATGAAATATTAAAATTCCAAGCAGCTTATTTTTCCTGTTCTACAAGTAGAAATGTAACCAAATCAGTCTTATTTGACAGAGCTCAATGAACTTTGTCAAACAAGATTGAAATTGCTTAAATTTCTATTTGCATTGTGGGAAAAAATGTGCAACTTGAAATGTTGATATTTCTGCATCAGTATGCAGAGGGCTAATGAACTTCTGGTTTGTATTGTTCCCAGCGGTTCATTGTCAGAAACTTTTCTTGCGTATCTTAGGATTTTACAGGGAATATGAGTTATTGATAGTGCGGTTTACAATGTACTGGCTATAGCGGTTATGACCGTTATCAAAACCAATCCTGTTCGATTTTGAAAAATGGTATATCATTAATGCAGTGCATTTCATCACTAAATGATATCAGGAGGTTGAAGCTCATAACGTTTTATTCTCTTTGCCAGTGTCATCAGAAAACTGATTGACAAGAGTTTAGAATTGAGGTAATGCAATATTATTTATATTTTCTTCAGATGCCAGAGAGTTTTTTGTTTTAATTTTTAGCAATATTGGTGCTTTTTATATATATCTGTTATATATTTTCATTATCAGACCAGGTGCAATATCTTGCCATTTAATAACCACATACAAATGATAGAAATAACTTGTCTTTATTACCAGATTCTCAAACAGAAGTTGTAGAATTGTTTTGTATCAATTGCAAGTCCACATATTTTCAATTTGCAGGTAAAATATGAAAATAATATGCAGATAAAATATGAACAAATCCAAATATTTTTAGTCGAGTTGTGACGAAGTCAAACTCGACTTATAGTTTGGTGAATGGCGGGCGGGCGGGTGGGCGTTCGGGCGGGCGTAAACAATTGGTTTCCAGATGATAACTTGATAGTGGTTCAACTCACATTCATGAAACTTCATAGGTAGATTGGCCTTGGTGAGGGGAAGAACCCTATTGATTTTGGACTCGCTACGTCAAAGGTCAAGGTCAACGTGACCTTGAACATAGTAAATCGCAACAATTCCTTTCCGGATGATAACTTGATAGTAGTTCAACCTACATTCATGAAACTTCATAGGTGGGTTGGCCTTGGTGCGAGGAAGAACTCTATTGATCTTGGACTCACCAGATCAAAGGTCTTGATATTTCCATGTCGAATAATATTGTTAACTATTAACCCTTCTTCACGGCAAGCTTTTAGTCCCTTGCATAGTCATCAATTCTACAATTGTTATCTTCTTTCAGACAGAGGGTTCTTTCACTTTTGTCAAGCAAGATATAAATTGTTGAACTCTGCACTCCATTGGTTTCTACACAATAACATGAAAATCGTTCAACCCTCGTCTGTCATTCTTCATAGGAACTCAATTTATTTGGAATTCAGTACGTCAAATGTAAAGGTCACACACCCAGCACACACTCAATAATTCATTTGCAGACAATAACTTCATAATGATCAAACCCACCTTTTCTGTTGTCACAACTCGACATTGGATCGGTGATCCTGAGCGGCATTTTTAAG
Organism: Pictodentalium vernedei; assembly: GCA_031216915.1. NCBI lineage: Eukaryota > Metazoa > Mollusca > Scaphopoda > Dentaliida > Dentaliidae > Pictodentalium > Pictodentalium vernedei. The sequence continues at coordinate 281,409,607 of CM062296.1, read as the reverse complement.
TTTTAACTCTTAACCCGCTGAGTATTTTCAAGATATTTTTCATCAAATCTAGTCAAAGCTGCCATGAAGCAACCATGACTAGATTTGCTGAAATATTAATTTAAATAGAATACATGAAATCATTGGTGAATCCATTCAATTTATGGGGGAAAATGTGATTAAAGGTGCCCAAATTATACTTACTTCAATGACAAGAGAAACCCTATGCTGGGCAAGAATATCCGGCAGCACCATGCAAAGAGTTAAGCCTATTAACATTCCAAGTACAGTGAGGTCCACTTAATTGGATATCTCTTAACTGAATAACCCTGTTAATTGAATATAATTCCCCAACACAAAACCATTCATCATACCTCCAACACAAATTTGTCTTGTTAATTGAATATAGGTTATAGAGCAAACTGAATAAAAAGTCCTGTAACCTGTCAAGAAATTACCCTCACTCTCCTCAGTTTTCCTTTGTTTTTAGACCTATTTGGCCTCAGTACATCCAATACAGGCATTTAATATATTATATCTTGTTTGACAGAGCTCAATGAGCTCTGTCAAACAAGATATAATAGAGTAAATGCTAAGTTTATAACTAGAATACAGGAAAGTGACACATCCCTGTTAATTGAATAATTTTCATTGGTAAAGCGACTGTTCAATTAACAGGGTTCCACAGTATTGGCGAGCAAGTTGTACAACTTATTTCAATTCCTCTCCTTGGCCCAAAATGGCATGAGTATGTGGGTTGACCCCCATAGTGTCAACTTTGTGGCCTCGTTCATCTTGAATAATATGAAAGGATCTTAACCATTCATAGACTGTGTGGCTCTCCATATAGGATTCATTTACATTCCAGAGTGTTCTATCACATCAAACTTTCCCAACCGAGGATCAATCACTGGACCGATCTGGCATGAGAGACCAGCACATGTATGCACTTGATCAGCACTCTTAATTATTTCCAGTATGCAAATACTCTTTGTCAGTTTACAATGATAATACCTTGGAAATAAAGCTGTGCTGTTTACTGTGGGAAACAAGCTCTGCTTTACTGGCAAAATGCCTGAGGTGGAAGTCCTCTGAAATGGGCAACATGAGTTCAAATTTAAATGATTAGCTGAACTTGACTTTATAAGCATGGTGCTGTCATGTTTAGCCATTGTGCAGAAATATGTGACCTTAAACACTGATAAGTAAATAAATAAATAAAGAAATAAATAAATAAATAAATAGGGCCTAAAAAAGTTAAAAATCTGTTTCTCAGGAGCTTCTGCATGGTCCTTTTGGCTGCCGCATACTCTCTTTTTATAACCAATGCAAACTTAAAAGACACAAAATCATATGGTTTATATCTAATATTTTAAGTAAATAAAATTGATAAATTTGTCCATTGAGTGCAACAAGGCTTTGCAATGCTTCTTGCACTCAAGGGACAAGATACACCACCACCCATGCTATTCTGTAGACTTTGAGACCTAAAACATAAAGCAAAGCAAGAACAGAAACTTTTGATGGCAAAGAAATAATTACAAAAATAAAAAATAAAATAAAAAACTGCCCGCTCGTATGCAATTTTACAAAGATATGGCCTGAGAAACTGAAGATCTACTTTGTGTGGTCTAATGCCTGATTTGTGTTCCCCAGTTTGTAAATGTTAAGTATATTATTATCTGGCAGCCCTAGTTTCCAGCTAACAGACAATGCCTTGCTTTTATTCAAATTCAGCTGCAACAAACTATGTTGTTTCCCCCATAGTGTCACAAATTTGACTGCAGTTTTTAAGACCCTCTTCATTTCCAATGGCCATTTTTGGAATACAGGTCTGAAACTGTCAGTCACCTAATGCATTGACCATAAGTAACCAGTGCTATTCACAAAAATAGCCATTCAAATTTTACTGTTTCAATTTTTGATTCCAGAACTTAGCTTTTGACCACTAATTGGAACAAGCTCATTCCATTGATGGATTATAAGCTTTGTTGTTGTAACATACAACAAACTTTAATACAGTGGATCCCCCTTTATTGAATAACCCTGTTAGTTGAATATAAATTTTTATACAACAACCAATGGCCCAGACTAGCTGGTGCTAACTCAAAAATGAATCCAGGGCCAAACACAAATTTTGCCCCCCCCAATCCCCAAAATTTGCATGCAAAACCGAAAAATTCAAGTCCTATCTGATCCTCCATACTTTTGAGAACTGCACATGCGCAGTATCCAGGGAGGTACCAAAATTGGCGCAAGCCATCATTCTTTGTTTTGTTCTAAAGTCCACAACAATGAACTGACATCTGTGCTTTTAAATCTCCTTTTTTGAGGATGCCAGACACAAATCAATGGTAAAATTGATGGATCTAAGGACATAAATGGATGATGGAAGTGAACAACGGTGGTTAGGAACGTTCAGGGCTATAACTTTATAATAATTATAAAAGTTATTTCATGTTTCCCAATTTTGGGACATGTGCCTGACGTCATCATTCTTGCTGATGATTTATCCACTGTTTGTTTAGTGTTCCTTCCCTATCCTTCCTTGAAGCCCTCCTGTTAAACTCCCATGCTTTTTGGCTTATTTTTATTGAAATTGTTTATTAAATTTTTTGGGAGTTTAATGTGTATTACAGAATGTTTATTCTGTTTATCCCCATGGTTATGTCCTCACCCTAGGGGTGTTCGGTTGTTTGGGTCATGCATCTTCTATCCGATGTATCGTTTTTTCTTTGTTTGAAGATCTTGCTTTACATCTGGTAGCTTTAAAAATCTGTTACTGACTTTGGGCCTTTTTTTGTGCCTGATGTCTTGTTTCCGTTTTTTTCCTTGATGTTGTTTACATTGACAACATCCTTAAATATATGTAGTATTAGTTATTATTACTGCAGGATTGATGTAAGATACATTATTTATTATTCCGGTAGGGTAACAATAATTTTTGGAGTTTTGTCTACACTAAGGCTTTATGGGGATACCATTGGGCTCTTCATGTTCCCTTTGGGAACTTGGGCTTTTGTCAAAAAATTTTCGAAAATGTTTTTGAATTTAATTTTTCGATTTCGATTTTGATTGTTGATTATTATGTATCTTTATCAGATATTTATTGTGGAGTTTGTCGGAGTATGATCGACTTAGTTTTGATTAATCATGAAAGCTTATTGCTCAAAATGCAAGGCGAGGAAGTCTTCCTCAGATTTATATACATGTTGCCTTGACTGTAGTCGATGTACTCCTACGAATACTTGTCCTACATGTGTTGATTGGGATGACAAACATTGGATGCAGGGTGTCATGGTACGTTGTTAGCGGTGAGAAGCCGATGCCGTTATTCTCGCTGCAAGGTCATTCAAGTTTTTCAGATTCTTTTTCAGAGGAACAAGAACATGGTGATAGTAATGTGACACCTACTAAAAGTGTGCTACCATCGTCGCCGTCTGATGAGCAAACAGAGCTAGCTGCTAAGGTGCTCTTGAATATTAGACAAGGGATAAGGCCACTGGGCAGTGGTCTTAATCCTTTGCCAGCAGATAGCTCGACTGGTGAAGCGGTTATTCCGTCCGTGGGAGCCGTGACACCGGGTGTGTCCGTTATGGTCAAAGGAAGTGTAGTGGGTAGAATGAGCACCGTAAAAACTAAACAATCTCACCTAGTGACGACAGAACTAGGGAGGAAGCCAGCAAGTTTCTTGTCGGGAGGCTCGGTGAGGTCTGACCCAGAAACATCTGGGACCAGATGTTATTATGACAAACTTTCATGGGCCGGAGCTTACATCCACACCTGCTGCTCGGGACTCTCCATCTAGACTGCAGCCGGCCTCGGCTACAGTCACGATCATTACGCATGCACGACCGCATCCTAGCTACCTGACTTCGGATATCCTGCCTGCTGCGCGAAGAAGGAGCCACTCTTCACCCATGAAGTCGGACCATCCGATAGCTAAGAAGCCAGGGCCTCGATCATCGGGATGTTCGGAGAAGAGATCCATCTCCGGAACGCTGTCCCAGGAGCAGCAAGCAGCTTAGAAACAGAAAATTGCTGTGCCTCAGGCCTCGATGACGGACTTGCTGTCGCAGATTGCGCAGCTGATCGCAGCAAGTGCGGGAGCAGCCTCCCTCAGACTCAGAACCTGAGCTGTCGGACAGTGCTGGGTCGGTCCAGTCGTCTGTTCACGCAGATGTAATGGACCGAGATTCTCAACTGATTCACACGGATGGTGAAAGGGATAAGGAAGAGGATTACCCTTCCCTTTCGGAACAACACACGGTTGCGATGGATTTTATCCATCAATACTACCCTGAGTTTTTTCAACTGAATCAGCAAGCTGTGACAACAAGAGAGAAGCCACTGGTGTCTCTAGACGCAGACTTTATATGGAGGAAGGAAGAAGTTCTTTCTTTCCCGGTTCAGTCTAGGCAGATGTCGCAGGCCTCCAGCCATGTAGACGATGCCATCTTTAACCTCTCGAGTGCAAGGAAAAGAGGCGGTTTCTTGTCAATGTCTTCCATAAATATACCGTTCCTTGGACCACGTTCATTTAAAATGGTTGGAGAAGATGTGCAGAGAGCTCCACTGCGTGTGGATGAGCAGGCCAGGGATTTAGATATATCCTTACCTGCATCATTCAGCATTCGCTCAGATGTAATGGAAACTGCAATTTTATTGAATAGAGCGAATTTGGACGCAATGTCCTACACAGATCACCTTACCAGAGCTATGGCGTGACGTCTCAACGGGAAGGCATTTGAGGACGTGTGTACCTCGCTTAGAGTTCTTTCCAGGGCAATCATGTATGCCACGTATAACTCCGCCCTGACTGTGGCTAATCTGGAGTTAATTAGACGTGATGCTACCCTTGCATCGTCATCACTTATAGATGACAAGGTGAAAAGTTCTCTCCGAGTCGCTCCGCTCTCCGGCCATACTATCTTTGACGACAAGCTTTCTTTAGTGTACGAACAAGCTACTAAGAAAGCGGCCAGTGCTCTGCTATTGAAGTCAGTGTCTCAACAACCCGCTTCAGCAGACCGCAGTAAGCGAGGACGTTCCAAATCAAAATCATCAAAAGGGAACTCCTTGCCAGGGTACAAGAAACCCTCATACAATTACTCTGGAGGTCGTCAATATAGCGACTTGCAAAAGGTGTGCAAGTCTGATTGGGACTATCGGTCAGATGCCCCTAAGCCAATGGGGCAAGGATGTTCGCGGGGAGGACGTAGTTTCTCCTCCTGTAAGCCTCTCAAGTCCTACAGGTGATGTTCAAGACCTCTATTGCTTGCCGGTTGGCGGAAGGTTATCAAACTTCACGAGAAACTGGATAGCAGTCTTGGAAGATCAGTGGGTGAAAAGTGTAGTCTCGGACGGCTTATGGCTATCATTCCGAGTGACACCCCCACTAACGAGATGTCCGCGTTGGACAAATCTTCTGGGGGATCCCTTCAAAAGAGAGTCTCTCCTGGCGGCGGTACAGGCTCTCTTATTAAAGGGAGAAATAGAGGTCGTCCAGAATCAAAATTCTCAGGGTTTTTATAGTCACCTGTTCCTCGTACCGAAGCCAGATGGCTCGTTCTGACCGGTCATGGACTTGAGCTGGATAAACAAGCTTATCATGGCTCCAAAATTCTATATTGAGACCATTCGGTCGGTAAGAGCGAGCATTCAAGTGACTGGCTATGCAGCAAGCATAGATCTAAGGACGCTTACTTTCATGTCTTGGTACATCCGGCATTCAGAAAGTACCTGGGGTTCGCCGTACAAGGGAAGGTTTATCAGTTCAGAGCAATGTGCTTTGGTCTGAACCTGGCTCCCTGGGCATTCACTCAAATAATGAACTCGGTAATGTCATACTTCCGAGCTCATTCATCTGCGGTAATGTCAGCTTATTTGGATGACATTCTGCAGAGATAGGGCAACAGAATTATACTTCAGAACGATGTTCAGAGTCTGCTTCTATTACTCCGACATCTCGGTTTCATCGTAAACGAGAAAAAGTCGGATCTAGCTCCGTCCAAGTTGTTCACTCACTTGGGAATGAGCTTTGAGACTCACAACAATCTGGTTCGTCTGCCGTTACCCAGAGCGAAATTAGTCACTTGTTATGCTCGCTTTTGTCTACACACAGACGCATTAACAGCAAGGGAATTCATGCGACTGATGGGGCTGTGCAGAGCGGCTGCGGATTTTATTCCAATGGGCTGCCTGCGCATGTGTCCCCTCCAGATATTCTTTACTCAGAACTGGAGTGTGAAGACGCATTCGCTCGAAACTGGTATTGTTTTAACGGACCTAGTAAAACAAAAGGTTCAGATTTGGGCAAATCTTCAGTGGTTAACTCAGGGAGTTCTGCTGCAACTGCAGGATCCGGCTTTCACGATTATGATGGACGCGAGTCAGATGGGCTGGGGCATGACCCCAAGTCCCGCAGACTTGAAGTGTCAGGGTCTTTGGGACTCTCGGTTCCTAGAGAATCACATAAACATCAAAGAGATGATGTCAATATGAAGAGCACTTCAACATTGGATTCGCCTAATAGCGAACGTCCACATTCAAATTCTGTTGGACAACTCAACAGTAGTTGCTTACCTCAGGAACCAAGGCGGCACTCATTCGATTCCATTATGTGAATTAATGGAGAGGATTCTCCTATATTTCATGAGTCATGGCGTTCATCTCTCTGTCCGTCATATACCGTGTCGTCTGAACGTACTAGCAAACTCGCTCTCTCAGAAAGGTCGCCTGTTGCCATCGGAATGGACTCTGAACAAGCGAATATTAAGACAGATTTGCTACCAGTGGGATCGTCCCATGATAGATCTTTTTGCGACACACCTGAACAATCACGACGTTCGTGTCGCCATGTCCAGATATCGAGGGTACGCAGTAGATGCTCTGTCAATTTCATGGGATGGAATGATAGGATACGCCTATCCTCCAACTCCATTGATTCAGCAGATTCTGTTAAAGATCAAACAGTCTTGTTGCAAAATCTTGCTAGTACTACCTCTGTCATCACAGAAACCTTGGATCAGTCTTCTCAGGTGTCTGTTATAGGACATTCCCCGGAAGCTTCCTCCATGAGAGAACCTTCTTTATCAGGGGAAGTCTTGCACACTGCATTACAACTGGAAGGTCTCAACCTTCACGTATTTCCGTTGTGCAGTCCTTCTTGCACGGGAAACAGTTTACAGGACGTGCAGTGGACGCAATTTCTAACTGCAGGAGGACCTCCTCTTCATTGAACTACGCAGTGAAGTGGAGGGTTTTATTCTGTTGGTGTAAGGATTAGTCGATAGACGTTTACGATCCGTCCATACCAAATATTGCTGATTTCCTGACGTACTTGTTTGACGATCTCAAACTGCAGCTCGTCACTATTAAGGGCTATAGGTCTATGTTATCAAATACTTACGCTCATCATGATAACTTGGCTATTGGATCAAATACTTCATTATCCAAGCTAGTTAAAAATTTCTTTATCCCTAGACCTAGAACCCTCAGATTAATTTCTAAGTGGAATTTGGCTTGGGTTCTGTTGAAGCTCAGAGAAGCTCCTTTTGAGCCATTGAACATCGTAGAGTTCAAATTCTTGACCTATAAAATGGCATTTCTCAGTGAACTTCATGCATTATCTGTTGATGAATCTCACTATCGTAGTGTGGGTAATACCATTACCCTCACTACGGAAGTACGGTTTTTGGCTAAGAATCAGATTCCAGACAAGTGGCCGGACCCTATTGTCATTAAGGCTTTACCGTCCTCCGATAACCGTAGACCTTTGCTGTGTCCAGTCAGAGCTATGCGCATTCATAAATGCCGATCAGATTTTGTTAGAAAGGGAAGAAAATGTTTCTTTCTTTCTTTGATTCCGAACAGAAAGGTTATTTCTGTTCATGCTGTCGCTAGATGGATTCAGTTGGCAATACGCATTGCCTATGAAAATCTATCTTCGGATCAACTTTCTGTAAATAAGATATCAGTGCATGAGATTAGACCACTATCCACTTCTTGGGCTTATTCCAACAGTATAGCCATTACTGATCTCATGAAGGTTGCGTACTGGACACAGCCCTCTTCATTTACCAAGCTTTACCTGAGAAATTTAGAGTCCATCTCCAGTGACCTTAGATCTTTGAGTCCTCTTTCTGTTGCTCAGAATGTCGTCCACTAATGGTTACATCTATAAGGTCTTTAGGCAACCCGTTCCAGCACTGATGCTGTTCCGCTGCCCTCTTCGTTCTGAGGAAGTTTACCTCCGAACAAGGGGAGTGGGGGGGAGGGGGGTTTCCCTTATCATCATCGGGCTTTATAGTGAAAAGCAAGGGAAAACCTCCTCTGGTGTCAGTAGTCCTGAGTCAGTGCTGGGATGGTTTTAATGTGTAGCTCGGTTTGAAGCAATAACTATGTCTTATTTATGTATGGTTTTTAAAGTGTAGCTCACTGTGAAGCATTTGTATATGTCACGTGTCAAACAGGTGTTAATATACAATCCTCGGACACTTTTAATGAGTATAAAGAGTCTCATTCTCTGGACTATCTTTATATACTGGTTTTCCTTCACCAAATTAGCATAATGGGTTATGCTGGCATTAAATAGAGAAATTATATATTATGTAATACTCAATTACATTGTTTGTGTTATGCCTTTCTCTTTTCTCGTAAAGGAGAAAGACATATATAATTCCTATCTTCTGTTCTCCTGTAGGAGCTATCCTTTACTGAAGTAATTGAGAGATTGGATTTTCCTTTAAGTCCTAGGCTCTCCAGCCTTTTTACAATTCAGCTAGTCTGGGCCATTGGTTGTTGTATAAAAATATGATAAATTTTAAGTAATTTGTATATTTTTTATACTTACCAATGGCCCAGACGGGTATTGCCCTCCCATGAGTGGGCACTCATACCTCCCTGCTGTTTATAACATTTAACAGGCAATCTGTAGAAAGAATGATGGTTGGCGCCAATTTCGGGACCTTCCTGGATACTGCGCATGCGCAGATCTCAAAAGTATGGAGGACCAAATAGGACTTGAATTTTTCAGTTTTGCATGCAAATTTGGGGGATTGGGGGGAAAAATTTGTGTTTGGCCCTGGATTAATTTTTGAGTTAGCACCAGCTAGTCTGGGCCATTGGTAAGTATAAAAAATATGCAAATTACTTAAAATTTATCATTTTCCAAACACCAAACCATTTACTATACCTTCAGTGTAAATTTGCCCTGTTAATCGCAAATAGATGGGAGCGCGCTGGCTCAGTGGAAGACTGTTGGACTTCTATGCTAGCGGTCCCAAGTTCGATCCCTGTCTGGGACAACCCGCGTTGTGTCCTTGGCCAAGGCACTTTATCCCTGTTGCCCAAGTGGGGGCACGATGATGCCGTGTACTAAGGCATACTGCACGTCGATGGTGCACATGTCTTCAACTGCTGTAACCCTGCTTGAGCGGAGCTTGAACAGAGTTAGGATGTTGAGGAGCTGACAGTTGCTTGTCTATGCTCGGTGGTTCTCTCTGGGTACTCCGGCTCCCTCCACCCGTAAAACTGTAACGATCATGATTAGCCATTGTGCATAAGTATGTGACCTTAAACACCAATAAATAAATAATTAATCGCAAATAGATTGAGTAAACTATTGTTAATTGAATTAAAAATCTTGTAATATGTCACAAAATTACCTGAAAAATCCCTCAGTTCGCCATGTTTACAGACATATTTAGTATTAGTACAGTACAGGCATTTAATCTGTTATATCTTGTTTGACAGAGCTCCTCAAGCTCTGTGAAACACGGTATAATAGAAAAAATGCTCCGTAAAAATGGGGAATACAGGTAAGTGACAAATCCCTGTTAATTGAATACTCTGTTAATTGAATAATTTTCTTCAGCAAAGTGGCTATTCAATTAACAGGTTTCTGTTGTACTGCCTTTTTAGAATGTCAGAAAGGAAAGGATTGAAAATAGAAGATAGAGAATTGCAGAATTCCATTGTAGTTACTTGTAAGGACATCATACTGTACAACTAACTCTCTAAAGATACGATTAATATATAATTCCAGATTGGTTTCACTTCAGTATCCTTTGCCTGATGCAATTCACGATGCCATTTAAGCAAAAAAGACTCTCAAGTCCCAAAGTTAGGGTCTTGCAAATTGCCAATTTTGATCGAATTGAATATCGAAACGAATTGGTGAAAACGAATCGAATTTCAAATCCAACTTTGAATCGAATCACAGCTAATGGATACATTGTCAAAAGAAAAGTTTTTTTCTAAAATAATACCCCCAATTATTAAAAGACACACAGTTTTGTACAGTGCATTTTTCGCCTCACCACTTCTCACACTATAAACTGAGATATAAATAAACCAATATACTAGCTATTGATTGAAGCTATTTGAATTGTTGACTTTGTAGCTTCGAAACTGCAGCAATAAACATTTTTAAAAAACGAACCTGGCTGATAGGGCTGGTACCTCACTTTTCTCACATGTTTTCTCGGAAAAAAACTTGTTTTAATTCGGATAGACTCCATTCCGATGGTGAGGCCATTTGTTTTAAATAAAAATGCAAAATTTCTAAAACGAAACGATAATTCAATGCCGAATTGAGTCGATCCGCTTGTAAATTGAAGCCTGCTCTACCTCTGTTTATATAATAATCATGTATCCAGTAACTGTGATCGAACAGAACAGTAGTTAATATGAAATAATGTGATCATGTTGTGGAACAAATCATTTATTGAAGTTGAACAGCTGAATAACTTTTCAAAGTTCGAATCTTAAAATTTTCATAAATGTCCTCTGTTCAAAATGCACAGTAAGTTGAAATGAACAGTTGTAGCAGTAACAGTGTTTGTAGTGATGTAGCTACAACTGTTGTACAGTTGGAGCTACATTGCTACAGACACTATTTCCGCTACAAGTCAGTTAGTTTCTACTCAGAGCTGTCACAAACTTATGGCCGTATTAAGTATATTCGAAAATATTCAAATTTCCAATTTCAAATCAAATTGAATCGTAGATTGAATTTCAAATCGAATTTTTTTTGCAGGAGCCTACCCCAAGTTCCATTCATACAACAAAAACAGGAAACAAATGTTGAAATGTCTGTTTATTAGATAGTCGATTGAAAAGCCAAGTACATAATCGGTCATTGACCAAATGGCAAAAACCAATTGTAAGGCCTAAAAAAATAAAAAATCTGTTTCTCAGGCCCTCCCACATGGTCTTTTTGGCTGCCGCATGCTCTCTTTTTATAACCAATTTAAACTTAAAAAAAATTAAAATTAAATGATTTATGTCTGATATTTTACCCAAGTTAAAAAAAATGATGAATTTGTCCCTTGAGTGCAAGAAGGCTTTGCAATGCTTTAGCATTGCAAAGCCTTCTTGCACTCAAGGGATGAAATACACCACCACCCATGCTATTCTGTACATTATGAGGCCTAAAACTTGAACCAAGAACATGAACTTTTGATGGTTAAGAAGTAATTACTGAAATAAAAAATAAAATAAAAAAACGCTCGCCCGCATGCAATTTCACAAATAATGGCCTGAGAAACAAAAGATCTACTTTGTGTGGCCTAACCATTGATTGATTGTTATAATATCAGTTGATAAAACCCCCAAAACCCAGTTTAATTCTTTAGTTTCATAATTGTGATGTAGTTTGCATACATGAGAGACTTTCTGTGAGTCTTTAGGATGAAAGTGTTCTTTTGAATAACAGATTATTTTCATTTTTTGCTTCAATCACAGTGTGTATCACCTTATTGGGATAGCATGATGAGCTCAATCCAATGAATGCCAAATGCAATGTTTTGGAAGCAAGAATAACACTGTCAGATATGGCTGTTACTTTAGGTAAAGGGTTAACCCTCAAGTCCCCATACAGCCACAAACTGCCCCTCTTATACTGCACTGAATAAGTTGTCCCAAGTATATTCTTTCTTGAGAACTTGACTGGTCGGATGCATTTATCTTGACAATGCTTTTACATCATTGTTGGCTGTCTGTACATGTACATATGACTGTTATTATCATAAAATTAATCTGCGTCCTTAAGGGTTAATGTTGGAAATGGATCAATGAGCTCTTTTCCAGCAGTATGTCTGATAACATGATATCATCACCTAAATTGAACAATCTTGAAAAACTGACTAAGTGTTCGAGATAACACGAACAAACTTTGCACTGAAAAACAACAGAAAGAGCCAAATTAAGTTGCAGTTTGACCACAGAATTAAAACTTTCCCCTCACTTTTGTCTCATTGATCTAACCAAGCCTGATTAAGATTTTCAGAATGCTCTCCTGAAGAGTACCCCTGTACACAAAAATCACTCTCATTGTCAGTTATCAATGAAGGATAAATGAGAGGTGATATTTTTGTTTGCCTTGTACAGCATTTTTGAGCTGGTACTTTAACCCTCAAGTCCTTGGATTAATTTACCTTAATAACTACCATGTACAGTACGCATGTATACAGCTGCAGATGACTTAACAGTGTTTGTACATTATTGTTGGTTGCCTATACAGGCAGCCAACAATGCCGTAAAATCACTGTCAAGATAAATACATCCTACAAGTAGAGTTCTAAAGAAAGAATACAAAGGGACAACTTTTTCAGAGCAATATGAAAGGGACAGTTTGTGGCTGTAAAACACCCCCAGAGAGACATATCTGCCTGGACAAAATCCCATGAGTGAAAAAAGAAGTACAATGCAGGTAGTATTTCCTCAGTGGGGCCACCAGATTGAACCAGTGGTTTGATTGGTAGAAACTTTGCTTGTGCCTCATATGCTTTTCCATAGAACATGATTCTTGTGCAAGAGTGGCCACCTGTGGAAGTTGAGTAGTGATTGTTTACTGTTGTAAACATGTTCTGCATTAATGGTAAAATAGGACCTCAATATCAGGGGTGGAATTCCTCTAAAGTTGGCGGTAAACAATCTGTTTTTCTGGTAAAATAGGACCCGGTCACCAATGCCTGGGGTTGAAGTCCTCTAAATGGGTAAAATGGGTATGAACAGTTGGCTAGACTTTATTTTAGAACCATGTTGTGGTCATGTTTGGCCATTGTGCAGAAATAGGTGACCTTAAACACCAATAAATAAATAAACAGTAAATCTAAAGTGGGCATCATAGGCTGAATGAATAGGTTAAATTTTTCTGCAAAATCTGTACAGTACTAACAGAGTGATTTAATGTGCTACCACCTGATGGATGTTCATCTATCCACATTCTTACTTGTTAGTCTTAACAAAAATTGAAGGTGCGGCAAGAATATTTGCAATTTATGGAGCTGTGGATAGTCTACTTTCAATTAGACTGCAAATTCCCTTGTTAGGTCCTCATACTTCAGCCTTAAAATGTATCCTGATTAATGAGATTCTTGCAAACTCCTGTTGCGAGAATCAATTCTCCGTTCCTAAATTATTTAGACTTTAATCGTACTGCTCTACCCCTGTTATTGCAATAAGTACATATGAAAGCTCATATTAATATAATGCATGTACAGGCTTTTGGTTGTCTTCCATATAGAAGTGACAGTACCTTGGCAGTGGTTTCTAGTGACTTCACTAGACACCACAGCTAAGTCAAAATGTTACTTTATTATGAGGGAGAAAATATATATAGAATTCTCCAGGCTTTTAAGGACACTTTCAGAATCTATGACAAGAATCAAGCGAGCATTTTACAGAAATCAGAGTTGATTCTCATTGTTCTCCACGCGAGAATTATTTGCAAGAATCGATTCTAATTCTGGCAGTAATTTTAAGCCCAGAAATTTCTGCAACATGGCGTAGTAAAAAGTATCTGGGGAGTTGTCCACCCTCCAGTTGACCAAGTTAAGTTCCATACAAGGTTCCCATTATTTGTTTCAAGCTTATTTGTTTTACAACGATTGGCGAACAAGTTACGCAACTTATATTAATGTCTCTCCTTGACCCAATGATATAGGTGCATGGCATAACCTTCATAGTGGCCACCCTGTGGCCTCGCCCTTCTTCAATACTACAAAGGGATCTTTAGGATGCACAGTGGATGCACAGAGTGTGTGTCTGCACAGATGACAGCCATTTTGCATCCCCACCCAATAGGACGGTATGCTGTGACATGTGACAGGGTCAACCCCACAATTGATGCTCACAGAGAGTGTTTGGACACCTCAAGAACCTTCCTCGACCAAGGATACATCCTAGGATCCCTGGCATGAGAGACCAGCGCACTTATCCACTCGGTCTCCACTCTCTTTGTGATGAAAAAGCATCTGAAAATTTTCTTCAAGGAAGGCCTGGAAACATTTGGGAAAATTATGTTTTTGTATAGAATTCTGTGCCCTTTTCAATGGTGTACAGTGGAGCCCATTTAATTGATTTCTCTTAATTGAATAACTTAGTTAACTGAATATAAATTCCACCCACAAAACCATTTCCCATACATTCAGTACAAATTTAACCGGTTAATTGCACATGGGCTACAGAGTAAGCTCCTGTTAATTAAATAAAAATCTTGTAATATGTTAAGAAATTATCCTGATTATCGCTGAATTCCCCTTGTTTATAAACCTAGTTGGCCTTACTACATCCAATACTGGTATTTAATCTATTATATCTTGTTTGACAGAGCTCCATGAGCTCTGTCAAACAAAATATAATAGAATAAATGCTCAGTTTATCTCTAGTATATGAGAAAGTGACCAAATCTCTGTTAATTGAATACCTTCTCTTAATTGAGTAATTTCTACCAGCAACAGACATGTTAACTTTCCCAGAATGCCCGGGAAAATCCCGAAATTTCAGTGTAGTTCCCGGACTCCTGGATGGGAATCAGTTTTGGACCAAAAATCCCGAAAAACAACAGTCAAATATTTCTTTCCCGTTGTAACTTATGTAAAACGTTCGGAGTCAAATCACATGCATTTCAAACTCTGATAAAAACTCATGAAGCAGTAAAATAAGGATTTCAGTTGAATTTATTGAAGGAAAGGGTATTTTTAGTCGAGTTTTGACGAAGTCAAACTCGACTTATAGTTTGATGAAGTGGCTGGTGGGTGGCGGACGTAAATAATTGGTTTCTGGGCAATAACTTTAGTTCTATTTGATGCACCTTTACCAAAATTATACTAGAGGTTACCCTATAGGAAAGGAAGACACCTATCGATTTCAGAGTCTGGGACTCCAGGGTCAAGGTCACTGTTACTATAAATAGAATATTTTATGACATTGGTTTCTGAGCAATAACTTTAGTTCTATTTGATGCACCTTTACCAAACTTGTACCAGAGGTTACCATATAGGAAGGGAAGACACCTATTGATTTCGGAGTCTGGGACTCCAAGGTCAAGGTCACTGTTACTGTAAAAAGAATATTTTGTGACAAATTGGTTTCTGGGCAATAACTTTAGTTCTATTCCGTGTATCTTCACCAAACTTATACCACAGGTTACCCAAAAGAAAGGAAGACACCTATCGATTTCGGAGTCTGGGGCCCCAAGGTCAAGATCACTGTTACTATCAATAGAATATTTTGTGACAAATTGGTTTCCGGGCAATAACTTTAGTTCTATTTGACGCACCTATACCAAACTTATGCCAGAGGTTATCTTATAGGAAGGGAAGCCACCTATCTGGGACTCCAAGGTCAAACTCGGACTAATAGTTTGATGAAGAGTGGGCGGGCAGGCATAAACAATTGGTTTCCGGACAATAACTTTAGTTCTATTTGTCACACTTTCACCAAATTTACACCACCGGTTACTCCATAGGAAAGGAAGACACCTATTGATTTTGGGGTCTAAAGCCTCAATGCCAAGGTCACTGTTACTTTAAATAGAATTTTTTCCAACAAATTGGTTTCCGGGCAATAACTTTAGATGTATTTGTCGTACCTTCACCAGAGGTTACTCCTTAGGAAAGGAAGACACCTATTGATTTTGGGGTCTGATGCACCGAGGTCAAGGTCACTGTTACTATAAATAGAATTTTTTTCAACAAATTGGTTTCCGGGCAATAACTTTAGTTTTATTTGTCACACCTTCACCAAATTTACATCAGAGGTTACTCCATAGGAAAGGAAGACACCTATTGATCTTGGGGTCTGAAGCCTCAAGGTCACTGTTACTATAAATAGAATGCTGTAGTTATCACTGTTGGCAGAAGGTGCTGTTGCGACAAATAACTTTTCTGACTTTTCACGAAATTTAATGTCAAAACTTGGCTTGTGGATCTGTGATCCTCTTGCTAGATTTTATGATATATATTTCAGCTGTGTTCATGTTTATTTCTGTATTTTTCTTCACAATCGGAGATTCGTGATCAATGTGTGAGCGTCAAAGTGAAAATAGGTGACTTACTTTAAAAAAATTGAAAATACCACCTTCATTTAAATGCAGTTTTTTTTAATTAAAAAACCCCAAATCCTTCAATGATGAAAAGAAAAGTTTTGTTAAGGGCACAATCGTCCACACATGCATGAAGGATTTTGATAAAAATACTTTCCAAGTACAAATCTTCTTGAAGTAACTGATCACATTTAGGACATCTTTTCCTGTTAACTTTTCCAGACTTTGGAAATTATTATCTGAGCGGAGGGGGGGGGGGGGATTATGAAGAAGGGGGGTCCAATCAACAATTATTATACCCCACGCAACGAAGTTGCGGGGGTATAATGTTTTTGACTGGTCCGTCCATCAGTCAGTCCTGCTTGTTTTCCCAATTTTTTTTCTACACGCTTCCAGATTTTGAGCTGATTTTTGGTATGTGAGTCTAACATGGTGGCCTACAGATCAAGTTTGCATTTTGTTTCGCTCCACTGATTTTTACCGAAATTATGGCCCTTGAACTTTGAAAAGTTCATCAAAATTACAGTTTTGCGGACATTTTTCCTACACACTTCTAGATATTGAGCTGATTTTTGGTATGTTAGTCTAACATGGTGGCCTACAGAACAAGTTTGTGTTTTGTTCCGCTCCACTGATTTTTACCAAAATTACGGCCCTTGGACTTTGAAAAATGCATCAAAATTACAGTTTCCCGGACTTTTTTTCTACACGCTTCCAGATATTGAGCTGATTTTTGGTATGTTAGTCTGTGAGTCTAACATGGTGGCCTACAGATCAAGTTTGCATTTTGTTCCGCTCCACTGATTTTTACCCAAATTACGTCCCTTGGACTCTGAAAAATTCATCAAAATTACAGTTTTCCAGACTTTTTTTCTACACACTTCCAGATATTGAGCTGATTTTTGGCATGTTAGTCTAACATGGTGGCCTACAGAATAAGTTTGGGTTTTGTTCCGCTCCACTTATTTTTACCAAAATTACGGCCCCCATAGACTTTGAAAAGTTCATCAAAATTACAGTTTTCCGGGCTTTTTCTCTGCATGCTTCCAGATATTGAGCTGATTTTTGGTATGTTTGTCTAACATGGTGGCCTACAGATCAAGTTTGCATTTTGTTCTGCTCCACTGATTTTTACCGAAATTACGGCCCTTCGACTTTGAAAAGTTCATCAAAATTACAGTTTTCCGGACTTTTTTTCTACACGCTTTCAGATATTATCAAAATTACGGCCATTTTAGTATGTGAGTCTACCACAATGACTTACAGATCAAGTTTGCGTTTCGTTCTGCTCGGCTGTTTTTTGTGGAAATTACGGGCCCTGGACTCTGAAAAATAAAAGTAACAGATTTCCGGGTCATTTTCCTAAAAATTACAGATTTCCGAGTCTGAAATATCGGGGCACATGGGGTATGTGAGTGTGCTCACTAAAGTTCTATATTTTTACGATGTTTTAACACCATAAATGCATCAGCATAATTGACAACTAGATCTGGATATAAGCTGGTATTAATGGTGGTCTATGAGCTGATAATTTGCAAGTTTTATCTTCTGTTTTGTCCCCGCACAGACTTTTCCCTGAAATCCATCCCATTTCCCTGAAAATCACCCTCAGGTTCCCTGAAAAATTATTCCGGAGGTTAACATGTCTGACCAGCAAACTCACAATTCAGTTAATAGGTTCGCCTCAGGGTGTATGAGTTCCCAAACCGGTGTAAATTCCCATACACCCTGGAAAACACAAGGATAACAGATTTATTTCAAAGAATTTTGGAGTACTTAATACTTTAACATACATTGTGGGCAAAAACTGACAGAAAATTTGTTCTTTGGAAGTTTCTTAAATAAAACCAGACAAATATGGATATCATTGGAACTGGCTCAATGAGCCAGTTCCAATGACAGCCATATCTGTAATATTTTATTGCACATAAATATTAAATTTCCTGTATTTTTATTTTTGTTCTAACATAACCGAGCAGAAGGTGAATTAATAATTAAAAATGTGTACTTTTTAGCCATATAGCTTGCTCTTGTATATTCTTGTTTTTACACCGTGGTTAAATACAGTGTAAAAAAAGCCACTGTGGATTGCAAGTTACACCGTACCTCTCAGCCAATCAAAATGCAGTATTTTGTTTCATTTGGAAATAATACTTTATATTTCTCATTGCTCAAAAGTCCAGAAAAGGGTTGCCTGAAAGAACTGAGGAATTTTGTTTTCAAACGTACTTTAACACTTCACCTAACATGAAAGGTAGATGACACTTGCAAACAAAATTCTTGAATAATTAATTTTTTTCATTTTTGGCATCAGAAACATTGCTTATGACCCCTCATTGGAATGAGCTCAATGAGCTTGTACCAATGAGGGTTCATAAGTTATGTTTTTGAGACGAAAAATGTATGAAAATTGAAGGGTAATTTTTGTGAATAGTGCTGACCAGTTTTGGCCATTACATTGGGTAAAGTGTTTAATTCTAATTTTTACTGGTCTGGTAACTGTTTGCTGCATTTACTTTTGTAATAGTGACCACTTTTGTTACAACTCGCCACTTTTGTTACAAATAATGACAGCTTTTGTTGTGGATTACGACATTTGTTAGAAAACCAAGGACTTTTGTCGCAATCTGAGCTCAGATTGTAACAAAAGTGGTTTGATTCTGTAACAAAAGTTGTGAGCTGTGATAAAAGCTGTTGATGCTTGCAACAAGAGTGAGAAGCTATTGTAACCAAAGTGATTACCAAAGCTTACAACTGTCCCAGTAATATCATTCCAACAGGCACCCACAACTTATAAATTAGATCCACCTGAGAAACGATAACCATAATTTTTTCAGGCAAGATGTTATTCAGGCAACCATTTTCCCTAAATTTAGGGGAAAAAAAGGACAATCTAAAATTGATACTTTTCCAAGTACCAGTGAAGTTGATTGGACAAACATCCTTGGACACTTCATCTTATTTTACGAGCCTCATTTATAAACTCTTTACTTAACACAATTGGCATATCTGAAAGTGCCACTCATAAAATTGTCATTCAAATTGCATTGTTTTTTTCAGTTTTACTTCAAGAACAGGACTTCTGATGGGCTTATTCCATGGGGAGGGGGGGGGGGGGGGGTCATAAGCCGTGTTTTTGAAGCTAAAAATTGAAAATATATAGTTACTGAAGAAACATTTTTGCAAGTGTTATCTCATGGGTAGGTTAGATAAGTAGTGATGCCAGCATTATGCAAATACATTAATGGGAGGACCTCAGGATAGAGCTGGAAGGTATTGATTTTTCAGATTTGATTTTGGGTCAGTTTCAGGAAAAAACCTCGTTTCAGTTTGGTTTTTCTGTGTTAAGAAGTAAGAACAGATAGTAAATAACACTTCAGGCTCCTTAACTTGGGAAAAATCTGCAATACGACACCACTCACCACGAAATCTCTTTCTATATTAGGTTCAACCTATTCAGTCATAAAAAATATAAATCAGGGTAACAAATGAATAAGGTTCATTTAAACTATGTTGATTTCTCATTGTCACATTTTCTCCCTTATTGACTTGTCCGGTGGGCGAGTCAATAAGGGAGAAAATGTGACAATGAGAACACAATGTATTCGCCCCTTTGCCAGATACACAAAGTGACGAGAGGCCATCAGGCTTGGCAATTTCAGGAGAGCGAATTTTTAGCTCTCCTTACTGCCCTCCTGAAAGAATTAAGGAGAGCGAAAAATTGCCCTCCTAAATATTTTGGTCTGGGATGATTGAGATTACATGTATTATGCTCATATTAAATTTTTGTAGTAAAGCAAACATGTAATTTAACTTTGAAGTCACATAACATCACGTAATTTCATTTTGAAAGTCGTTTAGTGGTAAAGGGTAATGGCTGCAACCATACCCAAACACAGTTGCAATCATTTGAAGCAAAATGGGTCACAGCAATATTTTTTTTTTTCTGTCATTTTCAAGTTCAACAACTGACATCACAGTTTGAGGGGTAATTATTTAAGGAATATTGACACTATAATATCCTACCATTACTACTATCCTGTCACTTGAAGCACGTGCACCAGGATGTGACTGTAGATTCAAGCAGACCTGTTGTCCAAGAAAGTCATACGCCTACCACTACCACCTTCAACCCCCCTTGGGGGGTTGAATGTGGTAGTGGTAGGCGTATGACTTTCTTGGACAACAGGTCTGGGCACACACACAGGTCTTGTCAAGTGTGTGTTCGGTTGTTGAGTGAGACATCTAGATGTCTAAGAGATTTCGCTTTACCTTAGTAAAGTTAATAAAATCACTGATGCAGTCTGTTGGTTTCAGTTTCAATGAGTTCGTTCAACTGGATACTTAAAATGCTGTGTAAAGCTAATTGCTCTCCTAAGCTGATTGAGGAGAGCGATTTTTTGCCCTCCTGCATTTTTCAGAATGCCAGGCCTGGGCCATAGTGGTCGCTGGTCCAGTTCCCTCCTAGTAAGATAGTTTGATCAGTTTATGCACAAACACAGTGAAACCGTTTGGCCATTTTTTGATGGGTCTTGCAGTTTGGTTTTCCAGTTTGCAGCAAAAAACGGAAACAAACCAGAAAATGCCCAAAACTTCCAGCCCAACCTTAGGGAGTCCTTTACAACAGTGTGTTTCATCACTGCATTTCATTGCCAATTCCAAACAACACATAAGTTTATCATTTTTAGCTCGCCTGACTTTCAGTCAGGGGAGCTATAGCGATCACTCGCTGTCTATCGTCCGTGAACATGGTGTTTGCATCTTCTCCAAAACCGCTGAACCGATTTAAGTGAAATTTGAGGTAATAGTTTGTTATGACATCAATTTAATTTTGTTCAAATCAAGTTGCGTCGCCCCTCAGTAGGGCCATGCCCAAAAAGTGTGCTTAAATCTGAAAAAATCTTCTCATGAACCAGCAGTAGCAGAGACTTGATATTTGGTATGCAGCTTCCTTTTGAGGTGAAGACTCAGATTTGTTCAAGAGAAGTTTGAGGGGCTATATTTGCCGTCATTATGGGAGGGGCCCTGCCCAAAACGAAGTTTAGGGGGGTATATAGGAGTCAACTTGTCAGTCAGTCAGTCTGTCGTCGTCGTCAGTCCGTTGCACATGTAAACTTGTGGAGCGAACTACTTCCACAGTTTTAGCCACATTTTCAGGAAACTTCACAAAAATGATCAACATGATGAGGGGAAGTGCGTGACATAATTTTTTTCCCGCTCAGTTTCAAGATGGCCGACTGGTGGCCATATTGGATTTTGCAAAATACTTGTGGAGCAAACTGCTACAGTTTTTGCTGCATTGTTATGAAACTCAATATAAATTATTGACATGATGAGGAGCAGTGCATAACAATTGTTTTCCTGATCGGATTGAAGATGGCCGACTGGTGGCCATGTTGGATTTTTTTTACTTACAAAATTTGAATGCCTCTTTCAGTCACCCGCATGAGGTGGTATGCCATGGTGGGGTATAGCAGGTGACAGACCATCTCTAGTTTAACACTGTGAGTAATGGGAAAAACATTTAAGACTACTCTTCTCCCAAATCACTGCTCCAAAAGATTTCAAATTTCACATATAACATCTTTGGACGATTGTTTCACATGTTTATTGAAATCAAATCCCTGGGTCCATATTTGGGCTCTCGATGGGAGCCCAAATGTTTAAATTAGTGCAGTATGAGGAATATTCTTTAAAAACCTTCTTCAGATCCACCAATCAGAATCTATTGATATTTGGTATGCAGCTTCCTTTGGGTGGTGAGATTCAAGTTTGTTCAAGCCAAGTCCCTGGGTTCCATATTTGGGTTCACTGTGGGAGCCCGAATTATAACTTAGTTCAAAATGAGGAATTTTCTTTAAAAATCTTCTTCTTCAGATCCAGCAGTCGGAATGTTTTGATATTTGGTATGCAGCATCCTTAGGGGGGTGAAATTCAAGCCAAGTCCCTGGGTTCATATTTGGGCTCCCAGTGGGAACCTGAATTATAACTTAGTTCAATATGAGGAATTTTCTTCAAAAATCTTCTTCACATCCACAGTCAGAATCTTTTGATATTTGGTATACAGTATCCTTAGGGAGGTGACATAAAAGTTTGTAAAAGCCAACTCCCTGGGTTGATATTTGGGCTCCCTGTGGGAGCCCGAATTGTACCAAAATTTCTATTTTCGGAACTGAGAGGCCGATTTGAACCAAATTTGATATGAGGGCTTATTGGGTCATAAGTACCTAATTTATGCCAAAGACATTTTTCCCGTCGCTCCCGCAGGACCTAAAAATAGAAAAAATTTAAAACGCCCCATATCTCAAAAACTTCATGACACTGAGAATTTTTATTTTGTGTGAAGCTTCCTCAGCAACAGTAGAAAGGAATGGTCCAAAAATAATTACCATCGTTTTTTTCATAGGGTTCTTTTCCAGGACTTTGAAAAAGTGCTGAGTCATCATTTTTTAACACTGAGTAATGGGGAAAACATTAAAGAATCTTCTTCCCCCATACCACTGCTCCAAATGCTTTCATTTTTCACATATAACATCTTGGAAGATTCATTCACATGTTTGTTGAAATCAAATCCCAGGGACCATATTTGGGCTCTCTATGGGAGCCAAAATGTTCAGATTAGTGCAATATGAGGAGTATTCTTTAAAAATCTTCTTCCGACCGACCAATCAGATTGTTTTCATATTTGGTATGCAGCATCCTTAGTGGGATGAGATTCAAGTTTGTTCAAGCCAAGTCCCTGGGTTCATATTTGGGTTCACTGTGGGATCCCGAATTATAACTTAGTTCAAAATAAGGAATTTTCTTTAAAATCTTCTTCTTCAGATCCAGCAGTCAGAATCTTTTGATATTTGGTATACAACGTTGTTACGGAGGGGAGATTCAAGTTTGTTCAAGCCAAGTCCATGGGTTCATATTTGGGCTCCCTGTGGGAGCCCAAATTATTACTTAGTTCAATATGAGGAATATTCTTTAAAAATATTCTCTTTTTTTTAGATCCACTGATCAGAATCTTTGGATATTTGGTATAAGCTTTTCTTAGGAGGGGCAGATGCAACTTGGTCAAATCAATTCCTTGTGTTGATATTTAGGCTACCATGCCCCCCTGGGGCCTCTTGTTATAAAACGTCATGGTTGTTGAAGAGTTAACAAATTAATTTATGTACTTTTTGTTGGAAAACGTTTGGCTTATCGGAAAAATTTGGGGTCCTTTTCATTGTTAAAATTTTGATATTTTTGGATAAAACATGCATTTTAGGCTGAATTTATGATACCTCTAAGCAAGCCTAACCCATTTTGGGTACCAACATTGTAGAAATTTTGTTGCTCAATTTGAAATCTATTGAAAAATTTTGGCCTTACCTACCTCACCCCATGCTGTGCCATCTTCCTTCTCCTGCCACCACCAACAAAAAGGCTGTCTGTGCCTCTCTTGCTGGCCTATGGACTTGTGTAGGCAAACCAAAATATGTGATAGCAAATAAACAATTGTTTGCCCATAATGCCCAATTTGTAAGGCTTGTTTAACACTCTTACACTTGAAGTTATGTGGTAACCGTTCTAACTTATGGTTGGTTTTGAAAGAAATTGTACTTCTCTATCATAAAATTTGTTTTACTATGCATATTATATTTTTATGAATTGAAATAAAGTGATGTTACATTTTACACTTTTTATTAAATTGTTTTGGAAAAAATAACCCTTTGCTCTCTGTGGAATGGTCGTGCTTGTTCACTACATAATTTGAAGTGTCAGGGTTCAACGGACTTGGATATCCTAAATGTATAGCATTTTTTTCTGCTATGATTGATATTCCTCGGTTTTATATTTTGCAGGCCCATGCCAGGGGTTTCCTCATGGAAATCATTGAACTGTAGCATTACTTGTTGACTGCAGTAGAAAAGTTGTTTCGTGCTTTAACCCCTTATCCAACACAGACGATATTAAAATTTTTCAAAAAATTGCAACAAAACCATAACATGAGGAGTTGCCTCATACAGAATTTTTTTTATGATTTTTAGCTCACTGAAGGGAGCTTGACTTATCACTTGCCGTCCGGCGTTGTCTCTGCTGTCGTCGTCCATCGTGAACTTTTCATTATCGACTTCTCCTCACAAACTTCTGGACCAAATTGAACTAAATCTTGTGTTCCCTATCATATGTCAATTCAAGTTTGTTCAAATAAACTTGCCTCGCCCACAGGGGGCACTACAAGGGGCATAACTCTGATAGTACAAATAAATTTTTTCAAAAATTCAAAAAAATCTTCTTCAGATCCTTTCTTCAGAATCTTTTCATATTTGTTATACAACATATCTAGAGGGGTCAGATTCAAGTTTGTTCAAATCGAGTCCCTGAGTTAAGATTTGGGCTCTCCATTGGAGCCTGAATTTTAACTTAGTGCAATATGTGTAATATTCTTTAAAAATCTTCTTCTTCAGATTTACAAATTGAAATCTTTTGATATTTGGTATATAACATCTGTAGGGGGGTCAGATTCAAGTTTGTTTAAATCGGGTCCCTGAGTTAATATTTGGGCTCTCTATTGGAGCCCAAAGTTTAACTTGGTGCAATTTGAGGAAATTTCTTTAAAAATCTTCTTCTTCAGATCCTTTCATGTTGATATACAACATCTGTAGGGGGGCGGGGGGGGGGGGGGGGGGGGGGGAGGTGCAGATTAAAGTTTGTTGAAATGGAGTCCCTGGGTTAATAATTGGGCTCCCTATAGGAGCCCAAATTTTAACTTAGTGAAATATGAGGAAATTTCTTAAAAAATCTACTTCAGATCCACCAGTCACCAGTATGCTTTCATATTTGGTATACCAATCTCTTGGGGGTCAGATTTAAGTTTGTTCAAATGGGGTCCCTGAGTGAGTATTTAGGCTCTCTATTGGAGCCCAAAGTTTAACTTGGTGCAATTTGAGGAAATTTCTTTAAAAATCTTCTTCAGATCCACCAGTCAGAATCCTTTCATGTTTGGTATACAACATCTGTAGGGGGGTCAGATTAAAGTTTGTTCAAATCGAGGCCCTGGGTTAATAATTGGGCTCCCTGTAGGAACTTCAGCTTAGTGAAATATGAGGACATTTCTTTAAAAATCTTCTTCAGATCCACCAGTCAGAATCCTTTCATATTTGGTATATAATATCTATAGGGGGGGGGGGGGGGGGGGGGGGTTCAAAGTTTGTTCAATTTTGGACCCTGGGATTGAAATTTTGGGTCTGGTTCAGATTTAGAAATTTTGGACCAAAATTCTCAAAAAAAAATTTTGATTTTTTATACGTTTTTGTTCAATTTTGAGATGAAAAAAAAAATTTTAGCCTGAAAATTTGGGGTTCGGTTCCGACTTGGAAATTTTAGAAAACATTTTGGGTTTTTTTTTATGCATTTTGTTCAATTTTGAGACGAAAAAAAAGTTTTTTTGCCTGAAAAATTATGGGTCCAGATCGAAATTTGTTTTTTGATTCTTTTCAAAATCGAGTTCATAGATGAATTAGAGTGTTTTAAGCGAAAATGTCCTCCCCTCCCCTCCCTTCCTTGTCGGGGAGAGTGGGCGGGGGGGGGGGGGGGGTCAGTTAGATGTAACCAAATGTTTGGCTGCAAAATATATTTTGAAAGATTTGGAGTGATAAACCGCCCAGCCCTCCTGAATTTTAACTTAGTGCAATATGAGGGAATTTCTTTTAAAATCATCTTCTTCAGATCCACCAATCAGAATCCTTTCATATTTGGTTTTCAACATCTCCAGGTGGGCCAGATTCAAGTTTGTTCACATCGGGTCCTTGGGTTAATATTTTGACTCTCTATTTGAGCCCAAAGTTTAACTTAGTGCAATGCGAGAGCATTTCTTTGAAAACCTTCTTCTTCAGATCCACCAGTCAGAATTCTTTCATATTTGGTATATGATATCTCAAGGGGGATCAGATTCAAGTTTGTTCAATTTAAGTTCCTGGCTTAATATTTGGGCTTTCTATGGGTGTGATGGGGGAGGTGGCAGGGGGTGGGGGCATGTTAAGTTCAGGTTTGTTCAAATCCATTCCTTAGTGTTTTTCCATAAAATTTGCCTTTCATGGCTTCATTCCTTCATAGTGTTGATGAACCATGTCTAACTGAATTTGACCCCAAATACTTCTTTTAACCACTTTGGCAGGTGAGCGATTAAGGCCCCTTGGGGCCGCTTGTTCTAAAAATAATTACTTTTTACCTGCTTAATTTGTATATTATGCAGGTAGATACGGCCATTTCATTAGGTAAAAGTAACCAGTCACAGAGTGTTAATCCTCCGAAATGGGCAACATAATTACATATCAACAGGCTAAAACTGTTTGTCTACACGTGTTGTATGCAGTCTTGATATAGACACAGATGATGAAAGTAACTGTTAGGGTCCTGTTAAGTTTCGAAATTCAGTTTGATTCAAAATCATCCTGGTGATTTGATGCGATTTCAGTCATGTCAGTACATAAATTTTTGAATCATAGAGACATTCTCAAAATCTTACCAAATTGCTCCTCTTCACAGGACACCTGATGAGAGAAGAAGAGATCAAGGTGGTTCCGCTTATGAGTATTCTGCTTTTTGGATTGATTTGCTCAAACAGACAAGTTGCCATTGCATGCAATACTTAAGTGGAGATTGACAATATTTACAGTTGTAAAGTGCTATATCAACTAGTTGAAGAGCGTTAAGATTCAATTCAAGATTCGATTTGATTTATAATTCTCTGCCTCCATCGGAGAAATTTTGAAAAATGTCCCCAACATGGCACTATGCTGAGGCTTGAAAGACTGTTAAGAGTGATATGTCATCTGTTTCTTTTTCATTAGCTGGTGCCCCGTGCAAATCGGAGAATTCAGAATTTTCAGTGGTGGGGTTGGTTGGGATTTGTGGGTGAGGCTCCCCCAGCCCCCCCCCCCCCTCCTCCTCCTTATGACTACAGCACTCACGCAGGCACTATCCAAAACATTGCTAGCAAATAAATCCATATTCAAATAAGATTTGCATGTTGTTGAATGTTAAGTCTTTGCTAAGAAAAAGTGCACCTTCACTTTTTAACCCTTTACCCACAGCAGACGCTATCAAAATTTGTTATTTTAATTTTTTTTCTTCAAATTTTTCTCAACATTTAACAAAGCCGTATCATTAGACCATCTTTGGAATGAGCTTGGCAAGCTCGTTCCTATGAGGCGTCACGTGATATGGTTTTGTTGAAATGTTTTTCTTAACTGCTTAATTTTAAAATTACGTGTGCAGATGTGGCCAATTGGTTTGGCAGAGGGTTAATGAAACCCAAATTTGAATTTATTGTTCAGAGTCACATGACTCCTAGCATTCTGGTACAATATATAGGAATATGCTCTTTGATTACTTGTTTTTGCACAGGCAAGTTTCAGAATTTGTATCTTTGACAAAGCTCAGTGACATCTGTCTGTCAAAGATTATATAAATGATTAAATTCCCTGTGGCAAATTCTGATATTTTGACAACAGAGTGCTGAGGGTTAATTCCTTTATCTTTGTTTTTATAGCATAATATTAATTGTCATCAAATGTCCATGCTTAGCCATTTTCAGCATGGTGAGTTCATACATTTTATCAGAACAGGGCTTTCTGGCAGTGGAGTAAATGGCAGCTTTCTGGCTGTCAAGTAAATTGGGAGAATCAATAATGATTTTAACCTACAGGCCTACATGGTGTCAAATTCAATGATTACTGAACTGTCTTACAAATGAATTATGGATTTGCTCATTTGCAGTATGCAGTATTATATATGAAGATCCCATTTCGGAACCTGTGGTTAAGGCCTCATAAAGTAGAGTTTCTGTTCCTCAGGCCATTTTTTGTAAAACTGAATGCGGGCAGGCATTTTTTTTATTTTATTTTTTATTTATGTATTTATTTCTTTGCCTGCAAAAGTTCATGTTCTTGGTTGTTTTATGTCTTAGGCCTGTCTCATAATCTACAGTCCAGAACAGCATGTATTTCATCCCTTGAATGCAAAAAGGTTTTTCAAAGCATTGTTGCACTCAAGGGACAAATTTATCAGTTTTATTAACTTGGGAAAAATATCGAAGATAAACCACTGAGAAACATATTTTCAACTTTCTTAGGCCTAACGGGTAAAGTGCTGAATTATATTTGGTTGTCAAAATTTAATCGCATGTCATTGCCTTGAGCAGTGTAATTTATGGGAGAGTGCCAATGGTCACCTCTTACAAATTGTAACAAGGCAAATTACCACAGACTAAAAAACTCCATTTCAAAAATAAGTTGTAGGATAACCACTATAAACTATGTATCTTTCTATTCATACACTGATCAGACCAGAATCTGACATCATTTTATCAGTGCAGAAGCAGCAGTATACTTAGTTTATTGTGGTTATGCTACAACTTATTTTTACCTGTACTGTAGTATGAAGCCAGAGAAAATGAAGCACCACCAGTAAACTGGTAGAGTCCTAAATTACTTTTCAATGGTCATTTGTAACGAGAGTATTTTTTTTTTAAATATCCCACTACTAGCAAAAAGGAGCCTTAGTTTAGCAAGATGTTGCTCATAAATAATTGTTTTGTTGCAGTTTATTATTATATCCAATAAATTGTAAAAAAACAATTTTGTATTAATATTTTTCTTCCACTGCTGAGCCAACAACAAATTAGTGCAAACAGTATAAACCCACTATAGTGGCTTTCAGCACATTCAGTGGAGTCTTGATAGTGGCTTCTTGCACTCAACCAGATAACAGAATTCAATTTCACCCTGAGCATTTTTTTCTTCTTTTTTGTATCAGTCTTACACGTAATGGCTTAGATATATTTTGTCCAACAGAAAGTAGCCATGGCACGACGATGCATTACTCCCTGAGGGAATCCCGGGAAGTGAAGCAGTGCCTGTTCACTGCGGTAAACAGGCTCTGTTTTACTGGTAAAATAGGTCCCAGTCACCAATACTTGGGAGGTACAAACCCTCTCTAAAATGGGCAACATGGCTTATTAACTGGTAGAGTGCTAAATTATTTTTGATCACAAAAATTTGTTCACATGTCTTTGCCTTGTTACAATTTATGGGAGACTCTCCCATAAATTATAACAAGGAAAATCCATACAGATAAAATATTGAACTTAATAGGTAATATGAAGCATATCCACTGAATATGTAGCCTTTAGGTTATAGTACCTACACTTCAGAGTAAAACCCAAATATGGGCTTCCAGCACTCTACCAGTTAACGCTCACCCCTGGTCTTGAGTTGATACTCATATTGTGGTCATGATTAGACATTGTGAAAAAATATGTGACCCAAAACACCAATAAATAAATAAATAATATAATGCATTACATATCCAATTTTGTCGAAAAGTTCATGGCCTTGACCAACAAATCACACGTGGACCTATCCTCACCTAGTCCACCCTCGTGATAATCCCATGGGAGGAGTGGGTTTTTACTATACTAAACATTTACTGCTTCACCCGATAACCAGTTCCTGGGGTAAGCGTTCTCTAAACTCAGAAACAGAACTACAACCGATTGACTACATCTGGCTTTATAGTTGACCATAGATGCTGAAAGAGATCATAACCATTTAAACCCTGATGGCACATTACATGTCTGTTTAATTGCTCCAATCTGTATAGTTCATATCTTATTTGGTTGTGTCCTTTTGCCAGACACTTAATCTCGATTGGCGATTGTCCACGTTGGGGGGGGGGGGGGGGGGGGCACGGTGGCGCTGTGTACTAAGGCGAACTGCACGTCAATGGTGTGCTTGCCTTCAACCGCTGCTGACACTGATTTGCAGTTAGTAGATTGAAAAGTCTGGCTGATGCTCGGTGGTTCTCTCCGGGTACTCACGCCTCCACAATTCCGCAAAACTGTACAGCACAATCACGTTATATTAGCCTTTAACTAATTCTGACCCTGCTTTTACCGGGATAGTAAACTGGTGAGCCAGAAAGTTACTCACCATTGCTCAGTGGTGCTCTCCGGGTACTCCGGCTTCCTCCACAAAAAACAAGCAATCAATTCGTTATTATACCCCCGCTTCGAAGACGTGGGGGCTATATAGGAATCGCCCTGTACGTCCGTACGTCCGTCTGTCCGTCCGTCCATCCGTACGTCCGTCCGTACGTCTTTCCGGACATGAAATTCTTGTGTGCGCAACTCCTCCTACATTTATCAATCAATTTGGACAAAACTTTTCAGACATCATCACTACTAAGTGAACATGCGCATATTCCAAGATTTTTGATCTGCGACAATTTTAACCAGGTTTTCTCCCTTTGACTTAGATTTATTGTGTCTTTCCATCCGAACAAATTCTTGTGTGCGCAACTCCTCCTACATTAATGAACCGATTTTGATGAAACCTTTCAAACATCATTTCTACTAAGTGAACATGTGCATATTCCAAACTTTTTAATCTGCGACAATTTTAACCAGGTTATCTCTCTTGAACTTTGATTTAATATGGGTTTCTACATGAAATTCTTGTGTGCGCAACTCCTCCTACATTTATCAATCAATTTGGACAAAACTTTTCAGACATCATCACTACTAAGTGAACATGCGCATATTCCAAGATTTTTGATCTGTGACAATTTTAACCAGGTTATCTCCCTTTGACTTAGATTTATTATGTCTTTCCGTTCGAACAAATTCTTGTGTGTGCAACTCCTCCTACATTAATGAACCGATTTTGATGAAACCTTTCAAACATCATCTCTACTAAGTGAACATGTGCATATTCCAAACTTTTTGATCTGCGACAATTTTAACCAGGTTATCTCTCTTGAACTTTGATTTAATATGGGTTTCTGCATGAAATTCTTGTGTGCGCAACTCCTCCTACATTTATCAATCAATTTGGACGAAAGTTTACAGACATCATCACTACTAAGTGAACATGCGCATATTCCCAAATTTTTGAGCTGTGGCAATTTTAACTAGGTTATCTCCCTTTAACTTAGATTTATTATGGGTTTCTACATGAAATTTTGTGCGTGCAACTCCTCCTACATTTATCAATCAATTTGGACAAAACTTTTCAGACATCATCACTACTAAGTGAACATGCGCATATTCCAAGATTTTTGATCTGCGACAATTTTAACCAGGTTATCTCCCTTTGACTTAGATTTATTATGTCTTTCCGTTCGAACAAATTCTTGTGTGCGCAACTCCTCCTACATTAATGAACCGATTTTGATGAAACCTTTCAAACATCATCTCTACTAAGTGAACATGTGCATATTCCAAATGTTTTTGATCTGCGACAATTTTAACCAGGTTATTTCTCTTGAACTTTGATTTAATATGGGTTTCTGCATGAAATTCTTGTGTGCGCAACTCCTCCTACATTTATCAATCAATTTGGACAAAAGTTTACAGACATCATCACTACTAAGTAAACATGCGCATATTCCAACATTTTTGAGCTGTGGCAATTTTAACTAGGTTATCTCCCTTTAACTTAGATTTATTATGGGTTTCTACATGAAATTCTTGTGCGTGCAACTCCTCCTACATTTATCAATCAATTTTGACGAAACCTTTCAAACATTATCACAACTAAGTGAACATACGCATATTCCCAAATTTTTGATCTGCGACAATTTTAACCAGGTTATCTCCCTTTAACTTGGATTTATTATGGGTTTTCAAATGGGATTCTTGTGTGTGCAACTCCTCCTACATTAATGAACCGATTTTGAATACATGTTGCACATTGTAAATGTGTTTTTCCAAATGTAAACCATATATGTGTGGGCTCTTTAAGTATTCAGTGCTGTTCTGTGGAAGGCCACATGCAAATACAAATTTCAACAACAAAAAATGATCTTTATGTATACATTTCCTTATGGCCTTCGCCTACATGATCAGAAGTGCATTCCTCTAAAAACCCAAAGCGGGGGTATTAATCACCTTCAGTGATAGTTCTAGTTTGGAAATAGACCAATGAATTTTTTCAACGTGAAAATAGTGTTTGCACCACCCCCACAAATTCACAGAGCAGCAGAGACGGCGGAGCCAGGTCAAAGGGGCACCGTGCACTTGGATGTTCTTGTTTGGGGACCACTTTATAGAGGCCTTGAAAAGGTTTTAGAAATATTTTTTAAAATCCTTAACCCAACGCACAGGTTATCAAAATTTATTATTTTAATTATTGTTTTTTTAATGTTTCAAAAAATTCCAACGAAACCACACCATGTGATCCCTCATTGGAACGAGCTCAATGAGCTCGTTCCAATGATGGGTTACATGATATGGTTTTGTTAAAACTTCTTTAAAAAAGGATGGATTTTTTTCAATTGCTAAATTTGAAAATTACGTAGGCAGATGCAACCAATTCGTTAGGAAAGGGTTAAATGTGCCTAGAATTTAGCTTTGTTGAGATCTCTTTGTACCCTATCTTAAAATCTAATCCATAGAACAATAATTCTTGTACAAGTTTATAAATTGGAAGTAAATGGTGAATTGTCCGCATGCTGTACTTCATGCGATGATGTACATACCAGTATAGTGCTTAGGCCAATGGCACGGGTAACAGAACATATCCCGTGCACAAATACCTACGCAGTACACGAGAAGATATTCGTCTCCGTACATCATAGAGATTCATATGCATTCAAGTCAGAGTCAAGTTAAGAATTGTCAGCATGCTGCACTTCCGGTAATGATGTACTTTCCAGTATAGTGCTTAGACCAATGGCACGGGGAACACAACATATCCCGTGCACAAATACCTACGCAGTACACGAGAAGATATTCGTCTCTGTACATCATAGAGATTCATACGCATTCACACCAGAGTCAAGTTAAGAATTGTCAGCATGCTGTTCTTCCGGTGATGATGTACTTTCCAGTATAGTGCTTAGGCCAATGGCACGAGGAACACAACATGTCCCGTGCACAAATACCTACGCAGTACACGAGAAGATATTCGTCTCAGTACATCATAGAGATTCATATGCATTCAAGTCAGAGTCAAGTTAAGAATTGTCAGCATGCTTCACTTCCTGTAATGATGTACTTTCCAGTATAGTGCTTAGGCCAATGGCACGGGGAACAGAACATATCCCGTGCACAAATACCTACGCAGTACACTAGAAGATATTCATCTCTGTACATCATAGGGATTCATATGCATTCACCATTCACGTCAGAGTCAAGTTAAGAATTGTCAGCATGCTGTACTTCCGGTAATGATGTACTTTCCAGTATAGTGCTTAGGCCAATGGCACGGGGAACAGAACATATCCCGTGCACAAATACCTACGCAGTACACTAGAAGATATTCATCTCTGTACATCATAGGGATTCATATGCATTCACCATTCACGTCAGAGTCAAGTTAAGAATTGTCAGCATGCTGTACTTCCGGTAATGATGTACTTTCCAGTATAGTGCTTAGGCCAATGGCACGGGGAACAGAACATATCCCATGCACAAATACCTACGCAGTACACTAGAAGATATTCATCTCAGTACATCATAGAGATTCATATGCATTCACCATTCACGTCAGAGTCAAGTTAAGAATTGTCAGCATGCTGTACTTCCGGTGATGTACTTTCCAGTATAGTGCTTAGGCCAATGGCACGGGGAACACAACATATCCCGTGCACAAATACCTACGCAGTACACGAGAAGATATTCGTCTCAGTACATCATAGAGATTCATGTGCATTCACGTCAGAGTCAAGTTAACAGGAGAGATAATAAAAAAAACACTTAATAATTCCTGATGTCGCGACCCCAGGACAGGGTAACTGTAGCTCTTCTAGAAAGTATACTGGTTTCGAAGAAGATTTAGATGGTATTTGAGTCGTTTATCTCGTGGAAGCCCGTCAACGAAATGTTTCTCCGTAGGAATGATCGGAAAGTTCAGCAGTGCTTGTTTACTGTGGTAAATAAGTTCCTTTATTGGAAAAATAGGACCAGGTAACCAATCAGAGGGCTTCGTTCTCGAACAATATGGCATTTTCTTTGTTGAACAATTCTCCCGATGTAGTGCTTGGGCGATTGGCACAGGCAGCCAAAAAATACCTGTGCACAATACCTACGCAAGACAGAAAGAGATGCATTTATCACTGGTCTTCTTTCGACATGGCACTGGAACTAACTCCGATTAGACAAAATTATCATACCAGGTTTTGTGAATTGGGAACAAGATATATGTTGCCGGAACACCATCCCCTGTGGGAAGGAGAGGGTCGTCCTACTGCTCTTGGTCTGTAGGACTAGAAACGTGCCCTTTTAAAATAAGAAGACAAAAAACACCTTCGCATAAGAGCCTGATCAAGTTGGTCATCTGCTGTCGTGCATTGGTCTTTTACGATTTATTAAACATTTGAATCCGAGATCCAGTCTCTCAAGCGACCAGTCTAATTCTGAAACGAATCTGACGCTGCTATGGTCTAGAACCAGGCTACCCCATACATAAATAGTTTATTGCCTATTTTGGAAATATTTCAGCTGGTCGAAAAAAAAACGAACTGATATATTCCAGCAAACTATTTCCAACCAATTGAAATATCCCAGCCGATGGAATCGAAAAAATTCCATTCAAAATCTTTGAATCAACGCAAAAATGTTTCTCAGTCGAGATTTGATTTGACCGAATCTTTAACTTGTAGAATGCAAAATTGTTTCTGGTCAAATTTGTCAACATATCTTTGCCTTGTTAAAATTTATGGGAGAGTGCCAATAGGCACTCTCCCATAAATCGTAACAATGCAAATCCTTAAAGACTAAATAATTTCACTTCAAAGATAATATGAAGTACATCCACTGAATATGAAGTCATTAAGTTGGGTTTCCTGCCTTTCAGATTAAAGCCCATATGCGGGCTTCCAGCACTCTCCCAGTTAATGACATTGCCAATACTATTACGCATGTCTGTTTACTATAGATTATGAATGAATACTCATCACAGCTGTAGTTTTACGATTTCGCCGTGTAGTTCAACAAGTTGTGTTAATATCGTTATTTTCACAAGACGAATTAAATACCTATTGATTGGAATATCTAGAACTGGGGCACGATCAAATATCCATATATCTTTGTGAGTAAACGGACATCACATAAAATCAACGGTAGTCTGCATACGAACTCCACGAAAAGCGTGTAAAGAAACATTGTCGGATTCCTTACAGAATTTGACTGGTGGTCTGAGAGCTTGTATGAATTCCTGAATGAGATTGTATTTAATAGTGGCGACAATATTTTTTGTAGTTGAAGATCACTGATAATTTAATCCTACAGCACAATAGGGCTGCGGGATTAAATTATTACAGATTCGCTTTGACTATTTGTTGTTTATTGAATTGTTTTCTCATCAATCGCCGAGTTTTTCTTCTTCTCAAAAACACTTCTGTACTGGACTGAAAGAGGAACCGGCGGTGAAGACTCTCAGTATAAAATCAATCCAGAAAATTGGCCAGATATTGTTTCATATTTAGGACTCAGTCATAAACGGTGGTGGGGGCGTATCCACTCTAAGCTCGGGATCGAGGCCCTTCCTTATCTCTTGTACCTGCCGCCCAGATTTGCATCCGGCACTCCAAACAAGATACTAATAATTATTAAGACTTAAATAGTTTAACTGGTTCAGCGTCACGAGTCCATGTCCATATCTGAAATCCGATGCGCTTGAAGCCAATATATATAAGTCTCAATGCATCATATTCGTCTACTTGTTAATTTACTTGACTCGGGGGTGAGGGGTCTGATTTCGGCTAATGTTTGCTCAAAATACCAAAATTTTGCTTTCTATAAATTTGCCCGAGAATGGTCTCACAAAAGGTGTACTGTTCTACATTTCCCAGTATTACATTTTCTCTTTGTTGAAAAATTCTCCCGACGTAATGCTTAGGCCATTGTCACAGACAACCAAAATATACCTGTGCACAATACCTACGCAAGACATAGAAAGAAGGATATACATGTACAACTGCTCTTCCTTTGAATTGGCACTATTGAGTTTGTAAATCTCCTGTACGTTGTACCTGAATGACAGAAGGTCGATATCCCGCAGCTTTTTTAGAAAACAATATATACAAATTTAGACGGATAGCGTTAACCAGTTCAGCTTCACAGGCCCATATCTGTGCTCTTTGACCCTAAACTCAGTTTGGTTAAAAATTAACCCAAATCAACTGGGTTGAGTGAATATGAACCCAATTGGGTTCATATTCTCTCAACCCAGTTGATTTGGGTTGATTTTTAACCAACTGATTTAAGAGTGTTTGTAAGGTGGAGCTAATCCCTATTTTGGAGGTTCTTATACTAACCCATTACTTGACATTTACTTGGCTGAACAAAAGATTGTTCATAAAGATGACATTTTATTACCGTTTTTTTTATTGTCTGTGGTATCCACCAATAAGTTGTAATGAATAACATGCCCCTGAAGCGTTGATATAAGTGATGGTAATAGAGGGGAGAACACTCCTCCGCCAAGACTTTTGTTGTGAATTTAAATTTTGTAGCATCTTTTTACTAACACGAGGGTCGGTTGATGTAAAGGCGATTACGCCCTTTTGAGATCTATATTCATACATTTTCTAATTGAACAGGAGGGAACGCCCTTATCTTATACGTGAACGAGACAACAAACTTTTCGACAGAAATTAAAGATGCAAAACATCACCGAGTGCGACTTGTTGCACGAAGCGATGCACTGCATCCCCATTTCCTGTCGGAAATCTTATCCTCACTAGAAAAAGTTATTTAGAATAAAGGCCTCTGCCGTGCTTTGAAGAGCATAATATTATATTCCATGTTGGAACCCCGGGAGGCGAAGCAGTGCTTGTTTACTGTGGTTTACTGTGGTAAACTAGCCCTTGTTTTACTGGTAAAATAGGACCAGGTAACTAATTCCCAGTTGGTAGTCCTCTAAAATGGGCAACATGGGTATGAACGATTGGCTGGATTCAACTTTATATCCATGCTATGATCATGATTGGCCATTGTGCGAAAATGTGTGCACTAAAACACCCAATAAATAAATAAAAGAAAGTTTATGTGTATGAATGTGTTCAAATATTTACCCGTATCTTATTTTCCGTTGTTGAAAAGTTCTCCCGACGTAGTGCTTAGGCCACTGGCACAGACAACGAACAAATCCCTGTGCACAATACCTACGCAAGACGTAGAAAGAGGTGTATATACATCTGGTATTTCTTTGGGGGTGCCAGTGAAACGAACCCAGCAGTCGACTGGTAACATTGTTTTCGTGGGTCTTCGATACTTCGTGTCGCTGGCGTTTTTTTTTTTTTTTTGAAAAGTGCCCGCAAATTTGGCCAATCTAAATGTTCCCAAACTCAGGCTCAAGACCTGCATTGCATCGAAATCGGATGCATCACGAAGATGACTGATTGGTGGATCTTTGTCCAGATTGTGATGGCTCAAGTCCCGACTGAAAAAGTATTCGATCTTTGTCGACCTTACTTATAGATGATGTCGTTGGAATATTAGTCAGGATTACAGTCAATAAGCTCAAGACTTCTTGGAAGTCTGTTTGTGGGAAATTGAAATACACGTGCTGTAGTCGTGACGTAACTTTTTGTTTAATGTAACAGTACCGTAGCGGTGCTTCAAATTGGTCATAATGCCCCTACCCCACATCCCTTCTTGGGTTCTACACTTCCCAATTGTAGGGCCTACTGTGTGTGACATAAATCGAAGTATCAAATCTCGTCTTGTAAGAAAGTACATGATTACTAGCTTCAAAGAGCGAACCGGTATCTGAGACTCCAATTTATACGAAAATGTCCAGATTGGAAAAAAAAATATGGGGTGGGTGTGGGGGGCACATCCCTAAGCGCTCCTTGACGACGTTCCTGGTCAAAGTTATAATCAACGATTTTATTACGGTCATATATATGTTTTCGAGTTACCTCCCTTGGGGTGAGGCCATTATAATAATACAATACGCGCATTTGGGCATCAGGGGAGGGGGGTGGAGGGGGGGGGGGGCAAACAAACACACGAATAAATATAGTGCATTTTGAGATGCTCAGTGTTTACTGCCAGCTAAAAAGGATGCGACTGTTGGAATCATAAACAGGAGTTTGATCATGAACAAACGAACGGACGGACAAACTAACATTAGTAGTAGAACTGCCTACGGTCGGTGGCGGCTGAAACGTTGAGCAAGCGATGTCGAAATTGGAAAATGAGAAGAAAAAGGTATTCATACCATTCGCGTCGTCTTCACTATGTAAGTCTTAAAGTGTTAAGTACTAAACTCTTCGATCTTTATTCTTGTCGCCTCAAACTAGGATTGTTGAAGTCAGTTGAACCTTTTTTCTTGTTGAATCAGTTGATTGTATATTCAATCGTGCTGCATAGGTAAAAGACACAGACCAAGAAACTCCTGTGCATAATACCTACGCAACACAATTAAATATGTCCGTTTTGGCCTATGTGCTTTGACAGCTAAATAGAATTGAGCTCGAACGCCGCCTAAAATAATTTTTGGTGTCCAACTTATATACTGATGAAACTTAACCCTCTGCATGCATCAGTTATCAAAAATTCCGAAATTTCAAACATCAGTTTTTTCCAGTGAGGCAAGTAGGATCGAACCGTCGACCTTTTGGTTTAAGCAGATGCGTATCCAGGGGAGGTGCGGTGGTTGCTAATGCACCTCCCCATAAAATTGGAGTTACCACTTGAGGGACTATCTCGCATTTGTGATTTGATAATTTTGATAAAATGGGGGGAGCTCACTTACTCCCGATACATCGTACCCTCTGTGGCTTAGCCACAGAGAGTGCGATGTATCGGGTAAGGTGTTTTAAAACATAATTGTTCTCGTTTCCTTGTAGTTTCTGTGAAACGCCTCGGCACCACTTTGATACCTTTTTATAGCTTCGTCTATAAAAATAGTATCAAAGTGCCGAGGCGTTTCACAGAAACTAACTGCATGGTCCTGATGTTATAGCCCCTATATGTCACACCGAGCTGTTTGATTTCTGCCAGAATCACATAGTAACAGAATAATAAATATATATGGAAATAAAATATGCCTATCAACTTTATACATATATTTTCACATACAATAGTGCAAAAGTGCTTATATTTTAGATACCAATCTTCACATAATATTTTCCCAGATTCTTCCAGAGAGCTCCATTTGATACTCACTTTTCGATGATCGCCACAAAGCGGACCCACTCCCTCTCCCGACAAAATTCTTGGTTGCGCGCCTCTTAAGGTCCATTGCTCAGACACCGCACTCCTAAACAGGTGTTTAACCAATTCAATTTTGTTTGACAGTGCTCAATAATCTCTGTCAAACAAGATTGAATTGCTTACATTTTCAGTTTCATGGTTGGAAAAATGTACAGCTTGAAATCTTTATATTTTGACATCGGTGTGGAAAGGGTTAATTTGTTTCGTGAACCAAAAAGGCAGTCATCGGACAATCGTATCGCTTCCCACAATGAAGAAAGAAGATTGCAAATTTATTCCACATAGCTTGAAATCTTAACTTGCGACTGCATAAACAAATGGATTGAAGTTGCCAGTCACACACAAAAATATATACATTTTTCAGATCTGACCCCATCGGTACTACGGAGGCGGTATACACGGGACATGCGAATTATACACCTGTGCATAAAGCCTACGCAATGTCGCCGGGGAAATGCCAAGTCGGAGATTCCATGGAATGTTTCGATCATCTGCTTCATTTGTGCAAGTGACGTTGAAGTTCGCTTCGCACGATGCTTCTAAGGGCTATCTTCAATTGCTTTTTATTTCGCTCAGTAGGATGGGCGGTTTTGTCACCTGGTGCATCGAGTTATTCATGCGGGCTGCGGAGGCGATATGCACAAGCTTGTTCGTAACATTGTGCACAATGCCTACGCAACACACACGAAAACCTGTGCTTTATGTTCATCATTAGTGTGGAACCTTCTGTTTTGTTCATTGGCGTTGTATCCTGCAACAAAAGTAACATTTGAAAATCGAAACATATTTTACGTTGGTAAGGCAGGGGATGTTATACGACTTTCCCTGAAGAAATAAAATGGGAGAACTAAATTTTTTGTACAATCCGGATATTATTTAACTCTTCGCTTACTGCTGGTTGATTTTCCAGTCTGTGACAGGGACACTTTTGCCACTAAATTTTCCCCGCTCCCTGTTACCGTAATTGTTTCAACTGTTTATCTTTAATTTCTTGAGTAAAACTTTATTATTTTTTTCATCAAATGCAGTCATGGCTGCTTCACAGCAGCCATGACTACACTTGATGAAAAATATTTTACAAATACACAGCGGGTCATGTGTTAATAAGCCAACCTTCCCATACAAGTTGTGCAGTACGTCGGTACCAGGGTAGAACAGGGGACACGTGCCCCTCCACTTTTTTCCAAAGACTTCTTGCGTGGTTACGCAATGATTTAAGACGGTCGCACGCACGTCAAATATACATGCAATCCTGTAATATATCATTTGCAAATCCAAGCAACATTTGGCAAAAGAATCCCACCTAGCCTTCGGGTTGAAAGATGACAGAAGTAGAAGAAATGGACACGACAGTGAACACACCGCGGCATGCCCATCTAAACAAGAGACTATAGTATGTCACTGTACATTTACTGATAAACGATTGTAACTTTTCTCCCACTGGGCCAATCTATGGTAGCCTTGAAAAGTTGTGCCCATCCACTTTTATCGAGCTTCTGCTGCCTCTTTGCGAATTAGACACTTGTGATAAACAAGTTCTATTTTATTGGTAAAATAGGACCCGGTAGCTAACGCCTGTGTAGAAGTTCTCTAAAATGGCAGCATGATTGTGTTTAAACGACTTGTCAAACTCGGGTTTATACTGTGTGTTGTGGTTATGATATAGCCAAAGATGCCGGAAAGTTACATTAAACTCGAAATAAAAAAAATAATAAGCAAAACTTCACATTGAGTCACTGATTGAGTCGTGAAGGACAAACACTAAACTGTAAAGAACTTACCTGAGCTCAGCCTGCAGATAGATATCTCAACTCTTGTGGCTGTCAACTGATTCTATTTGGAATACTGGGTTCCCTTGTCGTATATGTACCCCCGTTTTGAATCTCGTGTACTAACATGTCCAGGGATCAGATTTAACCAGCGAGTTTGAACACCATCGCTAATATCAGAACTATTGTGTTAGCCTTCTTTAATCTAAAAATCCTTTCATGAGAATTAACTTGATCCGCTAATCAGCGTCAATTATTGTCCCTAAGACTATCTGATGTAATGTTCAGATTCTGTTTTAGTTACTTGGAAGACATGCGTAACATAAATTTCGTTAATCTGTCTTTGGTGTAAGCCGATTTAGACGATAACTGAAAGTTGATTCAGATTACCTGTAAAACTTTCATTTATGGAAATAATTCTACTTGCACAATTAAAACGATGCCAGTCGGGCTGATACATGAGGGAGCGGGACCGGTGCCTCTACATTTTGGACTATATTGAAAATTTAGAGTTCTGATGGACTTTTACTGATACGATGGGTAATTAAAAGTGCTAATAAATGTTAATTAAAGCAAAGGAGATCGCAGAGACGGACTGGCCGTGTGGTGCACCGAGACAATTTACGGTGGGCCCCTCCCAATTGGGTGCCCCCCTGGGACCCCCCAAAATAGGACACACTCGGCCACCATGAGTGCCTACAACCTGACTCACCGTCTCCAAATTACTGGGCGACGAGACGTTGCGATTGGCCCTGCATAACTAGAGCAATATCCCTACCCCCATCAACTTCGGACATTCGCGGCATTTTGCTTTTCAGTCGAGTTGAAATTAAATGTTGTGCAATCGATTTGTACTGTTCAAAACTTCGATTGGGTATGGTTTTCAAGCCCATAGTACGTGGGAGTGCCCCTGATGCACGCTTTGTCGAAAAATCTGTTGAAAGCATGCAGCGTCACACGTGGTCATATAGTTGACCGAATTTCAAGCAAAGACTCTTTTATTTTTTATTTTACTGCTTTTGGTCTGCGGATAAAAAAAATTATATTACCCAAACTAAACTTGCGTTTCTTTTTTCCGTCAGTATATAAAATTGGCTTGATGGTTTGACTAAACTTC
Organism: Pictodentalium vernedei; assembly: GCA_031216915.1. Taxonomy (NCBI): domain Eukaryota; kingdom Metazoa; phylum Mollusca; class Scaphopoda; order Dentaliida; family Dentaliidae; genus Pictodentalium; species Pictodentalium vernedei. Next base: position 281,367,206 of record CM062296.1, on the reverse strand, counting down.
ATACTAATGTTACGGTCACGATATAGCCATAAATGCTGAACGTGGCCGTAAGCACCAATAGTAATAATATTATTTATTTACTTTGTCGGTTATGGGTGGAGCAATATTTTATATTTTTGTAATAATGGCACTGATCTTTATAAATGGTCACAGACCAAAATGTTCAAGGCTGTTTCTTATATTGTCACTATTGATTTTATAAGTTACAAGTTAGTTGAAATCTTACTCAGGGAGAAGTGCATGAGTATAGCATAAAATTCCAATTTTGTGAACGTGCAATATGACTGAAAAATCTCTCTATTTTCCAATGGAACGAACAAAATAATAAGGGGTGTCGCGAGAATGACCCATTTTGGGGTGGGTGGGGTCGTAAGCACAATTCATTCTGACTGTCATGACTCAAGTGCCGATTAAAGAAATATTCCAAAGGCATGCCTTCTTCGGAGACATGCCTTAATGATGTAGTTGGAATATTTGGCCTACCGTGGGTGTCTCGAGAAGTGAGACCGTGATTGTTCACTGTGGTAAACAAGCTCTGTTATTTATTTATTTATTTATTTATTTATTTATTTATTTATTTATTTATTATTTATTTATTGGTATTTAAGGCCACATACTTCTGCTCAATGGCTAATCGTAACCGCAACATGGAAATAAAGTCAAGAAGTCCTCTAAAATGGACAACATGGGTGTAAACGATTGACTAAACTTGACTTTATCACCATGTTGCGGTCACAATTAGCCATTGTGCAGAAATATGCGACCTTAACCCTTTACCCAACGCAGACGATATCAACATTTATTATTTTAAATATCATTTTTTTCAAATTTTTCAAAAAATTTCAACAAAACCATATCATGTGACCCCTCGTTGGAACGAGCTCGTTCCAACGAGGGGTCACATGATATGGTTTTGTTGAATGTTTTTGAAAAATAATATTTTTCAACTGCTGAAGTTGCATATTACGCGGGTGGATGCGGTCGATTCGTTGGGTAAAGGGTTAAGACCAATAAATAAAAATAAACTGGAATATTTGTCGGGATTATAGTAAAATTAAACTCGGAAAATTTGTTTGTGGATAGATTGTTTATGATGGGGAAGTTAATGACATTTTCTACAGTCAGTGTCACCTCGATTCAGACAGTTTTATAGGTGGAGGAAGCCAGAGAGAACCGCCGCGAAACTGTCAGACTCTCCATTAGGAATTGAAAACAATTGCACCATCGGCGTGCAGTACGCTTTAGTACACAACGTCAACATGGTCCCACGTGAGCAATCTGGATTAAGCGCATTGCCCAAAGACATAACGCAGTTACTCCTGAAGGGGGAGGGGGCGAACCGTAGACCGTTCGGTTTGAAGTCCAGTGCCGTAACCACTGAGCCACTGAGCACCCGTTTGTGGATAGATACGTGTAGTCGGCAAGCATGGACTTTCCAACTTTTTATTTAATTTCGCGCGTACCGGACACAAAATTGGTAATGCTGGGGCCCCAACAATCCCTATTAGCCGTAGACTTCCATTTGCATGAGACCGACAGCGTGTGTGACATAAGTCCAATAATCAAATTTACTAAGAAAATACATGGTTACCAAATTATACCTGTGTGTGTGTGAGGGGGGGGGGGTACACACTCCTACCCTCCCCCATAGTTAGGCCCATGAATATGATATTTAACGCACAAGTATTGAGGTATCTTGCAATAAGGTACTTACACACCAAAACGCGATGCGAGTATTCTGGGCGTTGTTTTATTTAATTTTGCAATTTGAACATAGTGTGATGCCTCAATCCTGAGTGGACCTTTGGGTGGCAACAAACACAAACACTCACAACAATGAGGCCAATGTGCGGACTGAAATATAAAATCATTGAATATAATTTTCACGCAACGAATCGTTGCGTCAAAATTAAGTTCAGTAATTATATATTTCGTATTTGTTATATAACTAACTTCGAGTGATAAAAAAGTCTTTGTTCCATAACAAATCAAATTTCTGAGGCAAAACAATGTGTTGAAATTATAGAATAAGAAGAAACATCTTTATTTATTACTGTATCATCATGCTCACATCCCAATTTGTGTGTAAAGGTCTTTACAAGTTTGCTCACATTATTGGATTGAGCAGGCAAAATATCAACGTTCGTTTGGTATTAAAAAAAATTATATTAACTCCTAGCAGTATGGTAGTATTTCACATTTTTCGTCATTGACTCCATATTGTCCATGCAGAATGAAAAATTTAACAAATTATGTCTTGTTTGACAGCTCAATGAGCCCTGTCAAACAAGATATAATTTGTAAATTCTCAGTTGCATTGTGGGAAAACTTCGCTGCTGAAAACTACGGTATTTTGACGCCAGAGTGCCGTGGGTTAACCCTTTACCTAACATGAAAAGCAGACGACACTTGCAAATAAAATTTTTTGGATAACTAATTTTTTCATTTTTTGTCTCAAAAACATAGGTTATGACCCCTCATTGTAACGAGCTCGACGAGCTCGTTCCAAAGAGGGGTCATAACGTATGTTTTTGAGACAAAAAATAATGAAAATTATTTGGCGATTTTTGTGAATAGCGCTGGCATGTTTTGGTCGTTACGTTGGGTAAAGGGTTAACTATTCAAAAGAATTTACCCTCAAACGGGTCTCATGATCCACATTTGTCGGCCCTGTCGACAGTATTTTTGAATTTTAGTATCATAAAAGAAATGGAAGTTTTTTGAACTGGCAGTTGTATGTTGATCCGTTGAGGGTGTGGGGCTGTTAAACATCGTATATGCTAATGCGGCAGATCTAACTATATAAAACCTGTTTAATTGTCAATGTTTGTGAATTTGTCTCCCACGTATACTTATGCTTCTTTCACAGTATCATACTGCATAAGTTCTGTTGCAAAAGGAGGTTCGATATGTATAGATTTGTAAACACGGCTCCCCCACACCCCGTGGAAAAACACCGTTCCCCACTCCCGTGGGAACTCCGGGAAGTGGAGCAATACTTGCAAAGCATTCCTCGCACGCGTTGTGGCGAGTTGGAGGCTAGCACTAGAAGAGGGAACCCACCCTCGTCGGCGAGATCTGAAGGACTCTCCAGTGAAAACTTTAGAAAATGGAAGGTCAGTGTGTCCCTCCTCCGTCGGTAGCCTCTTCGAAGTAGGTATAGATGTATGAATGGGGTACGGTATTATCTGCGATAAAATATGGACATCCAATACCTCTTTATAGTGGTTGGCCATGTGTTATCGCGGAGAATATACCATGTACTCTGATCTCTGTTCTGGTGAAAATAATTTGAGTCAAGAAAAATAAGGTTGGGGATGGAGAGTACAAATCCCCCCGCGTGGAAGTCTACTAAAGAGGGTGGTATAGGTATAAACGACTGGCTGAACTTTATTTCTTATTATTTCTTACGTATGTTGCGGTCTTGATATAGCCACGGATGATAAAAGTGACTTTAAGCACCAATAAATAAATATGTAAACACTGAGAATATGTGTTGTACGTTTCCTCACAATGACGCTGTTATTATTGTACCTTCTAACGACGTTCATCGGTGTTTGGATTGGGATATATAAATGATGAGAATGAGCTGCCAATCATATTGCTGGATTTCCGTCAACACGTGATATGAAAAAAAATAGCACAGCTAAATTTATTAAGATGCACTATATTTGGAAAGTACCGGAAAGGAAAACTCTTTCGAAAATACGAAACGTTTCGCGTATATACGAAAACTGTCCTGTATATACGAAAACTCTTTTGTATGTACGAAAACGTTTTCGTATATATGAAAACCCCTTTTTCACTGTCTAAAACATCAACCTTGTGGAACATGAAGTGGGGTAGGGGACTGAATTTACTTCCCCGCTCCCTAAAAATGTTTCTCACATTTGTGATGGTTCTGCATAGGATTTGAAAAATAGGTAAATAAATATGATCAATTGTTGTTTTTTATATACAATATTGAGGAGATATTGTCGATTTGTTGAAGATTTTGAGGATGAAATAGACAAATTGGAGAAGCATCATCCGCATTTCACAGTATAAGAAATTTATGGATGTAGGATGTGGGGAAAGTAAATTCCGTCCCCGGCTTTTCGTATATAGGAGAACATTTTCGTATATACGAAAGGCGTCGAAAGCGTTTTCGTATATTCGAAAAGGTTTTCGTACATACGAAAGAGTTTTCGTACATACGAAACAATGTTGTTTTTTTACCCATGTCTCAATACGCTTCGGTAGGATGGTAAAAATGGAGATGCCAAAAAAATTGAACCTAGCGTCTCGCAACCCCCCCCCCCCCAACCTCCTCCCACCCCATCCCCCTGTTGAAGAGAGAAAAAAGTTGTACTCATCCAACAATAGCGGCGTTGCCAGTGATAGTTTTTTCATCACATAGTTGGAACAGGTCTTTGAAATTGACGACATTCGCGAGATATAAATAGAAGTTTTTGCACTGGAATGAGGTCAAGTCGCCCTTATTACGTACAATTCTGCCATTTCTCTCGTTTATCTGAGAAGTCACTTTTCGTTCATATTTTTTAAAATGGTAGAAGTTTAATTCATTTGTCCAAACGAGAATATAATCTTAAATTATTTCATATTTTTTATAGTGATGCGGACCGGACCACTTGGACCGGACTGAGTCGGTCCGGTACGCGGTCCGAGGCTGGACTGGACTGGACCGTGGACGGGGCCACCAATGCTGGACCGCCTAGGACCCGTCCACCCACCCCGATCCAGTATTTTCTGGTCCGCCCCACTTGACAATGTTGCAAGAACGGTGGTAGAACTATATTTTACACCAATCAAATAGTTTTTGCGCATCGAAAGCGCGCAGGGACGCTGTGGGGCAAGCCCATTTCGACCTTCAATGGCTGTATAATTTTTATCCTGCATCACGTCTGGTCGAGGCAAAGGAGCAACGGGGACCAGAGCCAGGTTAGCTGCCTTTGTGTATTTTCTTGTTCTTTTTAGGTGGAAGAGGTTTTGATGGTGAGATTGTCTTAGTTGTTGTCTTGCTCATGTAGCGGTGAAAGTTTTGGTCACGGATTTTCTGTGCCTCTAGATGTTTAGTTCGTGGATTAGTATTATGTCTTGTTTTTTTTTTTATTATTAGTGAAATCTAGTTTGAGCGTCCCAAAGAGTTTGATGGTGTTCTGATCCAGTGTTAATTCTATAAAGTTACCCCCATGCCATGTCGTCGTCCGCATCATCGTCCTCGGAATCTGAGACTGTGGATTGGTTAGAACAGTGGCTTGAGTGGTTAGGGCTGATGGGAGGTCCGGGATCAGATTGGTTGATTTCCATCTCTCCCTCCAGACCCTCCATGCCTTCCGGACTCCTTAATGAGGAGGTGCGAATTGGCGTGGGTGGAGTAGATGGTGGAGATGAATTGATGGATGTCTCCCTCTCTTTCACTAGTTTCTCTTTCTCAGCTAGTCTCCTTTTCATCCGCCTGGCATGAAGATGATGGTTTCGCGTGCCGAAGGCGCGCGGGGACGGTTTGGGCCAGCCCCTTTCGACCCTACTTTGATGTTTTGGATTTAGTTTTTCGCAGATCACAACCATGGCTGGAGACAGCAGAGGAGGAAAGTTAAGGGAGAAGGCTTTGGCGTTCTTCTTTGATGTTCTAGTTGAGTTGTTATCCTTCCTCTGGTGAGGACCAATGTGAGAGGGGGGGGGGGGGTGGGCTCTCGACAATGGTGTTCACACTCCTCGAGGGTGGTGGGATGGCGTTTTCAGACAGGTACAAACTGCCACTTGTTTTTATTGTGCTGTTTCTGAGGCCACCATTGGCAAGTATAGTCTGCCTCTGGCAATTCTTGGAGAGGAAGAGCTGTTTTCGGCTACGGCGGGCAGGTAACCGTCAAGCAAATTCCATAATCAACGGTCATTTTCAGGGTGTCACCAAAAGAAAGACCCGAACTTCCATGGTTCGGGGACAGGCCTGCTTGTTAACCTGGAATTCCGGCGTCAAATGACTTTATACGCTTGTCACCATCACACTTTTGACCAGGTGTATTCTAAAATCGGCAAAATCAAAGCAACTATCTAGTGATACTGTGCCTTGTGTCACCAGATCATGGGCGGCATATTCTTTGTTTCTCTGTGAGTTCAAATGCCATGCAGACTACATGCCACTCGCTCTCAGAAAGTAATGCGGTGTGCTCACCATATACACGCCTATGTTTTCTTTTAATCTGAGTAAGAAAATGGCATGTGACAGATCTATGCACCACGTAGACCAGCAAATAACAAAATGTGATCAGTTTCCAGATGCAATCAAGGAATTAGATTGACGATTCGTTTTCAGCCCCAGATGCGTCCCACCTTCCTGCACCTTTCTTACACCTGGGAATCACAAGCCAGACTCAATAACGTTTGCCAGTGATACAATACCGTGAAAGTTTGAAGACACGGCCATATTCATTATCGATATTGCCTTCTGTTTCTTCCGACAGCATCTTCGTCTGCAACATTCTCTTCGCATTTTCTGGTCTTCGGACTTGATCGAATGGTGCTTCTCTTGAGTTGAGGGAAAAACGCACATAGCGTTTCCATTTATTTCACACTACTCTGTATGAAATCGTCTGTTATTAGTGATTTGTGGGAGGTGGAGGTGGAAGACGTTATTTGTTTGTTGTGTTTTTTCGCGTACGTGGCCAACTCATTTTGAACACAAAATGAAAAGCAGTGTTTGTACCCAATATGAGTATCTTTTTTCGAATCATGTGTGAAATGGCTACATTTCTAATCTGTTTAGCTGTTAATTGTGAGCTTTGAAAGTAAGTCCACTCGGAACCTCAGAATTTGGCTAGCCCTTTCGAAATTTGGGGAAGATTTCAGAAATAATAGGTTTAGAAAAGGATATAAGTTATTGTAAAATTTTCATTCAATTAAAATACCCGAGTTTCCGGTTCATTTTTATAACATGTGCTTGACTGGTAAAATAGGACCCGGAAGTCCTCTACAGTGGGCAGCATGGGTATAAACGATTGGCTAAACTTAACTTCATACCTATGTTGCGGTCCTGATATAGACAAAGTGACCTTAAGCATCAAGGAATAAATGATAACTGGTCCAGGATATTTTCAAGTTTAATCAGAGTCATATATATGCCAATTTACTACTAAGTTAGCAGTTTGAACACAAGTGCCGACTTACTCATCATTTTTGTCTTTTTGGCCACACAAGACAAACGTCAGTAAAAAATAAGGACCATGAAAGTAAATAAAGATTTTCTAGTAAATTGATTATTTCCATTGCTTATTAAGTTCGGAGCAGTTGACGAGTGACAAGCCGGGAGAGTGATGATGGACAAATTTTATTGCGGCGGGACCAGTTGTGAGAACTCAGCATAAATTCTCGCCCCCACAAAGAAGGGAATGTGCTCCTGGCGAATCGAACAAATGTATTTGGTTGACGATGGCGTCTGAGGCTTTCGACGCAGGTAGCCCAACAAAATATTTTATATTCCATTTTAAAGATCGGAGATGCTGAAAGATTCGTGTAAAAGCATGAACTGAATTTAAATGTTGGGAAAGCCACTATATACATAAATTGCATCACGAGAGTATCCGTTAACTTATAATTAGATTTCTTCGCCAATTCTTTTGAGTCAAATCACCACAAATGGCACAAAATCGGATAAATGTGCCCAAAAAACCAACCGCAAATTTCCGACCCCGTTTTGGACTTACGGCTAAATTGTCATGAAAGAAGTGTTAGAAAGACTAATTAAATGATAAACTATATTTCGTGAATTATTGTCGGCAAATAATTGAAATATGAAGAAAAGTTTCGGGTACAGTCATTCAGACAGTTACGCAACTTACGGTTACGGGTCATTTCGTACCTTTTCCCTTTCGTACTGGGTCGTTTCGTACTGAGTCATTTCGTACCTGCTTTCATAAAAATTATGCCATTTTGTTTCTTATTTTATATTTGTTTGAATGACTGTAGGCGCCATAAACTTACTATTTTCTACAAAATGAAAAATGGGCTTACATTGGATTAATTAACCAAGTTGGTTCCACGTACAGTCACAGAACTATCATCGTATTCACTCAGAAATAACGGTAAAGCTGAAGAATAGGGGACTATTCATTTTAGGTAAAAACAATGCATATTTCTCACCTTTTTTCTACATTTTCCTATTATTAGTCATGTTTTCGATAAAATGACCAAAAGATATTCACTTATGACTAAGATTAGAGATAATTTAAACCCTTTTAATGTCACGGTGCCGGAGATTCTTCTGCATTCTCGCCATTTTGAAGTGCGCGTTTACATAACTTTCGCTTTCTCTTTGGCTGGCGATTGTAGGTCTAGGGTCAGTGTAGTGAGGGTTAGGGTTGGCTTACCGGTAAGCTAACCCTAACCCTCACTACTCTGACCCTAGACCATGTCGAGAACAGAACAAACAAGTGTACCAAAAACTACCAAAACACAGAGCACGCCGAAAAACACAAAAAACATGGAGGAAAGATAAACGCGAATGTCACAAATCGCACCGGTAAAAAAACGTGCGTTGGGCGGTTATAATTGCCAGTAAAAGTGAATATCTTTAGGTCATTTTATCGAAAACATGACTAGGAATAGGAAAATGTAGAAAAAGGGTGAGAAAAGTGCGTTGTTTTTACGTAAATGGAAAAGTCCCCTCTTCTTCAGCTTTACCGAAATAGCAAGCAGATTGATAACTTCTTCTACAGCACTAATAGGTTTTTTGAATCCTTTGTTCCCTCAACCATACAACTTTGGAATGAGCTTTGTTATGAAATAAGGCCTTCAGAGTCTGTTCAAATGTTCAAATGTTTCTTAAAACGAGAAGATATAATCGTTCTAAACTTTTATTGTCTAGGTTGCAGGGAAGGGCAAATTGCTCCCGTAAAATTATGGCCAGGTTTCAGTGATCTAAATGTGCATAAGTATGATAGATTTATATAAGAAAATCCCCAGTGTCAATGTGGCTATGGATGTGAAAATACAGAACATTTTGTTTTTAATTGCCAGTTATATACAGTGCAAAGGAGTTCTATTTAACACTCTGGGGAGTCCTGAAATACCTGTTAATACCTTGTTATATGGTGACCCTTTATTCTCTGACTTGCATAATACTGTCACTTCCCCAGATTTTCAACAGTACATAACTGCTACGCAACGGTTCACTGAATCATGATATGATTACTTTAAATAGGCTTTGTAGAATCTTCTGAGACCATTACTCCGGCCTACAAATGTCTTGAATATAAGCTGTAGTGACAACTGTTATAACAGTTGCCAAGATTCCATATGACTGTAGCGACGGTCCTGTTTTCTTAGCAGTGTTTGATCATCCGGAAATGCGATTTAGTAAAGGATTGCATCAAAGTTCTATGATGCATAAATGCCACTGGTCAGGGGTAACCCAGGTCAGGTGTAATTTTGGTGTAATCACTGCTTTTTCCCTTCTACTCTACCTACTTATTAATACAATGCAATCTTTTACCCTGATGTTACAGTCATTGTATTGTCAGTTTCCCTCTGAAAATCTAACCTTTTCCAATTCCAGAAAAGCTAATACACTAGTAAGTTCTGTGATATGCAACGATTTAATCATTTGAATGTTGTGTTTTGCTTCTCTACTGCACATCACCTGTTCTATTTTAATGTGACTGTATATTTATGTATGGGACGGCGTTTATATAGGCCATGTCTGTTCACCAAACCATATTTCAGTTTTGGAAATAAAATTTATTGTTTAAAAGAAAAAAAGAGTCAGGTTTTGACAGGGCTGATTGTGGTAAATTTTAGTTAGATGTGAATGTGAGTATAAAAGAGTAAAGTTTGCGGAAATCAGAGAAATGAGACCCACTAGGTCACTTGATGCCCCCCCCCCCCCCCCCATCCCCACACTGTGTAGAGGATCCATCAGGCAAACACATTTTTTTACTGATTTTATGAAGAAAAAAATCAACTTCCTCCATGGGAATGGGGGGGGGGGGGGGGGGGGCTTAGTGGGGTTTGGGGTTACTTAAAGGTAATGCAAGATTTTCATTTTCTCTTTGCTTCAGAATGTGTTTTGAAGGCGTTTGAGGGATTATTTCACAACAGAAAAACCCTCCCCCAACTGACCCATGCTAAATTAGATTGTATTAGCATCAGGCCTGCTGTTTTCAAAATTTTGCATAACCCATTTATCTGGTAACTTAAGTTAACTTTCGTTCCCCTATACCTGATTCGCATAACCCATAAAGTAACCTAAATATATATGTATCTGAACTGTGCTGATACAGTACAGTCGCCGTGGACTGGTCACTTTCCATGCGTGGGCCATATTTTCATGGACACAATAATATTAGATTCCAAGCACTAATTGCAGGAATAATCATCAGCAATTTAATTAATGAAGCACCGGGTACAACCCGGTGCTTCATTAATTAAAATTTTGCTAATGATGATTTCTACTACCTGGTAAACAGATGCGTGGACATAACTGCCCACGTGTGGATTATGACCAATCCACAGCGACTGTACTGTATATGAACTGTTATATCTGTTATCTCATAACCAAGTTCTTGTACCTATGGGCAATATCCTGATGAATAGAGATGAATCCTTAGGAACAGTAATGAGGCTGTGTAGCAGCAATTCAGGTGCAAATTAGTTGCAATTATAGCCTAATCTTGGCATGGGTTAGCATGCTGCAGAAGAGTAGGGCATCCCTAATCACTATTTGTGGAAGAGACATGAATTCTTGCCATTTCCTGATTTTGTACCTATGTTACATCTTAAGATGATCAAAAGTTTAAAATGATGTTGAGCATCAACCAATCATCAGCATAGGTGTTTGCAATTGCCTGAAGTATAGCTGCTCTGTTGTCCAATAATTGACCAACAGAGAAGCTATACTTTGAGCAGATAAAAACACATATTCAGCTGATGATTGGTTGATGCTCAACATCAATCCACCATTCATTCGTACTAGGTCATTCAACTTGGCAAAAATTTCTTTTGACCTGGGAGACAATTTGGTGTGACCCATTTTTCGTTTGCGGGTTTTTCATTTTAGGTAACCTCCACGTGACCCAAATAGCCGTTCACCTCATATCGACAGGCCTGAACATGTAGATGCTAAATGTGATCTTAAATACCTCTTTAACCCTTTACCCAACGTAACGGCCCAAACTGGCCAGCGCTATTCACAAAAATTGCCATTTAATTTTCATTATTTTAAAAAAAATTGTCACAAAAACATAGCTTATGACCCCTCTTTGGAACGAGCTCGTCGAGTACATTCCAGTGAGGGGTCATAACCTATGTTTTTGAGATAAAATTAAAAAAAATAGTTATTCAGGAATATTGTTTGCAAGAGTCGCCTCACTCGTCTGCTTTTCATATTCGGTAAAGGGCTAATCAGTTTTATCAGGTGAATGACTAAGGCCCCTTGGGTCCTCTTGTTTTTAAACTTACCAGAGCGAATCTCAAGGGGAGCTTTATTCATCATTTTCCTTCTGTCATCATCTCCCGCTGTCTTTAAAGTGTGAACTTTTACATTATCGACTTCTCCATATACATGTAAACTTCTAAAGCGCATTGAGGCAAATTTGGTAGATATGTTCCACATCTCTTGATATGTGGTATCCAGCATCATTTGGGGGGTGTATGGTGGGCGTGGGGGGCAGATTTAAGCTTCTTCAAATGAAGGTGGTAGGTTTATTTTTGGGCTTGCAATGTGAGAAAAATTCTTTAAAAATCCTTTTAAGATCCACCAGTCAGAATCTTTTGGCATGCAGCACCCTTATGGGGATCAGATTCAAATTTGTTCAAATCAGCAGTGTTTCTGCTGTGGATAAAAGGATGCATCCCTTTTTATGGAGCTTTGAGTAAAAGTCTAGTTCCAAAACAGCTGACTGGACAGCCAGTTACAAACTGGTTACCATCATAGCCGGTCGAAACAGCTGCCAGCAGGATCACCACAATGTTAATATTGTATATTATCTATAGTATAAAAAGCCCATTTATTCCCCTGAAATGAATGTGAATGACACTGTTGTAATTAATCAAGGTTGCAATAGTCGAATACACATGGCGCATGAAAATATTATTTAGATGTTATTTATATAAGTGTCATTCCACAGTTTTTGTGTTATACGATATACCGCTTTCATACTCGCGCCACTGTGAATGTATCGAATGTATGTCACATGCATTCTAAGAAAACAACCGTGAGTCACGATCCTACTACTTTCAGTTTTGATTGTAGTCTTCTGTTGACACATCCACGAGATGTCTATTAATAACACCCATTCTGAGAATCACACTTTCAATTCTCATTTAATTGTCTAGTTCATTGTTGGCACAGCCATGAGGATACTGCATTTAGCTGTATTTGAAGTTTGTTACTTTTCTGTAATGATGGAGTTTACATTCTTTACGACTTTAGTTAATTGTTACCAAAATATATTGAAGGTCTGGGGGAAAACTAAGCGAGGAGTAAAGATCCTTAAAAGCGATTCCCTGCCACTATATCAGAATCCCTGAATCAGGTCCCTGGGTTCATATTTGGGCTCCCTATGGGAACCCAAATTTTAGATTAGTGCAATATGAGGAATAATCATCATAAACAGACTTATAAAAAATTAAACATTAACATAACTTCATTCCTCTGTAGTGGTAACTAGCCGTAGACACTGAATGTAACCAAAACTCTTTTTTAAACAGAGATTACGTCTCCTTTGGGTGTCCTGTTTCTTTTTAAGTTTTTATTTTTCTGATAGATTACAAAAAGTAAATAATTATGACACAGGTTACTTAGATGTAACATAGGTTACATGTCGGTAATTATAACATTAATCTCGTAAAAGCAGCATAAAGTCAAGGTGAACTACAGTGTCATTGACATTTTCATTTTATAGAAGGAATTTTAATACAGGGCAGATATACATGTACAGGCACATCAAATAATGAAATACATTATGCCTACACTCACAACATAAATAAAATCTAAACTGACAAACTAAGTGACACATCTCCAACAAATATTTGCAGAAGTATTACCATCACTTGAAGTCGCATTTGAGAATACCTGGAGTAGTAGAATGCCAGACAAAATGCCATATGGACGAAACACCATCGGATAAAACCCCATGAGGACAAAACCCCATGTATGGGCTGACAAAAACCCATACACATTACACAGGCTACACCCCATAGTTCTTGTCTGATCATCACTAAATTTAATGTGCAGGTTTGAGGCCATGTATAGATGAGAACGTGCCATTTTGATTGCGATCGATCAACCAGGATGGCTGAGCGGGTTCGAAAACCTGAAAACCTTTAGCACATGCTACAGGTCTTATTTATGAAGGGATTTGATTGCAACTTGGTAGGATGACTCCGTATAATGTCTAGATTAGAACGGCCTATTTTGGTCAGGTTTCGGTCAACCATGATGGCCGCTGGGGCACATTACCTAGATTCCTTTAGCACAGTCTATACAGGTTGAATATATGAAGGGATTCCATTGTAAAGTGGTAGGATGTCTTGGTATAATGTTCAGATGAGAACATCTTATTTTGGTTGTGAGTGGTCAACCATGATGGCCGCACAGGTATGTGACCTAGATTTGTTTAGCACGGTCTACAGTTCATATTTATGAAGTGATTTCATTGTAACTCGGTAGGATGACTCGGTATGATGTCAAGATGAGTCAGTCCTATTTTGGTCACGAGCAGTCAGCTGTTACCGCCGCTTGGCATGTGACCTATGCCTTTAACACTGTCTGCAGGTCGTATTTATGAAGAGATTTCATTGTAACTTGGTAGGATGACTTGGTCCTATTTTGGTCATGATTGGTCAACCATGACCGCTCGATGGGCACGTGACCTAGATTCCTTCAGCAAAGTCTACGTGTCATATTTAGGAAGGGATTGTATTGTAACTTGGTAGGATGACTCGTTTTGGAATGATTTTACTGTAAATTGGTAACTTTGGTTGACATAAATTAACTGTGAGGAGTACATCAACCCAGGCCTCATTTCTTTAGTACAGTCCACACCTCAAATTATTCTTGTTGAAAACATTACATGTAGGGTACAGAACTTAACATATTCGCAGTTATCAAAATTCTCATCTTATTTCATAATCCTTTCATAAACACTGAACATTATCCTTTTCATCAAACCCTACACAGTCAAGTTCAGTTGCAGTGTCATTGACACTTTTATTGGAAGATAGGTTTGGAGCTGGTGGAGTTTTCGAAAATAAGAACAGATGACACTCCTATGTTCTAATGCAAACCTGGTGAGGATGGGGTTCAATATGAGATTGGGAATATATATCAGAGAAAGACTGGTTTGAAAAGTAACTTTTATTCAATTATATCAAAAACATTAACATTACCAAAATGCAGATTAGTCAACATGTTACAAAAATAAAATTACAACTGCAACACCAAGAAGAATGGTTAGTGAGTAGACACTCTAAAATCAGTAGGGTTAAAAAGGAACCCAGATGAACTGGGTTGAGTGAATATGAACCCGGTTGGGTTGATATTCACTCAACCCAGTTGATTTGGATCAATTTTCAACCCAGCTGTTTTAAGAGTGTAGAATAAAGGAATGCTAATGATCATAGGATAGGTGGTTAAAAAAAAACGATAACTGAGAAGCTGCTAAAGTACAACAACCTAAATACCATTTCTTATGAGATTTTGGCTATAAAAAAAATGCATGTGCTGTCTGGGCTGTATCGGCATGGTGTTTTGTCTGCATCAGACCATAAAATTTGAGAGGAGTGATTTTATCGTTCCTCTGGTTGTTATCGAAATGAAAAAACAGATAACTGAAAAGTTGTTCATCTGAAACTACAAACAGTTCATCAAAAAGTGGTGTCATGTCACTTTATTTGATAGCACTGTTTTAAAATGTTCCTGTGGGAAGACCCTTTCTTCAATGCTCAAACTCCCTAAGACAGCTGATGCCCCCTGTGTTTGCCGCAGATGCTTTCGAAATCTGTGAACTGTCATACAGTAGGGCTATCGTGGACGGGTCAAAATCCACAGGTTGTCTTTTTATCCATGCATATAATTCAGAGATGATCTGCTATGACACCAAGCGAAATTTCCACCAATGAAGCACCGGGTAATCCCGGTGCTTCATTGGTGGAAATTTTGCTAGGTGTCACAGCAGACCATCTCTGAATTATATGCATAGAAAAATGCCCACCCATAGATTTTGACCCATCCACGATTGCTGTGCTGTAATCGGTTCTCTTTATTATATCCAGATGAATGGTAAATAGGTTATCTCAAAATTCAAGATTTTATTCTCTGCCGCATGGTTTTTAGCTTAACTTGACGAAGTGAAGATAAGCTATTGCCATCACGCGTACGGAAGTCTGTTAGTATGTGAGTTTGTTCACATTTTCCTTTAGCATAGTCTACACCCCGTAGTTCTTGTCCAATCGTCAAGAAATTTGGTATGCAGGTTTGAGGTCATGTCTAGATGAGAACGTTCCCTTTTGGTCGTGATCGATATCCGTGATGGCTGCCCGAGCTCAAACCCCGAAAACCTTGAGTTCAGACTACAGGTCATATTTATGAAGGGATTTCATTGTAACTTTGTAGGATGCCTCTGTATAATATCTAGATGAGAATGTCCCCTTTTGTTTATGATTTGTGAACCGTGCCGGCTGCCCAAGCTTGAAACCCAAAATTTTTTAGCACAGTCTACAGGTCATATTTAATATGGAGGGATTTCATTGTAACTTGGTAGGATGACTCCGTATGATATCTAGATGAGAACTTCCCCATTTGGTCACGATCTGTCAACTGTGATGATTGCCCAAGCCCAAAACCTGAAAACCTTTAGCACAGTCCACAGGTCGAATTTATTGAGGGATTTCATTGCAACTTGGCAGGTTGACTCCATATAAAGTCTAGATGAGAATGTCCCCCTTTGGTCGCGATTGGTCAACTGTGATGGCTACAGGGGCCCGAAAACCTTTAGCACAGTCTGCAGGTCATATTTATGAAGGGATTTTATTGTAACTTGATAGGATGACTCCAGATAATGTCTAGATGAGAACGTCCCCGCTTTGGTCACGATCATTCAGCCATGATGGCTGCCCGAGCCCAAAACCCGAAAACCTTTAGCATAGTCTACAGGTCGTATTTATGAAGGGATTTCATTGTAACATGGTAGGTTGACTCTGTATAATGTCTATATGAGGACATCCCCTTTTTGTTGCGATCAGTCAACCGTGATGACTACACAGGCCCAAAGCCCAAAAACCTTTAGCACAGTCTACAGGCCTTATTTATGAAGGGATTTCATTGTAACTTGATAGGATGACTCGTTTTGGAATAATTTCACTGTAACTTGGTAACTTTCGTTGACATACATTATCTGTGAGGGCCACATACATTAAGTGTGGCGGCCACATTAACCCACCCCTCAATTCTTTAGTACAGTCTTCACCTCATATTATTTTACCCCACGCAACGAAGTTGCAGGGGTATAATGTTTTTGACTGGTCCGTCCGTCAGTCAGTCCTACATGTTTTCCGGACTTTTTTTCTACACACTTCCAGATATTGAGCTGATTTTTGGTATGTGAGTCTAACATGGTGGCCTACAGATCAAGTTTGCATTTTTTCCACTCCACTGAATTTTACCGAAATTACGGCTCTTGGACTCTGAAAAATTCATCAAAATTACAGTTTTCCGGACTTTTTTTCTACACGCTTCCAGATATTGAGCTGATTTTTGTATGTTAGTCTAACATGGTGGCCTACAAATCAAGTTTGCATTTTGTTCCGCTCCACTGATTTTTACCGAAATTACGGCCCTTGAACTTTGAAAAGTTCATCAAAATTACAGTTTTCCGGACTTTTTTTCTACACGCTTCCAGATATTGAGCTGTTTTGGGGTATGTTAGTCTAACATGGTGGCCTACAGATCAAGTTTGCATTTTGTTCCGCTCCACTGATTTTTACCGAAATTACAGCCCTTGAACTTTGAAAAGTTCATCAAAATTACAGTTTTGCAGACTTTTTTCCTACACGCTTCCAGATATTGAGCTGATTTTTGGTATGTTAGTCTAACATGGTGGCCTACAGAACAAGTTTGCATTTTGTTCCGCTCCACTGATTTTTACCGAAATTACAACCCTTGGACTCTGAAAAATGCATTAAAATTACAGTTTTCCGGACTTTTTTTCTACACGCTTCCATATATTGAGCTGATGTTTGGTATGTTAGTCTGACATGGTGGCCTACAGATCAAGTTTGCATTTTGTTCCACTCCACTGATTTTTACCAAAATTATGGCCCTTGAACTTTGAAAAGTTCATCAAAATTACAGTTTTCCGGACTTTTTTCCTACATGCTTCCAGATATTGAGCTGATTTTTGATACATGTATGTTAGTCTAACATGGTGGCCTACAGAACAAGTTTGGGTTTTGTTCCGCTCCACTGATTTTTACCAAAATTACGGCCCCCATAGACTTTGAAAAGTTCATCAAAATTACAGTTTTCCGGGCTTTTTTTCTGCTTGAATTCTTTCAATACCGTTGAAACTACAGAACACTGTTTTCTGCATAATAATAACTCTTTGGCCAGCCGCTGATTTGTCGCGGTCCTCATAAGAGAAGGCCATCATTCCCCCTACACCCCACCCCCTCTTCCCCTCCTCTCCTCCCAGCATTCAGATATAAACTGCTTAATAGTGTCCCTCACTTCCTCTTTTTCAATTTCTTCAATAAGCATTCCTACCCTCTCCCTCGTGTCCCCCTTCAGCCATCTATCCTTTGTTTCTTCACCCCACTTCTGCATTATTCTTCCAGTAAATTTTATTCTATGAGGTATATACTGTGGGCATTCCAAGAGAAAATGTTCCAGGGTCTCCACTACTCCAGAGTGGCACATTTGGCATCCCTTTTCTCCATCTCTCCCAATTTTTCCCCGAAGCTCCAGTGATCTTGATCTCAGTTTGAACAGCAGTGACCCTCCAAAGGTGCCATCTAGGTACTTCTCAAAAGCTGGCTTTTCTTTATATTGTAACCCCTGCAGTGATCTTTTCACGCTAACCCCTGCTCGCCAGTTTCGATTGCAATCTTCCATGACTCTCTCTTTGACAAACCTTTTGCCTTCTTTCATTCCTACTTCTATGTTTGTGACCTCTATAGAGTAATTGTCCATTAGTTCCCTCACATGTTTTGACCACCCCGTATCTATATTAGAATTCCAAATGGTATCGAGCATCAATTTGCACCACCGGTTGTCAGGCAGGTTTCTCAAGTAGTTAAAGTAACACAGTTTTCCCAAATCTACCCTGTCCTTGATTTTCATCCACCCAAGCTCCCCCCTTACTGCTTCCAAAGCTGCAGCATTACTCGACCCTGTTATCCATCTGCCGGCATCATTCTGAGTACTTTCCAACTTCTTAATAACGGTTTGGTTTAATGGAATCACGTCCGTGCCATACGTTATACTTGGTAAACCCACCCTCTCCCACAGTGTTTTCCCCACAAAGACCTTGTTGAAACTATTTTTCCCTAAAAGTTTTAGTTGGTTAAGAATTCTTTTCCCCTTCAGAATCAGTTTGGCTGAGTAATTTCTGTACACCCCTCTTCCCGTTATATTTATGCTTACCCCTAGATACTCATACTCTCCCGTTTCTCCTACAGTGATTTGTTTGCTTTCCCCTTCGGGGATTGAGAACTCCCCCACTCTCCATCTCTTCGTCATATCTACCTTGCGTCCAACGGGTATTACCTTGCTTTTATTTTCATTTAGTTCGAGCCGCCAAGTGTTCCCATATCTACCAACAATTTCCAGCAATTTCTCTAGCCCCTGTTCAGTTCTAGACATTAACACCATGTCGTCCGCAAAGAATAAGCCTGGTACCTTTATGTCTCCAACATTTACCCCCTCCGCACTCTGAATTAGTTCGTCCCCTAAATCTTTAACATACAATGCAAACAAAATCGGTGAAAAGATACACCCCTGCTTGAGGCCTATATCCATAGGGACTCGTTTTGTAGTGATACTCCCTAGACTGAGTTGGCTTTGCACATCTGTATACAGTGCTTTCATGATTCCCACAAAGTCACCCCCCAGTCCGATGCCCTCGAGCTTTCGCCACATACCTTCCCTCCACACTCGGTCGTACGCTTTTTTCACATCTAGAAATGCCAGAAACATCTTTTTCTTTTCAGCCTTTGTTGATTCTATCAGTTGGGTGAGTGTAAATAGGTGATCAGTGACTCTTCGACCTTTCCTGAAACCATTTTGAATTTCTCCTAAAAAACCTTTCTCTTCAATAACTTCCTCAAGTCTACCGTATATGACCTTACAGAATACTTTTCCGATGTTACTACTAACTGATATCCCCCTATAGTTATCTAGAACTTCCTTATCCCCCTTTTTGTGTATGAACGACACCTTACTTTCCCTCCACTCTCTGGGGACCTTTTGCTTTCGCAGAGCCAGGTTGAAAAGGTTTGTCAGGACTTCAATAAGTGCCTCCCCTCCATTTTTGAGGAATTCGTTCGGAATTTCATCAGTCCCTCCTGCTTTACCATTTTTTAATTTCGAGACCACGTTCCGCACTTCTTCTGCCGTTATTTCGCTACATAAACGATTGGATAGGTTCTCCTCCACCAGTGTATTTCTTTTTGGTGGGGACCCACTGCCCCATCGCCTATCGTTTATCTTTTCCCAGTGCTTGACTAACTCTGAAGCGATACGGCCTTTATCTTCTGTACTTTCCCCATCCACTTTGATACTCTGCACACTACTTTTCCCCCGTTTATTTACCCAGTTCCAAAATATGTTTGAGCTCGAACCCCCCGTTTTCTTTATTGTTCTGGCAAGACTGCAATTGCGCTCCTTCCTATTATTATTCTTTATCTCATTCACCTTTTTCCGTGCCAGCTCATATTCTCCTTTCATTAGTCTCGTGTCATTGTTATCCACCCCTTTAAGCTTCCTACTTCTTCTGTATCGTTCCTCTCCCAGGTCATTTACCCTTACATTTCGCATCCCTGTTCAGGATCTTTAAACCAAGCTCTTTTGATAGGTCCAACATCTTCCTCCCATTCGTGTTAATTTTCCTATCACCTCCCTGTATGCCCTCCTCCTTATCCCCGATGTGCCCATTGAAGTCCCCCATTAGGACAATACTGAACCCTCTGCTTTCAAGCTCTGTGATATTCGATCTAAGAGTTGTATATATTGAATCATTCCACTCGGGCTTACTTCCCTCCACTGCTAAGTATACAACACCAACGGCAACACTCCTGCTTCCTAACTTGATTTTTGCCCAGACTATTTCGTTGGATACTGGAATCTGAGTCCTTGCTTCTGTGAGATCTGTAATCAATGAGGGCTGTAATTCCTCTTTAGCGTAGATGCCAACACCCCCACCCTGTTTCTGACCCTCAGTTCACCCAGCTCCTATCCACACGCAACCCTTCATCTGATCAACCCGCTCATCCCGTCGTATCCACGTCTCACTTAGACCCATTATATCGAAGTCTCCTTCGTCCATCATTGTTGATATTTCGCTTACTTTCTTGTGCAGACCCTGGATGTTGCAGTACCCAAACTTAATGAATCTTTGTTTTTTTGTCATCACTGGCACACTATTATACCCCTGGTATGTCCCTGTGTTGTGCATGTTTGTTGTTCTTCCTATGTTCCCAGCATTTGTGCCCCTCTGGGTTATCGGCTGTGGTCCCCTACCCCCCTTTTCTCCAAAAAAGGCCCAGCCACCTGTAAAATTTTTTGGCCCAACAGGTCTGTACCCATCCTACTTAAATGCAATCCGTCTCGCCCATACAACTCTCCTTGTCCCCAGAATGAATCTCAGTGGTCAATGAAATGTATTCCCAAGTCTTTGCAGTGCTCTTCCGGCTCCTCGTTTAGTGCCATAATCTGCGAGTTCCTCTCATTCCCACCACCCATAACGGGGAGCACCCCTGAAACGATGATCCGAGCATTCCTGGTAAGTAGCTTACTAATTAGGTCCTTGTATGTGTCCACCAAACGAACTGATTTCCTCTCCCTGATGTTATTGGACCCCACATGTAATACCACTACCGGATCAGGCCCCGACCCAGCTACAATACCGTCCACTCTATCCCTCAGGTCCTCCACTTTAGCCCCCGGAAAGCACAGAACTGTTCTATATTTACTGTCCGGACCACAGACAACCTTGTCGATCCCCCGAACTATGCTACTTCCCGCAACCACCAACTTACTTTTGGCCCTCGCCCTATTTATCTCCTCTAGTCTCCTATTGTTTACAGCGTCCTCTTCCTCTCCAACAGCCCCACTCGGAATCACTATCGGTATCGGTATCTTTGACCTAGGATTACTCCTATCCTTGTCCCTCCGTCTCTTTCCAGGCCCTGAACTACCTGGACTACTCCCCTGGTCTTCTCCCGGATCCCTCCTCCTTTTTCCTGGCCTAGACCCCAAGGTACTATCTGTTGCAACTACCTCCATCCCCTCCTCTGACTCTTCCGAATCGAGCACATCAAATCTGTTTCTGGTGCTGCACTCCCCACTGCCTTTGGGCTTTACACCCCTATCTACCTGCTTCTCTGGCCCCCCTTTCCTACCACTTTTGATAGTCCACGCCAAACGCTTTACAGCATTGCTCCGGCCTGGGCCCCCCTCATCTGTCCTACGTACTTTTCTAGCAGCCCCCACCTCATCACCTACCTCATTCACATCAAAGGTTCTACCCCCATGTTTCCTCTTGGAACCACCGACAACCATCCATCCTTCTCGGAAAGCTACTTTCACAGGCGTAACTCCAGACAGCCCCGCCCTACCAAGTTTTCCCTTCAGCTCAGCAATCTCCCCCTCAAACTTAACAATTGTCTCAAGTAGGCGGAGGATTTCCTGACAGTTTGCACATACCTCTCCATATCCCATCGAACGACAGTCCCCATACATCATAGAACACTGTTTACAAACTTCAAGCCCAATATCGCCATCGGTGGCCCCACCAACCCGGCTCTGACCGACACCCCCAGTGACCTCTGTCTGCACACCAATACTTACCCCGTTGGCACCGTTGACCTGGACCGTGATATTACACGTATTTACCTCCATACTTACCTCCGTCTGAACAGACTTGCTCGCCATCATCAAAACAAAACTACACGATCGGACAGGGAAAACTGTAAACACGCGACAAAAGGCAACACGACGAACCGTTCGACAACTTAGCACTCACAGTTTTATTTAAGGCCTCCTAACTTTGTCCCAGTTACTATACTAAACTACCTCCCCACAAAGTTGAATAAAATAACCTGAAAATGAAATATATATGATTAGTAAACAATAAAAATACTTAATTTCGATTCGTAGCCAAGGAGACTTCTTCTGTATACTTGCGGATCGATAACAAAAAAAAACAACAAAAAAACAAAAAAAACAAAAAAAAAAAATAAAAATAAAAAAAGTGCATTTTATATTGAGCTGATTTTTGATACATGTATGTTAGTCTAACATGGTGGCCTACAGAACAAGTTTGGGTTTTGTTCCGCTCCACTGATTTTTACCAAAATTACGGCCCCCATAGACTTTGAAAAGTTCATCAAAATTACAGTTTTCCGGGCTTTTTTTCTGCTTGAATTCTTTCAATACCGTTGAAACTACAGAACACTGTTTTCTGCAGTATTCCTAGAATCTATGTTTATTTTTGAAAAATGATTAGAGCTTGAAATATCGGGGCACGTGGGGTATGTGAGCGTGCTCACTAAGGTTCTGTATTTTTTATTGAAAACATAGCTTACAGGGAACAGAAATTAACATGTTCCAAATTATCACAATTCCTGTCTTATTTCATAATCCTTTCATAAACATTGAACATTATCCTTTTCATCAAACACAACACACAGACAAGTCAAGCTACAGTGTCATTGACACTTTTCTTTAGCTTAACTTGACAAAGTCAAGATAAGCTATTACTGTCACGCATAAGGAAGTCTCTTAGTCTGTTCACATTTTCTTTAGCACGGGCACACCCCATAGTTCTTGTCCGATGATTACAAAATTTCATATGCAGGTTCAAGGTCATGTCTAAATGAGTATATCCCCTTTTGGTCAACTGTGATGGCTGCACAGACCTGAATCTCTAAAACCTTTAGCACAGACTACAGGTCGTAAACCTTTAGCACAGTCTGCAGGTCGTATTTATGAAAGGATTTCATTGTAACTTGGTAGGATGACACTGTATAATGTCTAGATGAGAACAGCCTATTTTGGTCAGGTTCAGTCAACCGAGACCGGCACAGAGGCACTGTACCTACATTCCTTTAGCTCAGTCTACAAGTTGCAATTATGCATGGATTTCATTGTGAATTGGCAGAATGACTTGGTATAAAGTCTAGATAAATGTCGTATTTTGGCTGTGATCAGTCAACCGTGATGGCAGCACAGGCACATGACCTAGATTTGTTTAGCACAGTCTACAGTTCATATCTATGAAGCGATTTCACTTTAACTAAGAAGGATAACTCCGTATGATGTCTAGATGAGACTGTCCTATTTTGGTCATGAGGGTCAGCCATTACCGCCGCCTGGTCATGCGACAATCCTTTCATAAACATTGAACACTATCCTTTTCATCAAACACTACACACAGTCAAGTCAGGTTAATCTACAATGTCATTGACACTTTCATTTCTCCTAGCTATAGCAGCATGGTGTTTTGTTCACACAGTGTTTTGTCTGGACTATAATAATGGGGTTTTGTCCGCTTGGGTTTTTGTCCACACACCATTGTAGTGTGAATGTGTGTGATTACAAAAGGACCTGATTATTTTCAGTAAATCTTATCCAATTGTAAGGCTGTTGAGATTGGAATTATGATGCTCTGTCAGCTGATACTAATGACAGTAATTCCCCCCCACCCCCCCCACCCCCCCCCCCCCCACCCACCCTCCCAAACACACACACACACACACACACACACGTGGGACTGATTGCCCCAGAAATTTGAAAAATAAACTGTGTTATCATTAAATTCATTTATTGGAATGGGTCAGGGGCTGGTATTTCTTTTATTTATAGGAGTGCAGAAGGCTGCTTTAATGTTTACTTTATGGTTCTCACTCTTCTTGAAATTTTTTTTTAAACATCAGAAGACCGAATAAAATCAATTTAAAATCATATTTGAAATTTTTAACTTGGAAAGATGTTTGAATTTGAATCAAACACATCACTATGGGAAATTGGGACAAATGAAATAGTGCTCGCTTCCTGTGTAGAAAAGTTCTGAATTACTGGAATAATATATGTATACAGAGAATAAAATCTCGAATTTTGAGATAACGTACTTACTGTTCATCTGGATATAATAAAGAGGACCGATTGCAGTACAGCCATCGTGGATGGGTCAGAATCTATGAGTTGGCATTTTTCCATGTATATAATTCAGAGATGATCTGCTCTGACACCCAGCAAAATTTCCACCAATGGAGCACCGGGGTAATCCCAGTTCTTCATTGGTGGAAATTTTGCTAGGTGTCATAGCGGATCATCTCTGAATTATATGCGTGAAAAATGACAACCTGTGGATTTTGACCCGTCCACGATGGCCCTACTGTATGACAGTTCACAGATTTTGAAAGCATCTGCGGTAAGCACATGGGGTATCAGCTGTCTTGGGGAGCTTGAAGAGAGGGGTCTTCCCACAGGAAAATTTTAAAACAGTACTATCAAATGAGGTGATAAGACACAACTTTTTGACGAACTGTTTGTAGTTCCCGACGAACAACTTTTTGGTGATATATGTAGGACATAGTAATCAACACGCTGGGTGTAAATTTTCTGAAGTGGGCAATGCATTGGTAAATTAAAAGATGTTGAAAGTGACCATAAACTCCGGTAAACAAGCAAGCAAACAAACAAACAAACAAACAAACCACAGCAACAAACGCATTCAAACATTGGCAGTGTATTACGTTTATCACTTCATTCCATGTAAGAAAATCTTTCAATTTTGCCAGTATTTCCAATTACTCAGGAGTTTGCCTACCAGAGGAAAAAAACAGAGCAAGTCCAGAAAAGAGAAAATCATCGAGTTCTCCAACTGATGAACCACAGACAAAGAAGATCTTCCAAGACTTCAAAAAGCAAGGTGATGAAACCGAGAAAAATAGTAAAGATACCAAGAATGCTAGTGTACTGGCCCCAATTAAAATTAGTATTGGAGTTAAGCCACCATCCACTGGAGGTCCATTGAAAAAGGCATTTGGAATTCAGGTAGGTTGTAAATATATATTTATTATTATATTATTTATATATTGGTGTTTAAGGTCACATACTTATGCACAATGACTTATCATGACCGTGGCAGTTTTACAGGTGGAGGAAGCCGGAGTACCCGGAGAGAACCACCAACCATCGACTAGCAACTGTCAGCTCCTCAACATTCTAACTCTGTTCAAGCTCCACCCAAAGAGGGTTACAGCAGTTGAAGACATGTGCACCATCGACGTGCAGTATGCCTTAGTACACGGAGTCATCATGCCCCCATGTAGGCAACCAGGATAAAGGGCTTTGCCAAGGACACAACGCGGGTCGTCCCGGTTGGGGATCTAACTCAAGACCTCTAGCATAGAAGTCCAACAGTCTACCACTGAGCCACAGTACTCCCAGGTTGTAAATATACTGTACAGTTTAACCCTTAGCACACTGAGCCACACTCTGATTTTAAAATTCGTAAATTTCAAGCTGCAAATTTGTCCAGGATGCAACTAGGAATTTAACCAATTCAGTCATGTTTCACAGAGCTCATTCAGCTCTGTCAAACAAGATTGAATGAGTTAAATTCCTAGTTGCATTATGGGAAGCCTGTGCCACCTGAAATTTTTATATTTTGACATCAGTGAGCAGAGGGTTAACTTGCTACAGTACTGTGATCACAAAAGAGGTTACTTTCGCAACAGATTGCAACACACTTGTGTTATAGATTGCAACACACTTGTGCCAGTTGGTTGAGATTTCCAAAATAAAACACTGCAAAATGAAGACTGTAAGAAAAACAAAAGAAAATACCATTTCAGACTCTATGTTCTCTCATTTTTTTTTGACGGGTGAGATTCTACAGTGTTGTGATGAGGAAGAAAGCAGATAGAGAATTCTGACTTCCCCAATTGCTCTCTAGTCAAAATTTCCTATCAGCTTTTGTGATCATAGTAAGGTACCTGATAACTGCAACAATATTTTTACTCAAAATTACTCCCAAAATTTGGTATCTTTTTCGTGTCCATTGTTCACAGTCTAGAGATAATAAAAAGTTTGTGTGTAAAGAGTCCATACTCTTCTCCTATTTTCACACTGAAAAATGGCATGAACATTGTTAAATATACAACTTTCGGTCACTGAATGCTATTATGAATTCAAGACTTTCTACCTTGTAGCAGGGTTTTATAAACTCTACAGCTTTTCAAATTTTCAAGTCTCATTTTCAACTTGAAGTCAGATGTTTGTGTGTTTCGCTCACTTGATTGAAAGTCAGCGCCATCTATTGCCATCACTGGGCATCTGTTGTCTGTTAGCTTCATATCAGTCTTCTTCAAGGCCCAAACCCAATTAAACTTGGCACAAGTTACCTTTGGGGAATGCCCTTCCCAGTTTGTCTGATAGCAGTTGTTGAGCCCAATAGGCTGGGATCAGTGCCTTAAAGCCCTAAATTATCCAAAAATCTTCTCATAAACCACAATACACAATGGTTTGAAATTTGTTATGCAACTTCCTGATGTGCTCAAGATTAAACTTTGTTCAAAGAAAGTTTCTCAGGCAATATTTGGGCTCGTGCTGGGAAGAGCAAAATTTTGGCCCTGCCCAAAATTTGTATTTTCTCAACCAGTTTACCAAATTTGGTATGCAGTAGTATTAGATCCATGGTAGAAAAAAATTTTTCGCACACCCATTGAAACCCCAGGAGGTAATATAGAAAAATCTCAAATGCCTGTTTTTCCAAAACTGCATGGAACAGAGAATTATTTATTGGTGTTTAAGGTCACATATTTCTGCACAATGGCTAACCATGATCGTGACAGTTTTACAGGTGGCGGAAGCCGGAGTACCCGGAGAGAACCACCGAGCAATGGCGAGCAACTGTCAGCTCCCCAACATACCAACTCCACACAAGCAGGGTTAGCATTGGTTGAAGACAGGTGCACCATCGACGTGCAGTACGCCTTAGTACACAACGTCACCGTGCCCCACGTGGGCAATGGGGGTGAAGTGTTTTGCCCAAGGACAACAGAGAATTATTATACGGTATGAAGCATCCTTAGAACCTATAGAATGGGATGGGCCATAAAAAATTTCTGTCAGCTGTAGCATGAGGTATATGTACAGTATGAGAGTAATGGAAAAATGCTGAGTGAGTCTGTTTCAAATATTAAAAAAAATCCTCTTCTAGAGGACTTCCAATCAGAACCATTTAAAAAACAGTTGTATTATGTTATCAGTCTGTCTGTCCATCTGTCTGTCCGTAAACAGTTTGGTTTCCGTTCATTTAAAGTCGAACACCTTGACGGATCGACATCAAACTTTCAGAAGTTGTTTTTAGTGTAAAAATACAGGTCAAGTTCGATATTGGTGTTTCTCAGTCCATCTGCCGCAGAGATATGGCCCTTTGAAAACACAATTTTTCTAAAAAAATTGGTTTCCGTTCATTTAAAGCCTAACGCCTTGACACCAAATATTTTTATACTGTACCAATGACCCAGACATAGCTGGTGCTAACTCTTAAAAATATAGGGCCAAACACAAATTTTGCCCCCCAATCCCCAAAATTTGCATCTAAAACCAAAGAAAACATGTCCTGAATGGCCCTCCATACTTCACCTCTACTGCGCATGCGCAGTGTCAAGGACGTCCCAAAATTGGCGCCATTAATCATTCTTTGTTTGGCCCTTCATCAGTTAACATCTGACTGATCTTTGTGCTTGTAAATCTCAGTTTAAATAATGCCAGACACATAAATATTAGAGAAATGGTGATTCTAAGGAGGATATAGAAGGAGGAGAGGAAAAATGAGTGACAGAAAATTATCAGGCCTGTAACTTAAATTTTTTTAATGAAATTATGTTAAGTTACCTTTTTTCGAGGCAACAGCCTGTTGTGGTCATTCTTGTTATCAAGTTACACTGCTTGTTCAGTGTTTTCCTCTCTCCCTTTCCTTTAAGTCCCCTCTTGCTATTCTCCCATGCTTTTGGCATATTTTCTGTAATATTATTACTAAAATTTCTTGGGAGTTTTAGCTAGATAACAGAATGAATTCTGTTCTTTTCCCCATGTTTACGTCTTCACCTATGGGCAGACATGTTAACCTTCCAAAATTTTTTTCAGGGAGATTGAAGAAAATTTTCAGGGAGATGACATGATTTTCAGGGAGATTTTTTTTTGTGCGTAGAAGCCACGTGTGGATCAATTTTAAATACAAATTAATACCAAATACCCTCCCACCCCACCCCCACACACACAGACATAACAGGAAACAGTCCAACAACAATACATCAAAGGAACATATGCCAACATTCTACTAACTGGTGGTGAGTGACCCATACCTGTTAACCTCTCGAGGTGACTGTCAGTGAGATTTTGATGAGCTCCCAGTGAGACTCGGAGGCTTGTCAGTGAGATTTTTGCACGTGGGCAGCACATCAATAATTTCCATGTTACCACCCCCCCCCCCCCCCCCACACACACACACACACACACATACATGAAACATTCCACCCTAATGTGTTTTATTTGAACAATTTGTCCTTTCAAAAGCCAAAACATAGAAATATAGAGAAAAACAGAAATCAAAAATATGGATGTGGTCATGTGCCAATATCTGAGTTGTTCCAGTGACATCCATATTTCAATGGTTTTATGTACAAAATGTTTGGAGATATTTTCGACCTTTTCAGCACTACCTATATCAGTTTTGACGCTGTGTTGAAAGTTTTGGATCTAGTTGGGAAATTATGGGTACTTGCGGCGACCTGCGGTAACCTGCGGCGATCTGTGGTGTTTAGGCACACCCCGAGCCTGGTTGTTGTGGTAATTCGATCTGCCAAAGCCCAGCGCCCCACCTAACCACACCGGGTACTCACTGGAAGTAGTTGGTCATTTACGAAGGGGATTTGGAATGGGGTGATCATTTTTCAGTCAAACGTGAACATTATGCCACAGCCAGCCCAGGACGAAACATCTCCGGGATATTTAATTTATTTTGTTGTCCATTTATCACAACGAATGAAAAAACGTCCAAGTGCCGTAAATTAGCAACTTTTTAGAGATTTTTTTCACCCAAAACATAATTTTTTTCACAGCCTGCTTTAGAAAATTGCGAATCGGAAATTTTTCCCAATATATTGAAAATTACGGCAACTTATATGTTTGAGCCATTTGTCTGCAAAATTGGCTATAATTATCTGAAGTGAAAGTGAAATCCAAAATGCACAATAATAAATTTGTGCGTATTTTTGCACATGTTCGATTGGACAAAATTTATGCGTATG
Source organism: Pictodentalium vernedei (assembly GCA_031216915.1). Taxonomy (NCBI): domain Eukaryota; kingdom Metazoa; phylum Mollusca; class Scaphopoda; order Dentaliida; family Dentaliidae; genus Pictodentalium; species Pictodentalium vernedei. The sequence goes on along the minus strand of CM062296.1, from coordinate 281,337,671 downwards.
GAACTTATTTTTCGATTTGACTGCTACCTGTATACACGCAAAGGTGTGCCTTTAATATATAATCAGTTTCAGCAATTATCCTGCATCTCATATTCATTTAATCCGCCTGTCAAACGTGTTGCAAATAATCACAACATGGCCATTGACAGAAATGAGATTGGTCACCAGTTCTTACGTAAGTGGTGACGTTTCACACAAACTTAATGACCTTGCCATTGAGAGTAGAGCACATGCTTTTGTATTTGTAAACAAAAGCTGGTGGATTCAGTTTTTGTCTGGTATGTCAACTTTCCGGGAGATTTTGGCCCAAATTGACTCCCGGGCGGGAGGGCGGGAGGGGATAGCTAATTCCGGGAGAATCCCGGACATTCCGGGAGAGTTAACATGTCTGCCTATGGGTGGTTTAACGTAGTGTTCTGCATCTACCATCTGATGTTCTGCAGTTTCTTCCCTGGAAGTCTCTGTTTTGCATCAGATAGTGTATTATTGGTAACTGATTTCGGGCCAGGGTGCCTGGAGTCTTCTTCTGGTGTTTTTACACTTATTGTTTACATTTACAACAGCCCTCATTTATCATTTATTGGTGTTTAAGGTCACATATTTATGCACAATGGCTAATCATGACCGACAACAGCCCTCTGTGTGAGGGGGGATTTCTTGAAAATAATATCTTGATGTTTATTTAATCATAACTAGATACATTATTATTGTTCGTAAGTGTTGCATAAATTGTTTAAAATATTTTTAGAATTTTTGTCCACACTTAGGCTTGGGATCCATTGGGGCTCAACGTTACTTTTCAGAAACTTGGGCTGTTCTGAAAAAATATTTTTTCAAAATTTTTTTATTTCAATTATTTTTTCTATGTTAATGGATCATGTTATTATGTATTTTGATTGTCAGGGGTTGGTGCGAGTACTAGGACTTTGTTTTCTTTTCACAATGAAAGGATATTGTTCAATTATAATAAGAGGAAGTCTCCTTCTGACTTTCATAATCATTGTATTTGTAGTCAGTGTACTCGCACTAACTCCTGTTCTGTATGTGTTAATTTCGATGACAACATGGGAAGCGTGTGTCACGGTATGTTAGTGGGGAATTGACCATGCCGGTCCTTTCCCCGCAGGGTCACTCTAGTTTATCAATCTCTATTTCAGACGATCAAGAACAGGGTGATGTATCCGTGATGTCTTCCAAAAGTGTGCCTCCGTCATCACAATTAATGAAGAGCTAGCGGAAAAGTGCTCATGTAAATACGTCAATTGCCTAAGAGGACCCTAGTAGGTTCGACGGCCTTTGATGTCCGCTAGCTCGCCCGGTGTAGTGTCCATTCATCGAATGGTTCGGCAGCCGGGTTCGTCCGTTGCGGTCTAGAAGGAGTTTTGGGTGATGCGAGCACTATAAATCAACCAAATGCACACCCAGTGACGGCGGATTAGAGGAGAGATCGGAGGAAGCCTTTTAGTCCGGTTCCTAGCTCGTCCAGGTCCATCCGGACTGCGAGCGAGAGAGGCCCCTCTCTCGTACAACAACATCTGGCCCCAGATGTTGTGGTACAAAATGCTTCGCATTCGGAGCTTACGTCCGCCGCTCGGGACGCTCCGATATATAGTCAGTCCCGGAGAGACTGTCAATAAGGCTTCCTCATCCTCATGGTAGCGCACACGACCGCTCTTGGCTACGTGACCTCGGATATCCAGTCAGCTTCGCCAATCAGAGAATCATCGGCGACCAGGTCACACCATCCGGTAGCCAGGGACACGAGGCCTGCAGACTCCGGACGTTCGCATAAGAAAGTATGCGGGAGTCAACGTACACGGAGCTTCCAGCGGCAAAGCATCGTAAGACCACTACTGCACAGGCCTCGGTGACGGCCGTGCTATCCCAAATAGCACAGCTTATCGCAGCATCCCAGCAATGACAGAATCTCTGTCGCATTATGTATTATCCGACGTCGCTGGGTCGGGACGCTCCGCGGAAGTAGGTACGGACATCTGAAAATTTCATCCGATCCGATGGGATGCCGAAAGGGATTCGGAGGATTTCGAGCTTTCCCTATCGGAACAACATGAGCTGCTGTGTATGTCATCTGACTTTATCTTTTAGAGGTTCTTTCGTTGGACCAGAATGCTGCGATGCCGGATAAGAAACTGATAGCGTCGGTGGACACCAAAATTTTTGGTTCGGTTCAGGGACATTGTCCCTCAGTTCCGACACAGTCCAATAATGTCACACAAACTTTCAAATTATTGAACGACGCTATATATTTTATTATATGCTTGCTATTAACAAGCATGTCTGGTTTCTTGTTCGCAAAGTTACTGAGATGTCTCAAAAGTGTGCCTCTGTCGTCATAGTTAATGAAGAGCTAGCGGCAATAAGTGCTCATGGAATACGTCAATCGCCTAAGAGGTCCCTAGTAGGATCGACGGAGTTGACATTCGCTAGCTCACCTGGTGTTGCGTCCATTCATCGAATGGTTCGGCAGTCGGGTTCGTCCGTTGTGGTCTAGGAAGGAGATTTGGGTGATGCGAGCACTATAATAGACTTTAGTACACACCCAGTGACGACGGATTAGAGAACAGATCGGAGGAAGCCTGTTAGTCCGGTTCCCAGCTCGTCCAGGTCCGTCCGGGCTGCGAGCGAGAGAGGTCCCTTTCTCGTACAACAACATATGGGACCGGATGTTGTGGTACAGATACTTTGCATTCGGAGCATATGTCCGTCACTTGGGACGCTCCGTTATATTGACAGTCCGAGAGACTGTCGATAATGCTTCCTCATCCTCACAGCAGCGCACACGACCGCACATTGGCTACGTGACCACGAGTATCCGGCCAGCTTCGTCATTCAGTGATTCCACGGCGAACAGGTCACGCCATCCGGTAGCCAAGGGACACGAGGCCTTTACACTCTGTTCGCTTGCATAATAGAAGTATGCACGGGGTAACGAACACGGAGCTTCCAGCGGCAATGCATCGTAAAACCGCTTCTCCACAGGCCTCAGTGACGGACGTGCTATCCAAAATAGCACAGTTGATCGCAGCATCCCAGCAAACGACAAATGCTCGGTCGGATCAGGAATAATCCGACGGCGCTGGGTCGGTGTGCTCCGCTGTTGCATCAGGTTCGGGCAACCGAACACTTTATAGGGTCCGACAGGATGGCGAAAGGGATTCGGGCGATTTCGAGCTTTCCCTTTCGGAACAACAGAAGCTGCCATACATTTCTTTCGGCATTATCTTCCAGAGGTTGTTCCGTCGGACTACATTGCTGCGATGCTGAATAAGAGACTAATAGCGTCATTGGACACAGAGTTTTGGATCGGTTCAAGGACATTGTCCCTGACTTACCGACACAGTCCAATAATGTCTTTAGAACATTCAAATTATTTAACGACACTATATATAAGCTTGCTACCAAGTATGATAGTCTAGTTTCTTGTCCGCAATGCTCTATTCTGCCTTTTTTCAATTCTAGGAAATAATTTATATTGGCAGAACAGGGCATACCGAGAGTTCATATGCGTCTAGACGGCGGTGCTGAAGACTGGGAATTATCTTTTTCGCCGTCTATGTCAATTCCAACCACGATGTTGGAAACGACAATGATGTCTGATAGACTTAACTTAGATGCTTTATCATACGTAGACCACCTTACTGAGGCGTTATCATTACTTCTTCAAGAGAAAGAATTCCAGGATATGATCCTCAATGTGATTTCTTTCAAGGGCTGTAGTTTTTCCACGTATAACTCCGCCCTTCAGTGGCAACCTGGAGTTGGTTAGACGTGACGCAGCCCTGGCTACATCCACGCGCGTGGATAGTAAGGTGAAGAACTCTCTCAGAGTCGCTTCGGTCTCAGAGAAGCTTCTCTTCGACGGCAACTTTTCAGCAATCTATGAATTGCTCGATATACACGGTCTCTTGTCTATCAGGTGTAGCAAGAGATTCAGACTGGGGCAAACATTCGGGGTTGACTCAGAGAGTGCCACTGCAGTTGCCGGATCCGAGTTTTATGATTATGACGGATGCCAGTCAAACAGGTTGGGGTACAATATTGATCCCAACGGATTCGAAGTGCCAGGGTCTTTGGGTTCTGCAGTTTCTAGGCAAGCACTTAACTTCCAGGAAATGATGTTATTTTGGCTTGCACTATGTCATTGGATGAACATTATTCAGAAACGCATGTCCAAACCCTGTCCGTTAATACGACAGTAATTGCGTATCTCCGGAACCAGGGTGGCACTCATTCGATTCCGTTATTCAATTTAACGGAAAGAATCCTTCTGTTTGTTATAGTACACAAAGTTCTGCTTCGGTCCGTCATATTCCGGGTCGTCTGATTGTATTAGCAGACTCCCTTTCACGTAAGGGTCGCTTGTTGCCGTCAGAATGGACTCTCAACAAACAAGTATTCAATCAGATTTGCTATCAATGGGAGCGCCCAATGATAATTTATATGCGACACAACTCACTATTCAATTGCAGACATATGTGTTTCCATGTCCGGATCCCTGAGCTTATGTTGTTAACGCTCTATTGATCTAATAGGACGGAATGATAGGATACGCGTATCCTCCAGTGCTGTTGATTCAGCAAGTATTGCTAAGATAAACATCCACAATACAATTCTGTTGATAGCATCTCTGTCTTCACAGAGACCGTGGGTAAATTTTCTCAGGTGTCTACTGTGGGACTTAACGTGAAATCTTCCTCAATGTGAGGATCTTTTTTCACTGGGTAAATCGTGTCATCTTTATCACAACCCGCAAGGTCTCAACCTTCATGTATTCCGTTGTGTGGTCCGTATTGCATTGTAAGCATTGTACTGGACGAGCTTTGGACGCGATTTCTTACTATAGGAGGTCCTCTTCTTCGCTATTCTATGCGGCTAAAGTGGAGGCTCTTCCGTCGTTGGTGTAGGGATCATTATGTTCATATTGTTGATCCCTCCATACTACTCATTGCAATTTTTTAGTATACTTGTTTCACAAGATCTACTGCAGCCTGTTATTAGTAAGGTTATAGGTTTATGTTACCTCATACCTATGCACTCTACGATAGTTTACAATTGAGTCTTATGTCTCTTTATCTAAGTCAGTTAGTAACTTTTTGATATATAGACTTAGAATCTTTAGATTAAATTCCTATATGGATTTTAACTTCGGTTCTTATTTAGCTAAGTAATCATTTGAGCCTCTGGAAACAGTAGTTTTCAAATTCTGACCTTTTAGACAGTAATTCTGTTGGTTTCTCTTTTACTGTAGAGTCAGTGAGTTTCATGCACTATCGATGGATGATTTTCACTTTCGTAGTTTCGGAATCACTATTCCGTTACTATTTAGGTTGGATTTTTGCATAAGAGTTAGGCTCCTAATATCCGGAACCTATTGTTATTGAGGTCCTTCCATCTTCGTACGGGCATAGGCCTTTACTCTTTCCGGGTAGAGTTTATGTATTTATAAACAGATATCTGTTTATTACTATGGGCGTAAGCTTCTTCTGTCTTTGATGCCTAGTAGAAGGACGTTACGCTCTATTTTATTGTTAATGGATTCTATTAACTATCGGTACTGCTTATGGTATATCATTAACTCAGCAGTTTGTGCTTGAGATTTCGGCTCATGAAGTAAGAGCTTTTTCTACATCTTGGTCTTACATTAATAGTGTCGCTATTATAGATTTTATGAAGGCTGCACATTCAATCAGATTTGCTATCAATGGGAGCGCCCAATGATAATTTATTTGCGACACAACTCACTATTCAATTGCAGACGTATGTGTTTCCATGTCCGGATCCCTGAGCTTATGTTGTTAACGCTCTATTGATCTAATAGGACGGAATGATAGGATACGCGTATCCTCCAGCGCTGTTGATTCAGCAAGTATTGCTAAGATAAACATCCACAATACAATTCTGTTGATAGCATCTCTGTCTTCACAGAGACCGTGGGTAAATTTTCTCAGGTGTCTACTGTGGGACTTACCGCGAAAACTTCCTCTATGAGAGGATCTTCTTTCGCTGGGGAAATCGTGTCAACTTCATCACAACCTGCAAGGTCTCAACCTTCACGTATTCCGTTGTGTGGTCCTTCTTGCATGGCAAGCATTGTACAGGACCAGCTATGGACGTGATTTCTTACTGTAGGAGAACCTCTTCTTCGCTATACTATGCGGCTAAAGTGGAGGCTCTTCCGTCATTGGTGTAGGGATCATTATGTTGATATTTTTGATCCCTCCATACTAGACATTGCAACTTTCTAGTATATTTGTTTGACAAGATCAACTGCAGCCTGTTATTATTAACGTTATAGGTCTATGTTATCTCATCCCTATGCACTTTATGATAGTTTACAATTGAGTCTTATGTCTCTTTATCTAAGTCAGTTAGAAACTTTTCAATAAATAGACATAGAATCCTTAGATTAAATTCCTATACAGAATTTAGCTTCGGTTCTTATTTAGCTAAGTAATCATTTGAGCCTTTGGAAACAGTAGTTTTCAAATTCTGACCTTTTAAGACAGTAATTCTCTTAGTCTTCTCTTCTACTGAAGAGTCAGTGAGCTTCATGCACTATCGGTGGACGATTCTCACTTTTGTAGTATCGGAAACGCTATTTCCTTTACTACTAATGTTGGATTTTTGGTTAAGAATCAGGCTCCTAATAAATATCCGGAACCTATTGTTATTAAGGTCCTTCCTTGGTTTCTCTTTTACTGTAGAGTCAGTGAGTTTCATGCACTATCGATGGATGATTTTCACTTTCGTAGTTTCGGAATCACTATTCCGTTACTATTTAGGTTGGATTTTTGCATAAGAGTTAGGCTCCTAATATCCGGAACCTATTGTTATTGAGGTCCTTCCGTCTTCGTACGGGCATAGGCCTTTACTCTGTCCGGTTAGAGTTTACGTATTTATAAACAGATATCAGTTTATTAGTAAGGACGTAAGCTTCTTCTCTCTTTGATGCCTAATAGAAGGACATTACGCTCCATTCTATTGCTAATGGATTCAATTAACTATCGGTACTGCTTATGGTATATCATTAACTCAGCAGTTTGTGCTTGAGATTTCGGCTCATGAAGTAAGAGCTTTTTCTACATCTTGGTCTTACATTAATAGTGTCGCTATTATAGATTTTATGAAGGTTGCACATTGGGCTCAGCCATCCACATTCATGAATTTTTATCTCAGAAATATTCAGTCTATTTCTGGAGGCCTCCATTGTTAGGTCTATTATCTACTGCTCAGAATGTCATTCACTTAACAGTTGCTACTATTGCTAGGCAGGCTTTCTGTTCAGGCAGTGACTCCGTCCTGCTGCCCTCTTCGCTCTGGGCTATTTGACCCAGGGCAAGGAGAAGGGGGGGGGGGGGGGGGAGAGTGTTCCCTTGGATCACCTGTTTTATTATGAAAACAAGGGGATACCTCCTCCGGAGTTAGTAATTCTGAGCTGTTACTGGGATGGTTTTTAAGTGATAAGTTTATGTTTTAAAAATTCATTCAGGTCATAGTTTTTAAAGTATAGCTTTTGAATATATCACGTGTCAACGGGCGTTATTATACAACCCTCAGACACTTTTTAGGAATATAAAGAGTCTCTATTCTCTTGACTAACTTTATTTATTGGCTTACTTTAAAAATTATTAGTATAAGGATTATACTGGATATTAATAGAGTACTTGGATGTTATGATGCTCAATTATGGAAGGTGTTGTGTCGTTCTAATTTATCATAAATAAGAAAGATACATGTAAGGCCTAATACTCCTTTTCCCCTCGAGGGGATGACTCTATTTTATATAATTGAGCTTATTGGAATTTCCTCTATGTCCTAGGCCCTCCAGCCTTTTTACTATTCAGCTATGTCTGGGTCATTGGTACAGTATAAAAATGTTAAAAATTTTTTAGTAATTTATATATTTTTTATACTTACCAATGACCCAGACAGGGATGGCCCTCCCAGGAGTTGGGAACTCATACCTCCCCGCTGAGTACATAGCGCTTACCAGGCACTGGTTATAAGAATGATTAATGGCGCCAATTTCGGGACGTCCTTGACACTGCGCATGCGCAGTAGAGGTGAAGTATGGAGGGCCATTCACGACATGTTTTCTTTGGTTTTAGATTCAAATTTTGGGGATTGGGGGGCAAAATTTGTGTTTGGCCCTATATTTTTAAGAGTTAGCACCAGCTATGTCTGGGTCATTGGTAAGTATGAAAAATATATAAATTACTATAAATTTTTTAACTTTTCAGATGTTGTTTTTAGCAATGAAATACAGGTCAGGTTCGATGTTGGTGTTTCTCAGTCCATCCACTGCAGAGTTATGGCCCTTTGAAAACACAATCTTTCGAAAAAAAATTAGTTTCCCTTCATGTAAAGTCGAATGCCTTAATGGATCGACATCAAACTTTCAGATGTTGTTTGTAGCAATAAAATACAGGTCAAGTTCAATATTGGTGTTTCTCAGTCCATCCGCTGCAGAGTTATGGCCCTTTGAAAACACAATTTTTGTAAAAAAATTGGTTTCCATTCATTTAAAGCCGAACGCCTTGACGGATTGACACAAAATTTTTCAGATGTTGATTTTATACACCCGTTTCAAAAACGGGACATATTATGTGAATGGTCTCTCCACCTGTCTGTCTGTCTGTCTGTCCGTCCATGGACACATTTCGTTTCCGGACGATAACTTTAGTTGTAATGGATTGTTCTGAGTTAAATTTGGCATGTGGATTTAGTATGACAAAATACAGGATGGTTTCCATTTCCATTTCTAGCGGCCCATTTGCAGTAGAGTTATGGTCCTTTATTTATGGGAATTTAGCCCAACTTTTCGTTTACGAACGATAACTTTAGTTTGCCTTGACCGATTTATTTCAAATTTTCAGTTTTTTGTTTTTGACCACAAAATACAGCGCAAGTTCACTTTTGACCACAATCGCATATACCTTTCCAGAGTTATTCCCCTTGAATGATTGCAAATTTGTGGATTTTGTGGTTTCCGGATGATAACTTTAGTTTGCCTTGACCAATGTTTTTCAAATTCTCAGATTTTGTTTTTGACCACAAAGCACAGCTCAAGTTCACCTTTGGCCATAATCGCGTGTACTGTTCCATAGTTATTCCCCTTGAATGATTGCAAATTTGTGAATTATGTGGTTTCCGGATGATAACTTTAGTTTGTCTTGACTAATTTGTTTCAAATTCTCAGATTTTGTTTATGACCACAAAGCACAGCTCAAGTTCATTTTCGGCCAAAATCGCATGTACCTTTCCAGAGTTATTCCTTTTGAATTTGTGCATTTTGTGTTTTCCGGATTATAACTTTAGTATGGCCTAACTGATTTTTTATACACCGGTTGAAAAACCGTCGAATTATGGAATCAGTCTGTCTGTCTGTCCATTTGTCCATCTGTCGGTCTGGCCATTCATCAACATTTGGTTTCCAGATGATAACTTTAGTATTTTTTTTTCGATTGACTCCTAAATTTGGTATGTGGTTTAATCAAAACAAAATACAGGTCAAGTTCGAATATGGGGTCAGTTCTAACTTCGAAGTTTCCCTGAATTATGGACCTTGTTGGACATAGAATGCATCAAATATTTCGTTTCCGGATGATAACTTTTATTATTTGTTTTCCGATTGGTTCCAAACTTGGTATGTTGTTTGATCACAACAAAATACAGGTCAAGTTCGAATATGGGGTTGGTCCAAACAATTTTCACCCTCACCCCCATCCTTATCCCAACCCTTCAAAAATACAAAACGGGTGTATATTGTCCCTCTACGCTGTGCTCTTGTTATCTTCATCTATCCAGTCGCCCATCACAAACTTTGTCCACTTAACTCCTCTTACAGTTTTCAGTGGATTTTTACAAAACTTGGCCTGAAGTATCAGTAACAAGTGTAAATGTGTATGTGGTCAGGAATTTTCGATACAACAAATTTTGCCTGGTTATGGCCCTTGGAAATATCAAAATTTCCATCACAAACGCTTGCCCACTTAACTCCTACATTTTTTATTGGATTTTTATGAAACTTGGTCTAAAGTATCAGTATCAAGGGTAGATGTGCATGTGGTCATGAATTTTTGATGCGACAAATTTTATGTGGTTATGGCCCTTGGTAATAGCAAAATTTCCATCACAAATGCTTGTCCGCTTAACTCCTCCTGCACTTTTCATTGAATTTTTACGAAACTTGGTGTGCAATATGAGTATGGTGTGTACATGTGCATATGGAAAGGAAGTTTTGATTCGAATAATTTTTACAGAGTTACAGCCCTTGTTCCCATCATAACAAAAGTCGGCGGGGGATATGGATGTCGTTAGACTCTCTTGTTCTCTTTTGCTTTTTCCTCTTAACTCACTCTTTAGCTCGCCTGACTGAAAGTCAGGGGGAGCTCAAGTGATGACTTTCTGTCTGTCGTCTGCCCGTCCATCGTGAACTTTACATTATTGACTTCTCCTTAACACCTGGGCCAAATTGAACCAAATTTGATATGCATGGTCATATGTCAATTCAAGTTTGTTCAAATAAAGTTGCCACCCTCCATGGGGAGGGGGTGGGGGAAAATGCTCCAAAATTCTAGAAAAATCTTCCCATGAACCAGTGGGTACAGTGACTTGATATTTGGTATGGAGCTTCTATCTGAGGTGTACAATCAGATTTGTTCAAATGAAGTTCGTGGAGCAATATTTGCCTTCGAAATGGTAGGGGCAAGATTTTTTGCTTTGCCCAAAATTTCTATATTCTGAACCGATGGTCTGATTTGAACGAAATTCTGTATGTGGTATTATTGGGTCATTAGTACTTGATTCATACTAAAAAAAAATTCCCATGTTTCACATGGGAACCCCAGGGGCTAAAAATAGAAAATGTTTTCTAACGCCTATATTTCCCAAACCACATGGAACAGATAACTGTTATTTGATATGAGCATCCTTAGGACCAGTAGAATCGAATGATGAAAAAAAAAATTGCCATCGGTTGTATCCGGGTGTTCTGTAGGGGGGGAGAGAGGCATCGAAAATATGCTGGGTCAGCATATTTGCAAATATTAAAAAACTTTTCTCCAGAACCGCTCATGAGAATCTTCTGATATTTAGCATACAGCATCCATGGGTGGTGGGGGGGGGGGGGGGGGAGGGAGGAGGGGGGTGAGGGGGGAGGTGTTTAGATACAAGGGTGTTCAATTTAAGTCTTGGGTTCAATACAGGATATTTGTACCCTAGATGTTCGATAAACATCGTTGTTATGAGGGTCAGATTCAAAGTCTCTTGGTTAATATTTGGGCTTACTATGGGAGCCCAAAATTTAACTTGGTGCAATATAAGGAAATTTCTTTAAAAACCTTCTTTTTCAGATCCACCAGTCAGAATCCCTTCATATTTGGTATACAGCATCTCTAGACGGGTCAGATTCAAGTTTGTTCAAATCATGTTCTGGGTTAATATTTGGGCTCTCTATGGGGCCCTAATTTTACCTTAGTGCAATATGGGGAAATTTCTTTAAAAATCTTCTTCTTCAGATCCACCAGTCAGAATCCCTTTATATTTGGTATACAACATATCTAGGAGAGTCAGATTCACGTATGTTCATATCGGGCCCCTGGGTTAATATTTGAGCTCTCTGTTGGAGCCCAAAGTTTAACTTAGTGCAATATGAGGGAATTTCTTTAAAAATCTTCTTCTCCAGAACCATCAATTAGAACCTTTTGATATTTGGTATACAACATCTCTAGGGGGGGGGGGGTCAGATTCAAATTTGTTCAAATCCAGTCACTGGGTTACTATTTGGGCTTGTTATGGGTGCCCAAATTTTACCATATTGCAAATTTCTTTAGAAATCTTTTTCATCAGCTCCACCAGTCAGAATGCTTTCATATTTAGTATGCAACATCTTTACTGGGCTCAGATTCAAATTTGTTCAAATTGGGTCCCTGGGTTAATATTTGGCTCTCTATTGGCACCAAAAGTTTAACTTGCTGCAATATATGAGGACATTTCTTTAAAAATTCTCTTCTTCGTACATGTACACATCATACTCATACTCAAGGGCTTATTACCGGCCTGAGACACAGTCAAGGGCCATAAATAACCCAGAGGACTGTTATTCATTACTAAACCAGGATGCCAGACAAAATCATGTTATCACCATTATTACCATGATGCAAAGTGAATTTTTATGCCCCCGCAATGAATAGTCGGGGGACGTATTGTTTTACTCCTGTCTGTCCACTGTCCATCCATCTCCAGTCTGTCCGTCTGTTCATCCATCCACATCTAGGGTACATTGTTTGTCCGGCCAACTCCTCTCACAGTTTTCAAGCTGGGACATTTTTATTTCACAGGATGTTTGTACATATACCGGAGGTGTACACATTGTCAGGATTTTGATTTGCTTCAATATTTCACAAAATTACAGGTAGTTGAACTTGGTCAATTTTTGTAGAATTTCACCTGTATGGCATGTGGTTTGTGTGTGGTAGACTTCACGTGGCATCATATGTGTCTTACAGACATAACTTATGTACGAGTAACAAATCACAGTTTGCTTTTCAACCTCCTGTGTCTATGTGCTGTGCGGGAGCATGCTTCAGTCCAGTGTTTTCATTAACAATCTGCTGCTCACTTTCAGCTACATGATGCCATGATTTATGGAGTTTTACAGCGCTACTTAACTTGGCTAATTATACAATAACATGATTTTCGAGGGCATAGGGCTCCATTACTGGACTGCATCTGTGATTAGCATCCCACACCCATTAGCAGCCCTCAGCCATCGCCTCCAGCCACTAATAGGTGTGGGGCTGCTAATCAGAGATGGCGGTCCACTAATGGATCCAAATGATGCCTGAGAAAATCATATTATTATTATCAATGTTTAGAAATTATAAGAATGATTTTCGGCCCTTTTGGATTTATACATACATTATTTCGTGAAAAGATTCAATATGAAACACCATTGATTAAGCAGTTTAAGGCAGAACACTTTATATTTATCAACACCAGTGAAAGGTAAACCGTAAGCTTTGTTAATGTAAAGGTAAACAGATTTCTACAAAGACAAGATGACGTCATGCACAGAATGTCCGCACATGCTAGCCAGTCTGCAGGCGATTGTGACTAAAAATAGTCATTAATAATAATTAGCGATCGGATATGCTTTAAATCTTTGTTTCCAGTTTATTATGTTTCCTCACAGGCCGTGTAAATTAGTATTAACATAAAGGTAGCGCACAATGAATTAATAATAATATACCTAAACCTGTTGAAGCACGAAAAGAAAATTGGTCCTGCAAATTGACATTTTTATACTGTACCAATGACCCAGACTTAGCTGGTGCTAACTCTAACAAAACCAGGGCCAAACACAAATTTTGCCCCCCAATCCCCAAAATTTGCATCCAAAACCAAAAGAAATCATGTCCTATAGGACCTCCATACTACGCCCCCACTGCGCATGCGCAGTGTCAAGGACATCCCGAAATTGGTGCCAATTATCATTCTCTGTTTGGCCCTTCATCAGTCAACATCTCACTGATCTTTGTGCTTGTAAATCTCAGTTTAAAGGATGCCAGACATGTAATTTTGGGAGAAATGGTGATTCTAAGGAGGATATAGAAGGAGGAGAGGAAAAAGAAGTGACAAAAAATAATCAGGGCTGTACTTAAAATTTTTTATGAAATTATGTCAAGTTGCCTATTTTCGAGGCATGGGCCTCTTGTTGTCATTCTTGCTAAAATGTTGCACTGCTTATTCAGTGTTTTCTCTCTCCTAGCCTTCTAAGTCCCCCCTTGCAATTCTCCCATGCTTTTGGCATATTTTTAAGAAAGTTCATTTCTAAAATTTTCTTGGGAGAGTTGCTTGGATACAGAATGTTTTCTGTTATTTTCCCCATAGTTACGTTTTCACCCATGGGTGTATAAACGTTGTGTTCTGCATCTTCCATCTGATGTTCTGCAGATTCTCCCCTGGGAGTCTCTGTCTTGCATTAGAGAGAGTGTAATTTTGATGACTGATTTCGGGCCAGTTTTTTTCAGTGCCTGGAGTCATGTTTTCTGTTGTTTTACACTGTTTGTTTACATTGGCAACAGCCTTTTTTGAGGGGGGCTGTTTGCCTTTGGTGTAGTTTATCTCACTATAAGATACATTTATATTATCCGTAAGTGTCTCATTAATTATTTAATATAAATTTAAAATTTTTTACCACACTTTGCCATCGGATCCATCGGGGCTCAACGTTACTTTTCAGAAACTTGGGCTTCGCTGAAAAAATATTTTTTCAAAATTATTTTGATTTGCAATTGTTTTTTCATTTATTAATGGATCATGTTATTATGTATCTTTGTGTCAGGGGTTTGTGCGAGTAACTAGGACTTGTTGACTTTTCACAATGAAAGGATATTGTTCAAATTGTAATGGGAAGAAATCTTCCTCTGACTTTCATGATCATTGTATTAATTGTAGTCAGTGTTCTCGCACTAATCCCTGTTCTATATGTCAATATTGGGATGACAAACATTGGAAACGTGTGTCTCGGTATGTTGTTACAGGAGAAAGGGCTATGCCGGCTCTTTCTCCGCAAGGTCACTCTACTCTCTCAGTTTCTGTTTCAGAGGAACAAGAACAGGGTGATGTTTCCATGTTATCTTCTGCAAGTGCGCTTCCGTCGTCACAAATGAATTCAGAGCTAGCGGCAAAAGTGCTCATGGAGATTAGACAAATGTCGTCTGGTAGCTCGCCCGGTGTAGCATCCATTCACCGAATGGTTCGGCAGCCGGGTTCGTCCGATGCGGTCCAGGAGGAAATGTTGGGTGATGCGAGCACTATAAACATTCAATGTGCTCACCCAGTGACGGCGGATAGTAAGCGAGATCGGAGGAAGCCTTTGAGTCCGGTTCCTAGCTCGTCCAGGTCCAGCCGGGCCGCGAGCGAGAGAGGCCCCTCTCTCGTACAACAACATCTGGGACCAGATGTTGTGGTACAAAATGTGTCGCAAGCGGAGCATACGTCCGTCGCTCGGGACGCTCCGTTGTATAGGCAGTCCGCGGAGACTGCTAAGGCTTCTTCTTCTCGTCAGCGCACACGACCGCACCTTGGCTGCGTGACCGCCGATATCTTACCAGCTTCGCCGATCAAGGATTCTTCGGCGATCAGGTCACACCATCCGGCAGCCAGGGACACGAGGCCGATGGACTCCGGACGTTCGCATAGAAAAAGTATGCGGGAGCCATCTGATGCGGAGCTGCCCTCGGCGAAGCAGCGAAAGACTGCGCTTCCGCATGTCTCGACGCCGGACATTCTTGTGCAGATAGCACAGCTTATCGCAGCATCCCAGCAGCCGACAGAAACGGTGTCGGATCGAGAATTATCTGACGGCGCTGGGTCGGTACGCTCCGCCGAAGCATCGGGGGTGGACGACCGGGAGCATCATGAGGTCCGACCGGATGGTGAAAGGGATACGGATGATTTGGAGCTATCCCTTTTGGAAAACATAAAGCTGCCGTGGACTTCATCCGACACTTTCTCCCTGAAGTTGTTCCGTCGGGCCAGACTGCTGCGGTTCCGGACAAGAGGATTATAGCGTCATTGGACTCTGAATTTTTTGAGCAGTTCAGGGACATCGCTCCCGAGTTTCCGTCGCAGTCCAATAA
Source organism: Pictodentalium vernedei (assembly GCA_031216915.1). Classification (NCBI taxonomy): domain Eukaryota; kingdom Metazoa; phylum Mollusca; class Scaphopoda; order Dentaliida; family Dentaliidae; genus Pictodentalium; species Pictodentalium vernedei. The sequence goes on along the minus strand of CM062296.1, from coordinate 281,322,003 downwards.
TGTTGCAAGAACATTTGAATTATTGAACGACGCTATATTTAAACTTGCTTCCAAGACGGGGAAAGCAGGTTTCTTGTCCGCCAATACTCTCAACCTGCCTTTCATTAATGCAAGGAATAAATTCGACACGGCAGGACAGGGTATCCCGAGAGTTCCTCTGCGTATGGACGACGAGGCGGAAAGAGCTATCATTACCGTCGTCGGCTTCTATTCCAACCGCGGTGTTGGAAACAGCTATTTCGTCTAACAGAGCCAATTTAGATGCCTTATCTTACGCAGATCACCTTACTAAGGCGTTATCACTGCGCCTTCAAGGGAAAGAATTTCAGGATATACAGTCCTCTTTAAGACTTCTTCCAAGGGCAGTAGCTTATTCCACGTGTAACTCCACCCTTTCTGTGGCAAACCTGGAGTTGGTTAGACGTGACGCAGCCCTAGCTACATCCACACTCGTGGATACTAAGGTGAAGAACTCTCTTAGAGTCGCTTCGGTCTCCGGAGAACTTCTCTTTGACGGCAAGCTTTCTGCTATTTATGATAAAATTACAAAGAAAGCTTCGGATTCTTTGTTGTTCAAATCTGCTTCTAAGAAGTCAGATACAGCAGACAAGAATAAGACAGGCACTTCTGGGTCTAATGCGCCCAAGAGAGGTTCCTATAGAGGTTCCGGTGCGTCCTCTTGGTCTTATTCGAGAGACCGTCAGGGTAGCGACTCTCGTTCGGAACGTCCTTCGGGCCGGGACAACCGGTCGGACGCCCCGAGGTCGACGGGACAAGGTGCGGGTCGTGGAGGACGTGGTTTCTCCTACCGCAGGCCTCGCAGGTCCAGGAGGTGATGGCTTAAACCTCTATCGCGTACCGGTTGGCGGAAGGTTGTCGAGCTTTTCACAAGAATGGGCGTCGATTACGGACGACCCTTGGGTGAGAGGAGTGACTTCGGAAGGCCTAAAGATATCCTTCAAACGAAAGCCTCCATTAACTCGAAGTCCAAAGTGGACTCAACTTCCGTCAAATCCGCAGAAAAGAGACGCTCTGTTATCAGAGGTGCAGTCTCTTTTAATGAAGAACGCGGTAGAGGTCGTAGAAAACCAGGAGACTCCGGGATTCTACAGCCATCTGTTTCTGGTTCCGAAACCAGACGGCTCGTTCCGTCCAGTCATAGATTTGAGCTGGATAAACAAGCTGATCGTCGCTCCGAAATTTTATATGGAGACGATTTGGTCGGTCAGAGCGAGTATTCGGGTGAACGATTATGCAACAAGCATAGATCTCAAAGATGCGTACTTTCACGTCATGGTACATCCGACATTCAGAAAGTATCTATGCTTCGCAGTCCTAGGAGTGGTCTATCAATTCCGGGCGATGTGCTTCGGACTGAATCTAGCACCCTGGGCTTTCACTCGGGTAATGAACTCGGTAATGATCTATTTCCGAGCTCATTCGTCTGCGGTAACGTCGGCCTACCTGGACGACATTCTTCAGAGGTACGGCAACGAGTTAACGCTTCAGAACAATGTTCAGAATCTACTTCTATTGCTCCGACGTCTCGGTTTTATAGTAAACGAGGAGAAGTCGGATCTGGTGCCGTCCAAGTCATTCACTCATCTGGGAATGAGCTTCGAGACGCACAACAATCTCGTTCGTCTGCCGTTAACCAGAGCGAAATTAGTCAGTTGTTACGCTCGAATTTGTCTGCACGCAGACAAAGTCACAGCGAGAGAGTTTATGAGACTGATAGGTCTGTGCGGAGCTGCTGCGGATCTCATTCCGATGGGGCGGTTACGCACGCATCCTCTCCAAATTTTCTTGACTCAGAATTGGAGTGTGAAAATTCATTCGCTCGACGTAGACGTTCTCTTGTCAGATCAAGTGAAACAAGAGATTCAGACTTGGGCAAGCATTCAGTGGTTAACTCAGGGAGTTCCGCTGCAGTTGCCGGATCCGAGTTTTACCATTATGACGGATGCCAGTCAAACAGATTGGGGTGCATCATTGATCCCAACGGATTCGAGATGCCAGGGTCTTTGGGATTCGCAATTCCTGTGCAAGCACATAAACATCAAGGAAATGATGTCAATTTGGCTTGCGTTACGTCATTGGATGGACATTATTCACAATGCTCATGTCCAAATCCTATCCGACAATACGACAGTAGTGGCGTATATACGGAATCAGGGAGGCACTCTTTCAGTTCCGTTGTTCAATCTAACGGAAAGAATCCTTCTGTTTGCGCTAGAACATCAGGTTCTTCTTTCGGTCCGTCACATACCGGGTCGTCTGAATGTGCTAGCAGACTCCCTTTCACGAAGGGTCGCTTGTTGCCGTCGGAGTGGACTCTCAACAAACAAGTATTCAATCAGATTTGCTACCAATGGGAACGGCCAATGATAGACTTATTTGCGACGCATCTCAACAATCAGTTGCAGACGTATGTGTCTCCGTGTCCGGATCCAAGAGCATTTGCAGTAGACGCTCTGTCGATCCCTTGGGACGGAATGATAGGATATGCGTATCCTCCAGCGCCGTTAATTCAACAAGTATTGCTAAAGATAAAACAATCTCAATGCAAGATTCTGTTGGTAGCATCTCTGTCGCCACAGAGACCGTGGATAAATCTACTCAGGTGTCTGTTGTGGGACCTACCGCGAAAGCTTCCTCCACGGGAGGATCTTCTTTCGCAGGGGAAATCGCGTCAACTCCATCGCAACCCACAAGGTCTCAACCTTCACGTTTTTCCGTTGTGCGGTCCTTCTTGCATGGCAAGCACTTTACAGGACGAGCAGTGGACGCTATTTCTAACTGTAGGAGGACCTCCTCTTCGCTAAACTATGCGGCTAAGTGGAAGGTTTTTCATCGTTGGTGTAGGGATCATTCTGTAGATATTTTCGATCCCTCTATACCAGACATTGCAAACTTTCTAGTATACTTGTTTGACGAAATCAAACTGCAGCCTGTTACTATTAAGGGTTATAGGTCTATGTTATCTGATACCTATGCACATCATGATAGTTTACAAATTGGATCTAATGTCTCTTTATCTAAGTTGGTTAGAAACTTCTCGATAAATAGACCCAGAACTCTTAGATTAATTCCTAAATGGAATTTAGCTTGGGTTCTTCTTAAATTGAAGGAAAAGCCATTTGAACCTCTTGGGACAGTAGATTTCAAATTCTTATCTTATAAGACAGCTTTTCTCTTAGCTTTCTCTTCTGCTAGAAGAGTCAGTGAGCTTCATGCACTGTCGGTGGATGATTCTCACTATCGTAGTGTCGGGAACACTATCACCTTCACTACTAATGTGGGTTTTTTTAGCTAAGAATCAGGCTCCTAATAAATATCCGGAACCTATTGTTATTAAGGCTCTTCCATCTTCAGACGGGCGTAGGCCTTTACTCTGTCCTGTTAGAGCGTTATGTATCTATAAACAGAGATCTCAGTTTATCAGAAAGGGACGGAAACGTTTCTTTCTGTCTTTGATGCCTAATAGAAGGGACATTTCGGTCCATTCTATTGCTAGATGGATTCAATTAACTATCCGTACTGCTTATGAGAGTTTATCTTCTTCTCAGCAGTCTGTGCTTAAGATTTCTGCTCATGAAGTAAGAGCTCTTGCTACTTCTTGGGCTTATGCTAATAGTGTTGCTATTACAGATTTAATGAAGGCTGCTTATTGGTCTCAGCCATCCACATTCACTTCATTTATCTCAGAAATATTGAGTCCATTTCTGGAGACCTGCATTGTTTAGGTCCGTTATCTGTTGCTCAGAATGTCGTCCACTAAACAGTTGCAACTATAGTTATGCAGGCTTTCTGTTCCGGCAGTGACTCCGTCCGGCTGCCCTCTTCGCTCTGGGCTATTTGACCCAGGGCAAGGGGAAGGGGGGGGGGGGGGGGGGGGGGTGTTCCCTTAGGTCACCTTCTTTATAGTGAAAAGCAAGGGAATGCCTCCTCCAAAGTCAGTATTTCTGAGTCGCTTCCGGGATGGTTTTAAAGTGTAATATTAATGTTAAAATTCATTCATGTCTTATTTTTAAAGTGTAGCTCGGTGTGAAGCATTTGTATATGTCAAGTGTCAAACGGGCTTTAATATACAATACTCGGACACTTTTAAAGATTATAAAGAGTCTCAATTCTCTGGACTACTTTATTTATTGGCTTACTTTAAAAATAATTAGTATAAGGGTTATACTGGATGTTAATAGAGAACATGAATATTATTGTGCTCAATTATTAAGGGTATTGTATCTTTCTAATTTAATATTAAATAAGAAAGATACATGTAAAGCCTAATACTCCTTTTCTCCTTAAGGGGTTACCTCTTTATTATATAGTTGAGCTTATTGGATTTTCCTCTATGTCCTAGGCCCTCCAGCCTTTTTACTATTCAGCTAAGTCTGGGTCATTGGTACAGTATAAAAATGCTAAAAAATTTATAGTAATTTATATATTTTTTATACTTACCAATGACCCAGACGGGATGGCCCTCCCAGGAGTTGGGAACTCTTGCCTCCCCGCTGAGTACATAGCGCTGACCAGGCACTGCCAGTAAGAATGATAATTGGCGCCAATTTCGGGACGTCCTTGACACTGCGCATGCGCAGTGGGGGCGTAGTATGGAGGTCCTATAGGACATGATTTCTTTTGGTTTTGGATGCAAATTTTGGGGATTGGGGGGCAAAATTTGTGTTTGGCCCTGGTTTTGTTAGAGTTAGCACCAGCTAAGTCTGGGTCATTGGTAAGTATAAAAAATATATAAATTACTATAAATTTTTTAACATTTATGAAGCGGAATGATAACTCTTCTAATTTTTGGAAGCTACATGTAAGTGCAATTAACTGAGCTATTCAATTAAAGAATATCCAATTAAGTGGTTTCTGCTCAGTGCTGTTACAGTATTAATACATGTAATACCTAGAAGCTTAAATTGAGTTCCCTTGCTTCCACTGTGTTATCATTCAGGCGTTCTGGTATTGACAGAGATATTTACTGGCTTCATGTTTTAACACCACTATGGGTGAATTGAGGAAACGTCTTCCCACTTGTAATCCTTATGGGTTATTCTGTTCACCAAGCCTACTAGTTTTAATTAACACTTAAGCAAAGGTTATAGTCCGTATCAAAACAGGGAGCTGATGTTTCATCACCGGACTGAGTTGATGTATCAAAACAGAGATTTGATAGTTCATCACTGGCTGAGTTGATGTTAAATTTGTTTTCGCACCAAACAGTTGAACTTTATTAACTGATATTCATAATATTAAGTAAATTTAGATAACATACAGCTACACGTCTTTAGCATAACTCCACCACCCTACCAACAGTGCACACTGCAAATCAAACAAGATTCTTGGCCCACACTTACTGTCTCTCGTGGCTGCATAAGCAAATAAACTTATTCAGGTCACAAAGGATTTCAAATCCCACATCCTCCTTGTGCACCTTTGGTGTGCTTAAATTTTCATTCATTCATTTGCAATCATAAGGTGAGTGGACGGAAATTGCGGAATAGAAATGTGGAACCTTTACGATTCAGTTAGACCAGGACCAACTAACCATATAGATGACTGGCATCAAAAGCTGCAGCTGGTGTTAGTTGTGTCACACCCCAACATATTCAGAATAATAGGTTTTGGAAAAAAGAAAAGGCTTACCAGGAAGCAACCATATTGATGGCCAGGAAGAAGAAGTACAGAAAAATGTATAATTCCATTCATCATTTTCAACTTTTGCTCTGAGGGGAGTAACATGAACCTCCAACAGTATTTAGATTATGTGTTCCACAGCCAGGGACGTAGCTAGAGGCCTTTTAATGGGGGGTTAGACCCTTTGAAATTCTAACTGGGAATCCCAACACATGAGCACTGTAGGATGGTAGGCGCGAAACTGCGAGTGCCAAAGGCGCGAATCTTTAGCAGGGGGTCTGGGGTCCTCCCCTGGAAAATTTTGAAAAATTGATGTGCCCAGATGCGTTTTCATGCGTTCTGGTAATAGTTATAAGTCTAATTTTCAGTTCCAAATTCAGTGATTTTTTTGTAGGGAAACATTTTTAATTTGAGTTGGATACAAATTTTCAATATCTTGCTTTGCCCGAATTGTCCACAGTGGCTTGTACACCTCCTGTCTGACGCACAAATTTGAAACATCGCCTTTGGGAAAGTGGGAGTTTTGTGTTTCTAGAGCATTTCACAGGCACTTGACATGACAACAAGTACTTTTTTATTAACCCTTTGAACCCGTAAGACCGCTTTTCCGCTTCAGGATCATGACACACCATACATTTAAAGAGTAGAATGGCTGCTCAGTGAATTTGTAGGGTAGACCAATCGATATTTTCAACGTGCAGCCCAAAGGCTGCACGTTGAGAATATGGATTGGACTACCCCAAATGGTGATTATGGACTCTTCTAATTGATGTCATTCAGACTGCAGGCTGCGTGGAGTCAAAATTCTTTGGCCCGATTTTCACCCGAAAGTCTCTGTAGTCGGAATATTTCCTTATTATGGTCCTCCAGTCGGAAAAATAGGTTTGTTAGTGAATTATACCGTATAGTCAGTAGTTTTTAAATTTCTAACTGTTGATATTTTTGCCCTCCGAATTTCCAACTATTGAGGTTTTGACAAATATTGGGGTGGGGTGGGGGGGGGGCACCCCCCCCCCCCACACACACACCCCTGTCGCGACGTCCCTGTCCACAGCACCAGATATTAACTCTCAGCCTACTGAGTATTTTCTAGATATTTTTCATCAAATCTAGTCATGGAAGCTCTAAAGCAGCCTTGACTAGATTTGATGAAACATTAATCCAAATGTAACACAAGAAATCATTGGTGAAAAAAAAAATCCTTTCAGTTTACATGGGGCAAATACGATTAAATGTGTCCAACTTATACTTATTTCTTCAGTAACAAGAGATATGTGCTGGGCAGGAATATCCGCCAGCAGCATGCAAAGAGTTAAGTTCGTAACTGAAGATTATAATTTAGTTTTCATTCAATTATTAAATTGTTTTTCATGTGTTCATCATTACTTGTGTATTTATATGATAAATAATTAATAAATTATGAATTGTTTTTGTTCGTTTTTGTCATTTTCCTATTCACCCAGCCCTCTCAAGTTGCAGTTAAATTCCCAACTAAACAAGCCACTAATTTGAAGAAAACAATAGTCTGCATTTCTTTGATTGAGAAAAGTTTCACTCTTCTCCCAGAACAATAGCGGCAGGGTAGGCAGGAAGACCCCATCCTTACATCCAAGTGCTCTTGTACATGTAATTGTCAAATTGAGATATGAGATCTTTGTCATAATGAATTACAGTTTCTGAGAATCAAGCTATTGATGTCATGTTTATTTGTTCCTATTGAATGTACATTTAATAAGGTCTAACAGGAGAGAGAAATAACCCTTAATGCCTACATTGTAACATTTATTAGGAAGTTTACCTGCACCTTTACCAAAAGATTGCATGTCAGTGCACCTGTTTTGTTGCAGCAAAAAGTAGTGATCCATGGCTCAGCCAAGGCATGCCGAGAAATTACTATAAAGCAAACAAACTGCAAAGCTAGAGGACATTGGCTGTCAGAGTGTAGCAAAAATCTATACAAAATACAAAAAATCTCCAGGCCTTTAAGCAGGATTCAATGTTGTCCTTGGAAAACTTTGAAAGTCTTTGAATTGAAAAGTAGGTTTTCAAAACCACAAAAGTCCTTGAAATTTGTGCATTACCCTTAAATTTTAAGGATTCTTCAAGTCTAAAAATGAAACAGGTGGGTTTTCCTCAAAATAAATGGTATTGTTTGGCAATGTCGACGCAAGTGCTGTCTCAAAAAAGATTGGTGGTGGAAACCACTAAAATGTTTGCACACCTTGATTATACATGTAGCCCAATGACAGGCCTATGATTTTGTACCGCATCCCTATTTGCTGCATGTTATTATTTGCCCCCCCCCCCCCCCCCCCCCCAAACCATATTTTGGTATTTCACAGTAAAAAATACAGATACTATTTACCGAACCCAAATTTTCATTACCGCCCATCTCTACTATAAGTCCTCTCATTTCATAAGGTATCAGCACTGTTGTGAATCCAAATGTAAAAAGTATTTTTGTTGCTTTTTTTCCAGAAAAATAAAGAGCCTAATGTAGTCACTAAAATGTCGGTTGCGAGTGTCTTCAATGACAGTGATGAGGTAAGACATTTTTACATTTTAGGAAAGTCAAAAGTTGTAATTAAAATCATTATTGGTAAGGTGAATGGTGTAGTAAAGCCCTGGTGGAGAAAATCCCTAAGGAGTAAAGCCCTGACTATTTTGATTACCTTGGAGAAAAGCCCTGATCTATTTTTGCAGGATGTGGAGAAAAACCCTAACTGGTGAATATCTGTGGAAAAGCCATTGTGGACCTGATGAAAAACAATTTTGGATATTTTAATGTTTTTATTTGAACACTCATGAGAATTTGGTACTTAACCTCTGCACATTGTTTTATAACAATTAAAATAATTCAATGTGTATGCAGTGTCCAACACCTTTTAAAAATTGGGATACCATCTTTTTACCACTTTTAAGATCTCTTGAAGTGTTTTTGTGCATCTTTTAACTCATTTAGTTGGGTTGACCTCGAGCTTCCTGTAAGAGTTCAAAACGGACTTGTGCTTTGTTTTCCTTTAGATGTGTCAGTAACCTCCAAAAAGATGGGTGCCTGTGTCCAACAGTAGAAGCAAACACATTGTTCCTACCAGTGATTAATAAATATGATTGTTGTGAACACATGGGTAAGCATGCTAGATTCTTCTCATGTTCCTTCTAAATTACAAAAACAAAACACAAATAAAAAGAATAGTTTTTAGCTCAACTGAATCAGTTTTTTTGCGCAGAACTTCCATATGAAAGCACTGATTTGAATAATTTTTTGTGTGAATGTTTAGTACCATGGGATACATCACATATAATACGGGTTTTTTTCTCGTGCGTAAACTATGCAAATAAGGATTAACTTTGATGTTTTTAGCTCAACTTTGACGAAGTCAAATTTGAGCTATTGTCATGGCCCGTCGTCCGTCTGTCCGTCCATCCGTCCGTCCGGCTGTCCGCGTCCGTCCGTCTGTCCGTACGTCAACAATTGGCTATGGCTCGGGCTAGAGGTCGTATTTATGAACCGATCTTTACGAAACTTCTTGTGTACCTTTGTTATGACCCTGGGACGGGAACGAGTGTTTTTAGGTGTGGTCCGAAATTCAAGATGGCTGCCAGCGGCCATTTTGTACCGATGATGCAAAAATCAGTTTTTTGTACAGAACTTCTGTATGAAAGTTCTGATTTGAATAAAGTTCTGTATAAATGTTTAGTACCATGGGATACATCACATATAATACGGGTTTTTTTCTCGTGCGTAAATTATGCAAATTAGACTGACTTTGATTTATTTAGTGTTACTTTCAGAGCTGTAAGTGCCAAGCTGCTATGGCTCGGGCTAGAGGCCGTATTTATGAACCGATCTTTACGAAACTTCTTGGGTACCTTTATTATGACTGTGGGACGAGAACGAGTGTTTTTGGGTGCGGTCCGAAATTCAAGATGGCTGCCAGCTGCCATTTTGTACCGACGATGCAGAAATCTGTTTTTTTGTACAGAACTTCCATATGAAAGCTCTGATTTGAATAATTTTTTGTATGAATGTTTAGTACCATGGGATACATCACATATAATACGGGTTTTTTTCTCGTGCGTAAATTATGCAAATTAGACTAACTTTGATGTTTTTTGGTGTTACTTTCAGCACTGTAAGTGCAAATGCCAATACGGCTCGGGCTAGAGGCCGTATTTATGAACCGATCTTTACGAAACTTCTTGGGTACCTTTGTTATCACCGTGGGACGAGAACGAGTGTTTTGGGGTCCGGTCCGAAATTCAAGATGGCCGATGGCAGCCATTTTGTACGAAATTTGGTGCAATCAGATTTTTGCACAGAACTTCCTTATGAAAGCGCTGATTTGAATAATTTTTTGTGTGAATGTTTAGTACCATGGGATACATCACATATAATACGGGTTTTTTTCTCGTGCAGAAATTATGCAAATTAGATGAACTTTGATTTTTAGCTCAACTTGACAAAGTCAAGCTGAGCTATTGCCATCACTTCTCGTCCGTCGGCGTACGTACGTACGTACGTATGTACGTACGTACGTTAGTACATTAGTACGTTAGTACGTACGTCCACAATTTCCTTTGGCACACCTCACAGGTCGCATTTATGATCAGATTACTTTGAAACTTCTTACGCTTGTTTGGGGTGACCTCTAGATGGGAGCTATCGATTTTCTTCAATTTCTGTCAAAAAATGTTGCCGCGGCCAACGTTCTTAGAACCTAGTTTAGTCAAACCACAATATTTCCCTTTGGCACACCCTACAGGGCACATTTATGATTTGATTGCTTTGAAACCTGATACGCTTATTTAGGGTGAACTCTAGATGGGAGCTATCGATTTTCTTCAATTTCCGGCAAAAAATGTTGCTGGGGCCAACGTTTGTAGAACTTAGTTTAGTCAGACCTCAATATTTCCCTTTGGCACACCCTACAGGGTACATTTACGATCAGATTGCTTTGAAACCTGGTATGCTTGTTTGGGGAGACCTCTAGATGGGAGCTATCGATTTTCTTCAATTTCTGGCAAAAAATGTTGCCGCGGCCAACGTTCTTAGAACTTAGTTTAGTCAGAAGACTCAATATTTCCCTTTGGCACACCCTACAGGGTACATTTATGATCGGATTGCTTTGAAACCCGGCATGCTTGTTTGGGGTGACCTCTAGATGGGAGCTATCGATTTTCTTCAATTTCCGGCAAAAAATGTTGCCGTGGCCAATGTTCTTAGAACTTGGTTTAGTCAGAAGACTCGATATTTCCCTTTGGCACACCCTACAGGGGACATTTATGATCGGATTGCTTTGAAACCTTTCATGCTTGTTTGGGGTGACCTCTAGATGGGAGCTATCGATTTTCTTCAATTTCCATCAAAAAATGTTGCCGCAGCCAACATTCTTAGAACTTAGTTTAGTCAGACCACAATATTTCCCTTTGGCTCACCCTACAGGGCTCATTTATGATTAGATTGCTTTGAAACCTGGTATGCTTATTTACAGTGACCTCTAGATGGGAGCTATCGATTTTCTTCCATTTCCGTCAAAAAATGTTGCCACGGCCAACGTTCTTAGAATTTAGTCTAGTCAGACCACAATATTTCCCTTTTGTACACCCTACAGGGCACATTTATGATCGGATTGCTTTGAAACCTGGCATGCTTGTTTGGGGAGGCCTCTAGATGGGAGCTATCGATTTTCTTCGGTTTCTGTCCAAAAATGTTGCCACTGGCAAAAAAACTGACATTGGTCCCAATGATCTTCAATTTTGCCATTTCATTTATAACTTACCAAGTTCAAGTTTGTTATGTTGAGCTACAGTGTCATTGACACTTTCATTTCAGTGCTGCTTACACACAGTAAGTACACATGTCAATACGGCTCGGGCTAGAGTCTGTGTTTATGAACCGATCTTCACGAAACGTCTTGGGTACCTTTGTTATCACCTTGGGACGAGAACGAGTGTTTCTGGGTGCGGTCCAAAATTTAAGATGGCTGCCAGTGGCCATTTTGTATCGAAATTAGGTCTAATCAGTTTTTTGTACACAACTTCTATACGTCTCAGGCTAGATGCCGTATTTATGAACCGATCATTACGAAACTTCTTGGGTACCTTTGTTATTACCGTGGGGTGAGAATGAGTGTTTTTGGGTGTGGTCCGAAATTCAAGATGGCCACCAGCAGCCATTTTGTACCAAAATTAGTGCAATCAGTCTTTTGTACAGAACTTCTGTAGGAAAGTTCTGATTTTAATAAATTTTTGTATGAATGTTTAGTAACATGGAATACATCACATATAGTACGGGTTTTTTTCTCGTGCAGAAATTATGCAAATTAGATGAACTTTGATTTATTCAGTGCTACTTATACTCTGTAAGTGCACATGTCAATACGGCTCGGGCTAGAGGCTGTATTTATGAACCGATCTTCACAAAACTTCTTGGGTACCTTTGTTATCACCTTGGGACGAGAACGAGTGTTTCTGGACGCAGTCCAAAATTCAAGATGGCTGCCAGTGGCCATTTTGTACCGAAATTAGGTCCAATCAGTTTTTTGTCACAACTTCTACACAGCTCATATTTGTGAACTGATCTTCACGAAACTTCTTGGGTACCTTTGTTTTCACCTTGGGACAGGAATGAGTGTGTTTTGGGGTGCCTTTGTTGTCACTGTGCTATGAGAACAAATATTTTGCAGTTCAGTCAGACCCACTCTGGGACTCAAAGATTTTTTCTAGTTTAGCATCTGACTGTCACCCACCTTTACAATACTTTACCTATACATTTGTTACAGGCTACGGTCAGTATTTATGTACAGACCATTACAATACTTTATATGTACCTTTGTTATCAGGTCATTACCTAGATGTTTGTCATTGCTTTGTCACATACTATACATGTACATGTCTTTGTCTTGACAAGTTGAGCTACAGTGTCATTGACACTTTCATTTCAATTTCCGTCAAAAAATGTTGCCACGGCCAACGTTCTTAGAACTTAATTTAGACAGACCTCAATATTTCCCTCTGGCACACCCTACAGGGCACATTTATGGTCGGATTGCGTTGAAACTTGGTATGCTTGTTTGGGGACTCCTCTAGATGGGAGCTATCGATTTTCTTCAATTTTCGTCAAAAAATGTTGCCACAGCCAACATTCTTAGAACTTAGTTTAGTCAGAAGACCTCAATATTTCCCTTTGGCACACTCTACAGGGCACATTCATGATCAGATTGCTTTGAAACCTGACATGCTTGTTTGGGGTGACTTCTAGATGGGAGCTATCAATTTTCTTCAATTTCTGTCGAACAATGTTGCCGCGGCCAACGTTCTTAGAACTTAGTTTATTCAGACCACAATATTTCCCTTTGGCACACCCTACAGGGCACATTTATGATTGGATTGTTTTGAAACCTGGTATGCTTGTTTAGGGTGACCTCTAGATGGGAGCTATCGATTTTCTTCAATTTCTGACAAAAAATGTTGCCACGGCCAACGTTCTTAGAACTTAGTTTAGTCAGACCTGTCACCACAATATTTCCCTTTGGCACACCCTACAGGGCACATTTATGATCATATTGCTTTGAAACCTGGTATGCTTGTTTGGGGAGACCTCTAGATGGGAGCTGTCTATTTTCTTCCATTTCCGTCAAAAAATGTTGCCACAGCCAACGTTCTTAGGACTTAGTTCTGTCAGAAGATCTCAATATTTCCCTTTGGCACACCCTACAAGGCACATTTATGGTCGGATTGCTTTGAAACCTGGCATGCTTATTTGGGGTGACCTCTAGATGGGAGCTATCGATTTTCTTCAATTTCGGTCAAAAAATGTTGCTGGGGCCAACGTTCTTAGAACTTAGTTTAGTCAGACCACAATATTTCCCTTTGGCACACCCTACAGGGCACGTTTATGATTGGATTGCTTTGAAACCTTGTATGCCTGTTTAGGGTGACCTCTAGATGGGTGCTATCAATTTTCTTCAATTTCTGTCAAAAAATGTTGCCATGGCCAACGTTCTTAGAACTTTGTTTAGTCAGACCACAATATTTCCCTTTGGCACACCCTACAGGGCACATTTATGATCAGAGTGCTTTGAAACCTGGTATGCTTGTTTGGGGTGACCTTTAGATGGGAGCTATCGATTTTTTTCCATTTCGGTCAAAAAATGTTGCCACGGCTAACGTTCTTAGAACTTAGTTTAGTCAGAAGACCTCGGCACATTTATTATCGGATTGCTTTGAAACCTGGCATGCTTGTTTGGGGTGACTTTTAGATGGGAGCTATCGATTTTCTTCCATTTCCGTCAAAAATGTTGCCACGCCCAACGTTCTTAGAACTTAGTTTCCCTTTGGCACACCTACAGGGCACATTTATGATCGGATTGCTTTGAAACCTGGTATGCTTGTTTGGGGAGACCTCTAGATCGGAGCTATCGATTTTCTTCAATTTCCATCGAAAAATGTTGCCGCTGCCAACGTTCTTAGAACTTAGTTTAGTCAGACCTCAATATTTCCCTTTGGCACACCCTACAGGGCACATTTATTAGCTCAACTTGACAAAGTCAAGCTGAGCTATTGCAATCACTTCTCGTCCATCGGCGTAGGTATGCACATATATCCACAATTTCCTTTGGCATACCTCACAGGTCACATTTATTTTCATTTGCTTTAAAAAATTATTGTCGTTTTCATCAGCCTTTGAACTTACTGCATTTGTGTAGCAACTTATCCCTTTTGCACTCTCTGCAGGGTATATTTATGAATTTCCATAAAAAAGAGAAAAAAACATTGCCACAAGCAATGACATTCAAACTTAGTGCATTTGTGCATTAACATCTTCCTTTGGCATGCCTCAGAGGGTGCATTCATTATCAGGTTGTTTTGAAACTTTGTATGCAGGATGACAAAGATAGGAGCTATCGATTTTCTTTTCATTTCCATCAAAAACTGTTGCTGTTTGCAACAGTCTTTGAATTTATTGCATTTGTGCATCAACATTCCTCTTTGACATGGCATACAGGCCACATTTATCAGGATTTTTTTTTTAACTTGGTGTGCTCATTGGGTGAGACCTTTAGATAAGAGCTATTGGTTAGCATTCATTCCTGTGAAAAAAGTTGCCATTTACAATAACCTCTGAACTTACTGCATTTGTGTATCAACATTCTTACTTTTGCCAGTCTTACAATTATAAATTCAAGGATTACTCTTGACGTTGTGCACACACAATGCTGTTATGTTGAAATTTCACCAAATTGTCAAGTTGAGCTACAGTGTCATTGACACTTTCATTTGTACACAACTTCTATATGGCTCAGGCTAGAGGCCATATTTATGAACCGATCTTTACGAAGCTTCTTGGGTACCTTTGTTATCACCTGTGGGATGAGAACAAGTGTTTTTGGGTATGGTCCAAAATTCAAGATGGCCACCAGCAGCCATTTTGTACCAAAATTAGTGCAATCAGTCTTTTGTACAGAACTTCTGTATGAAAGTTCTGATTTGAATAAATTTTTGTATGAATGTTTAGTAACATGGAATACATCACATATAATACAGGGTTTTTTCTCGTGCAGAAATTATGCAAATTAGATGAACTTTGATTTATTCAGTGCTACTTATACACTGTAAGTGCTAGAGGCTGTATTTATGAACCAATCTTCACAAAACTTCTTGGGTACCTTTGTTATCACCTTGGGACGAGAACGAGTGTTTCTGGGTGCGGTCCAAAATTCAAGATGGCTGCCAGTGGCCATTTTGTACCAAAATTAGGTCCAATCAGTTTTTTGTCACAACTTCTATACAGCTCGTATTTATGAACTGATCTTCACGAAACTTCTTGGGTCCCTTTGTTTTCACCTTGGGACAGGAACGAGTGTGTTTTGGGGTGCCTTTGTTATCACTGTGCTATGAGAACAAATATTTTGGGGTTCAGTCAGACCCACTCTGGGACTCAAAGATTTCTTTTCTAGTTTAGCATCTGACTGTCATCCACCTTTACAATACTTTACCTATACATTTGTTACAGGCTGCGGTCAGTATTTATGTACAGACCGTTACAATACTTTATATGTACCTTTGTTATCAGGTCATTACCTAGATGTTTGTCATTGCTGTGTCACATACTATACATGTACATGTCTTAACAAGTTGAGCTACAGTGTCATTGACACTTTCATTATTTGGTAAGTATGCTAGTTTCTTTTCATCTTCTTTCTAAATTAAAAAAATAAGAATAATATACTTATTAAAAATACCAAAAATATGGAAATTAATTAAAAATTAATTTAGCCCTTTAAAAATACAGAAATTAACTGAAAATTAATTTAGGGCTTTTCTCCATTAAAAATACAGAAATTAACTAAAAATTTATTTAGTGCTTTTCTCCTAACCCTGCAAATATTGCTCATGGTTTTTCTCCACAGAATCAAGTTTAGGACTTTTTGCCTTGGGGCTTTTCTCCACCAGGGTTTTTCTCAGTCCAGGTGTATTAAAAAAAATCCCTGAGAGTCACAAACAAAAATTGGAAACATATTTAGTATTTGAGATCTCTACCAGGAAGACAGAAATATCCCTGTGAACTGAATACTCCTGTTAATGAAAATATTTCTTACTGGCAAAGCAGCCATTCAATTAACATGGTTCCTCTGTATTAGGTATATAATAAATGTATTTATTGATGGAAAGTTGATAATTTATTCTTTATTTTACTGGTTAAATTTATTATTTTGAACCATAGATTAGTCTTGATTTGATTATCAGTAACTAGGTGTTTTTCTATACTTTTCAGGATGAGGAAGAAGAAATGCCACCTGAAGCAAAAATGAGAATGCGAAATATTGGAAGGTGAATAGTTTTTATTGCATTGTAAATGAATATGAGTTCATATATGTGACACGTGAAGGAATGTCACCATACCTCAATAATTAGAGATACTCTCAAAGGTAATATTGTAAGCCAATAAAAAGTACACAGAATACACAGAGGCAAATATTTAACCCTTTACCCTATTTATAGGCAATATCCCACCTTTTGCTTTTTCCCCAAAATAGACATTCAAAGTGTTATTATTTCTATCATTAATTTCTGCAAAAACCTAACTTATGGCCTGTCAGTGGAATGACCTGAGCACATACCAATGAGGTCCCATAAGCTGTTTTTGAGGTAAAAACTGAAAAGTTTAATTATTTTAGACAATTGTCATGTTTACTATGCTGGGAAAAGGGTTAATTGCTACAGTGATGAATTAGTTTTCAATTGGGATGAGAATTTTTAGGGGTTTTTTTTGTTTGTTTTTTAGCTTAACTTGTCAAAGTCAAGATAAGCTATTTTCATCACGTGTGCGGACATCTGTTAGTCTGTGAGTCTGTTCACATTTTCCTTTAGCACAGGCTACACCCTGCAGTTCTTGTCTGATCGTCACAAAATTTCATATGCAGGTTTGGGGTCATGTCTTGATGAGAACGTCCCCTTTTGGTCGCGATCGGTCAACCGGTATGGCTGCCCGAGCCCCAAACCTGAAAACCATTAGCACAGTCTACAGGTCGTATTTATGAAGGGATTTTATTGTAACTTGGTAGGATGCCTCTGTATAATGCCTAGATGAGAACGTCCCCTTTTGGTTATGATCTGTCAACCGTGATGGCTGCCCAAGCCCGAAACCCAAAAACTTTTAGCACAGTCTGCAGGTCATATTTAATATGGAGGATTTCATTGTAACTTGGTAGGATGACTCCGAGTGATGTCTAGATGAGAACTTCCCCATTTGATCGTGATTTGTCAACCATGACGACTGCCCGAGCCCAAAACCCGAAAACCTTTAGCACAGTCTGCAGGTCATATTTATGGAGGAATTTCATTGTAACTTGGTAGTTTGACTTCATATAATGTCTAGATGAGAACGTCCCCTTTTGGACGTGATTGGGCAACTGTGATGGCTACAGGGGCCTGAAGCCCGGAAACCTTTAGCACAGTCTACAGGTCATATTTATGAAGGTATTTCATTGTAACTTGGTAGGATGCCTCTGCATAATGCCTAGATGACAACATCCCCCTTTGGTTACGATCTGTCAACCGTGATTGCTGCCTAAGCCCGAAACCCAAAAACTTTTAGCACAGTCTGCAGGTCATATTTAATATGGAGGATTTCATTGTAACTTGGTAGGATGACTCTGGATAATGTCTAGATGAGAACTTCCCCATTTGGTCGCGATCTGTCAACCATGACGACTGCACGAACCCAAAACCCGAAAACCTTTAGCACAGTCTACAGGTCATATTTATGGAGGGATTTCATTGTAACTTGGTAGTTTGACTTCATATAATGTCTAGATGAGAACGTCCCCTTTTGGACGTGATTGGGCAACTGCGACGGCTACAGGGGCCCGAAGCCTGAAGACCTTTAGGACAGTCTACAGGTCATATTTATGAAGGGATTTCATTGTAACTTGGTAGGATGACTCCAAATAATGCCCAGATGAGAATTCCCCTTTTGGTTGCGATCATTCAACCATGATGGCTGCCCAAGCCCGAAGCCCGAAAACCTTTAGCACAGTCTACAGGTCATATTTATGAAGGGATTTCATTGTAACTTGGCAGGTTGCCTTCATATAATGAATGTCTAGATGAGAACGTCCCCTTTTGGACAAGACTGGGCAACTGTGACGGCTACAGGGGCCCGAAGCACGAAAACCTTTAGCACAGTCTACAGGTCATATTTATGAAGGGATTTCACAGTAGCTTGGTAGGATGACTCCAAATAATGTCTAGATGAGAACGTCCCCTTTGGTCGCGATCATTCAGCCTTGATGTCTGCCCGAGCCCAAAAACCTTTAGCATAGTCTATAGGTTGTATTTATGGAAGAATTTCATTGTAACTTGTTAGTTTGACTTGATATAATGCCTAGATGATGACATCCCCTTTTGGTCGTGATTAGTCAACTGTGATGGCTACAGGGGCTCGAAGCCCGAAAACCTTTAGCACAGTCTACAGGTCATATTTATGAATTGATTTCATTGTAACATCGTAGGATCACTCCAGATGATGCCTAGATGAGAATGTCCCCTTTAGGTTGCTATCAGTCAACCATGATGGCTGCCCAAGCCCAAAGCCCGAAAACCTTTATCACAGTCTACAGGTCATATTTATGAAGGGATTTCATTGTAACCTGGTACGTTGACATCATATAATGTCAAGATGAGAACGTCACCTTTTAGTCATGATTGGGCAACTGTGACGGCAAGAGGGGCCCAAAGCCCAAAAACCTTTAGCAAAGTCTACAGGTCATATTTATGATGAGATTTGATTGTAGCTTGGTAGGATGACTCCAAATAATGTCTACATGAGAACGTCCCCTTTTGGTCACGATCATTCAGCCTTGATGGCTGCCCGAGCCCCAAAACCTTTAGCATAGTCTATAGTCATATTTATGTAAGGTTTTCATTGTAACTTGTTAGGTTGACTTGATATAATGCCTAGATGATGACAACCCCTTTTGGTTGTGATTGGTCAACTGTGATGGCTACAGGGGCCCGAAGCCCGAAAACCTTGAACACAGTCTACAGATCATATTTATGAAGGGATTTCATGGTAACTTCGTGGGATCACTTCAGATGATGCCCAGATAATATCTCCTTTTGGTTGTGATCATTCGACCATGATGGCTGCCCGAGCCCAAAGCCCAAAAACCTTTAGCACAATCTACAGGTCATATTTATGAAGTGATTTCATTGGAACTTGGTAAGTTGACTTCATATAATGTCTAGATGAGAACGTCCCCTTTTGGATGCGATTGGGCAACTGTGATGGCTACAGGGGCCCAAAGTCCAAAAACCTCTAGCACAGTGTACATGTCATAATTATGAAGGGATTTCATTGTAACCTGGTAGGATGACTCCAAATAATGTCTAGATGAGAATGTCCCCTTTTGGTCACGATCATTCAGCCTTGATGGCTGCCCGAGCCTAAAACCTTTAGCATAGTCTATAGGTCATATTTATGGAAGGATTTCATTGTAACCTGTTAGTTTGACTCCATATGATGCCTAGATGATGACATCCCCTTTTGGTCATGATTGGTCAACTGTGACAGCTTCAGGGGCCCGAAGCCCAAAAACCTTGAGCACAGTCTACAGGTCATATTTATGAAGGGATTTCATTGTAACTTAGTAGGATCACTCCAAATGATGCCCAGATCAGAATGTTCCCTTTTGTTGGTTGCAATCATTCAACCATGATGGCTGCCCGAGCCCAAAGCCCAAAAACCTTAAGCACAGTCTACATGTCATATTTATAAAGGGATTTCATTGTAACTTGGTAGGTTGACTCCACATAATGCCTAGATGATGACATTCCCTTTTGGTCATGATTGGTCAACTGTGATGGCTACAGGTGCCTGAAGCCTGATAACCTTGATCACAGTCTACAGGTCATATTTATGAAGAGATTTCATTGTAATTTTGTAGGATCACTCCAGATGATGCCCAGATTACAACGTCCCCTTTTGGTCACGATCATTCAACCATGATGGCTTCCCGAGCCCAAAACCTGAAAAACTTTAGTGCAGACTACAAGTCGTTTTTGTGAAGGGATTTCATTGTAACTTAGTAGAATGACTTGGTATAATGTCGAGATGACGACAGCCCCTTTTAGTAGCAATCGGTTAGCTGTCATGGCCACACAGGCCTGAAGCCTGAAAACCTTTAGCACAGTCTACAGGCCATATTTATGAAGGGATTTTAACGTAACTTGATAGGATGACTTGTTTTGGAATAATTTCACTGTAACTTGGTAACTTTTGTTGACATACGTTAGCTGTGAGGGCCACATACATTAACTGTGAGGTCATATTAACCCATCCCTCCGCTCTTTAGTACTGTGTTCACCTCATATTATTTTTATGAAAAACATAGCATACAGGGAACAGAAATTAACATATTCCCAAGTATCACAGTTCTTGTCTTATTTCATAATCCTTTCATAAACATTGAACATTATCCTTTTCATCAAACAAAACACATAGACAAGTTAAGCTACAGTGTCATTGACACTTTCATTTAGCCTAAAAGGTCATGTGAGCTTTCCTCATCACTTGGCATCCTTCGTCGTCCGGTGTCCATAAACTTTTCACATTTTCATCTTCTTCTCTGTAACCGCTGAGCCGGTGTGAACCAAACTTGGCAGGAATGGGGAAGTCTTCTACAAACGATCCTCATTTTGTTCCCGTCGGATGAAAAACATGGCTTCCAGATGCATTCTTTGATTCTGGTTGGTGGATTTTTAAAAATCTTCTACTCTGAAACTGCCAGGCCAAATGTTTTGAAACTTCACATAAATGATGACTGGGCCCCCCCCCCCCCCCCCTCTACCAACAATCCTCATTTAATGTTGATTGGGTCACAAACATGGCTGCAATTGCGGCTTATAGTTACTGTAGAAACCCTATGAGAAATCACATTTTCATCATCTTCTCTGGAACTACTGAGCTGACATGAACAAACCTGGCAGGGATAGTCTATGGGAGGTCCTCTACAAACGATCCTCATTTTGATCCCATGGGTTTGAAAACATGGCCGCCAGAGGCATTCTTTGATTCTGATTGATGGATTTTGAAAAATCTTCTCTGAAACCACAGGTCCAAAATGTTTTGTAACTTTGCATGGTTGATGACTGGGACACCCTCTACCAATGTTTTGAAACTTCACATAAATGATGACTGGGACCCCCTCTAGCAACGATCCTCATTTAATGTTGATTGGGTTGTAAACATGGCCGTAATTGTGGCTTATAGTTATGATAGAAACCCTATGGGAAATCACATTTTCATCTTCTTCTCTGGAACTACTGAGCCAACATGAACCAAACCTGGCAGGCTTGGTGTATGGGAGGTCTTCTACTACAAATGCTCCTCATTTTTGTTACCGTACATCGAAAAACATGGCTGCCAGAAGCATTTTTATACGCCCGTTTAAAAAACGGTCATATTATGTTATCAGTCTGTCTCTGTCCGTCCGTAAACAATTTGGTTTCTATTCATTTAAAGTCGAACGCCTTAACGGATCGACATCAAACTTTCAGAAGTTGTTTTTAGCATTAAAATACAGGTCAAGTTCGATATTGGTGTTTCTCAGTCCATCTGCTGCAGAGATATGGCCCTTTGAAAACACAATTTTTCTAAAAAAATTGGTTTCTGTTCATTTAAAGCTGAACGCCTTGACAGATTGACACCAAATTTTTCAATTGTTGTTTTTAGCAATGAAATATGGGTCAAGTTCGATATTGGTGTTTCTCAGTCCATCCACTGCAGAGTTATGGCTCTTTGAAAACACAATCTTTCGGAAAAAATTGGTTTCCCTTCATTTAAAGTTGAATGCCTTGACGGATCGACATCAATCTTTCAGATGTTGTTTGTAGCAATAAAATTCAGGTCAGGTTCCATATTGGTGTTTCTCAGTCCATCCGCTGCAGAGTTATGGCCCTTTGAAAACACAATTTTTGAAAAAAAATTGGTTTCCATTCATTTAAAGCCGAACGCCTTGACGGATTGACACCAAATTTTTCAGATGTTGATTTTATGCACCCGTTTGAAAAATGGGACGTATTATGTGAATGGTCTCTCCACCTGTCTGTCTGTCTGTCTGTCCATGGACACATTTTGTTTCCGGACAATAACTTTAGTTGTAATGGTTTGAGCTGAGTTAAATTTGGCATGTGGATTTAGTATGACAAAATACAGGATGGGTTCGATTTCCGTTTCTAGCGGCCCTTTTGCTGTAGAGTTATGTCCCTTTATTTAAGGGAATTTAGCCCAACTTTTCGTTTCCGGACGATAACTTTAGTTTGCCTTGACCGATTTATTTCAGTTTTTTGTTTTTGACCACAAAATACAGCTCAAGTTCACTTTTGACCACAATCGCATTTACCTTTCCAGAGTTATTCCCCTTGAATGATTGCAAATCTGTGGATTTTGTGGTTTCCAGATGATAACTTTAGTTTGCTTTGACCGATTTTTTTCAAATTCTCAGATTTTGTTTTTGACCACAAAGCACAGCTCAAGTTCACCTTTGGCCATAATCGCATGTACCGTTCCATAGTTATTCCCCTTGAATGATTGCAAATTTGTGAATTATGTGGTTTCCGGATGAAAACTTTAGTTTGCCTTGACTAATTTGTTTCAAATTCTCAGATTTTGTTATGACCACAAAGCACAGCACAAGTTCACTTTCAGCCAAAATCGCAGGTACCTTTCCAGAGTTATTCCTCTTGAATTTGTGCATTTTGTGTTTTCCGGATTATAACTTTAGTATGGCCTAACTGATGTTTATACGCCTGTTGAAAAACCGTCGAATTATGGAATCAGTATGTCTGTCTGTCTGTCCATTTGTCCATCCATTTGTTCATCCGTTGGTCTTTCCATTCGTCAACATTTGGTTTCCAGATGAAAATTTTAGTATTTTTTTTTCGATTGACTCCTAAACATGGTATGTGGTTTAATCAAAACAAAAGACAGGTCAAGTTCGAATATGGGGTCAGTTCGAACTTCGAAGTTCCCCTGAATTATGGACCTTCTTGGACATAGAATGCATCAAATATTTAGTTTCCGGATGATAACTTTTATTATTTGTTTTCCGATTGGTTCCAAACTTGGTATGTTGTTTAATCACAACAAAATACAGGTCAAGTTTGGATATGGGGAGGGTCCAAACAATTTTCACCCTCACCCCCATCCTTACCCCAACCCTTCAAAAATACAAAACGGGCGTATATTGTCCCCTTATGCGATGCTCTTGTTTTATTCTGATTGGTGTATTTTGAAAAATCTTCTCCTCTGAAACCACAGGGCCAAATGTTTTGTTACTTTGCATGGTTGATGAACTGGGACACCCTCTACCAACGATCCATATTTAATGTTGATCGGATTGCAAACATGGCTGCAATTGCGGCTTATAGTTACTATAGAAACCCTATGGGAAATCACATTTTCATCTTCTCTGAAACTACTGAGCCGACGTGAACCAAACTTCACAGGAATGGTGTATGAGAGGATGGAAATATGTGGCCGCCAGAGACTATATTCTAATGCTTAATCCAATGCCTCCTGTCTGCACAAAGATCGGTACTGGCAGCAAAATACTTGTTTTTTTTGAGAATCTTGTAAGGGTTGGTTCCAGTTTTCTCCACTGAGAACTGGGGGAAAAAAACCCAAATATTGTGTGTACAGTACAAGTCAAAAAATTGTAGCATAACTCCAATAAACTAAGTAACCTGCTGCTCCTGCACTGACAAGATCAGAATCTGATATTTTCTGGAAAGCTATCAGTGAGAGCTTTCCAGAAAATGATGTCAGCTTCTGGTCTTATCAGTGTAGGAAAAGAAAGATACATAGTTTATAGGATTATCCTACAACTTATTTTGACTTGTAGTGTAAACAAGTCCAGCTGTAATTATGTTAATACATGTACTACTCTCAAGTAACTTATCAGAAACACTGATTGATGACAGATGTTTGGAAAGAATGGAAGTTCTGTTTATTGTCTTTTCCCATCATGTACAGCTTAGCTGACCAGTCAGTTATATCATTTAAGATATGACAAAATTGGAGTAAAATGTGTTTCCTGTAACCCTTTACCTATCCAAAGCTATTTGAAAGAGAATACTGTCTGAAAAAATTGTAATTTTCAAAATATTTAACCTTCTTTTACTGATTGTTTTGTTGAAACAGAATTCATAAATGTGTGCATTTTCAAGAAATCTTCTTTGAAACTACAAAGCCAAATGTTTTGAAACTTAATGTGACTGATGACTGGAACCCCCTCTACCAATGATCCTCATTTAATCTTCATTGGGTTGCAATTATGGCTGCAATTGTGGCTTATAGTTACTATAGAAACCCTATAGGAAATCACATTTTCATCGACTTCTCTGAAAGTACTGAGCCAATGTGAACCAGACTTGCCAGGCATGGTCTATGAGAGGTTCTCTACAACTGTTACTCTTTTTCTTCCTGTTGGATGGAAAACGTTGCCACCAGAAGCATTCTTTGATTCTGATTGGTCAATTTTGAAAACTTTTCTCCTCTGAAAGTACAAAGCCAAATGTTTTGAAAACTTCATATGATTGAGGAGTGGGACACCTACCAATGATCCTCATGTAATGTTGATGTAATGTTAAAAACATGGCCACAATTGCAGCTCATAGTTAGCATGGACATCCTATGTGAAATCACATTTTTTATATTTTTGATTCTGATTGGTGGATTTTGGAAAATCTTCTCTGAAACCACAGGGCCAAATGTTTTGAAACTTTGCATGGTTGATGACTGAGACACCCTCTACCAACGATCCTCATTTAATGTTGATCAGGTTGCAAGCATGGTAGCAATTATGGCTTACAGTTACTATAGAAACCCTATGAGAATCACATTTTCATCTTCTTCTCCAGAACTACCAAGCTGATGAGAACCAAACCTACTCTACTCAGTTTGTTACTGTGCATTGAAAAACATGGCTGCCAGAAACATTTTTTGATTCTGATTGGTGGATTTTGAAAAATCTTCTCCTCTGAAACCACAGGGCCAAATGTTTTGAAACTTTGCATGGTTGATGACACCCTCTAAAAACATTCCTCATTTAATATTGGTCATGTTGCAATCATGGCCACAATTGTGGCTTATAGTTACTATAGAAAAACCCTATGGAAAATCACATTTTCATCTTCTCTCTGGAACTACTGAGCCGCTGTGAATGGTTTATAGGAGGCTCTCTACAAACGATCCTCTTTTTGTTCCCGTTGGTTGGAAAATATGGCCACCAATGACATTCTATGATTCTGTTTGATGGATTCAAATGTTTTGAAACTTCATGTTATTGAGGACTGGGACACCTTCTACCAATGATCCTCATGTAATGTTGATGTAATGTTGCAAACATGGCCACAAAGGCAGCTCATAGTAACCATGGAAAGCCTATGGGAAATCACATTTTTGTATGTAGTTCCAGGTGAGTGATTACAGGCTCTGTAGAGTCTCTAGTTTGTTTTTTACCTGCATCGCCAGCGGCAGAGCAGGTCTAGTAACCGCTCGACTCTGTCCGTCCGTCATTCCATCCGTCAGTACATCCGTCAGTCTGTCCGAAACACTTCTTCCGTCAAAGTTTTCTTGGCTTCTATGAAAGGGAATGATTTTATATTTGGTCTGCTGCTTCATAATGATGAGTTATATTGTGTAAGCAATTTTCAGATCTGCTGTGCAGCTACTTCCTGTTTGCCGATACTTTGAAATTTTACTGTACCCACTGAACATTGAAATTTTCCGTCAAGGTTTTCTCGGCTTCTATGCAAGGGATTGATTTTATATTTGGTCTGCTGCTTCAAAATGATGAGTTGTAATGCGTAAGTAATTTTCAGATCTGCCATGCAGCCACTTCCTGTTTGCCGATTCAATTGCATGCAGCGACGCAGGTCCAGACCCAGTATTGGTCTTGGCTTGTTTTTAGCAAATTTCAGTTTTTCTCATTGCGATATTACTTTTAATAAATTGTTCCATTTTGTTAGTGGATTGAAAATTTTAGATTTTAAGGGGCGGAGGGGGAGGGTAGGTTTTTTAAGTTTTTCTGAATCTTTTGTTGTTCTCATCCCTGTAATGATCAGTCCAACTGAATTATGGGCATTTTTGTCGAGTAATACAAATACATGTAATTAGCTTTACTAATCATATCTATGTTCAAAAGCGATAGAGCAAAATTGTTTGGATGTGCATCATATTCTGTTAGGAGTAAACAATAGTATTTTTTTACATGGCACTCAGAAGGGAATTTTTAAAGACTTCCCTATGGAGAAATAATGTGTATAGATTTTGGATGTTAACCCTTTACCCATTGCACACATTTTCAAAATTTGGTACACTAGTTTTTTTTTTGATTTTGCAAACATTTTCAACAAAGCCATATCATATGACCCCCCCCCCCCCCCCACTCCCCCTCCCCACCTGGTTTTTAATCCATTTATGGAATTGAGTTTTGCATCAGCTAACACTTTTATCTTCTCATGTTTCTCAGCTTTCAACAATAATTTTCTACTTATGAATTTCCGACTACTCAATCCATCCACCAACTCAATGCTTTCTATCGTGAACAGGACTCAGTTATTTTCGCGATAGAATGTGTAGCCTTGGTGGCTGGATATCACAATAATAATCACACAAAAATTTGGAAGATTCAGCTCAAATGGAGGTTGGGAAAATCTTATTGGCTGAATTTTCCTGGAGCTGAATCTTCATGTATCCTTGATAAAACACATGACATTGCAAGTAAACAACAAAATTGGCTTCGATGGCATAGTATCTTTCATGTTGTCAGTGACACAGTGCACACTGACAAGTCAAAAACAAGTCACTTGGTCACTGTCAGTTCTTCATGCAATTATGTTTCCCCATCACCGAAGGGAGACATATTGTTTTACCCTGAATTCTTCTCTTTCTAATTGTTGTTGTTGTTGTTGGTTCTTGTTCTTCTTGTTCTTCTTGTTCTTCTTCTTCTTCTTCTTCTTCTTCTTCTCATACAACCGTGTCAATGCCAGAACTTTTTTTATCTTTTGACCTAGGCTTATGATATTTAGCATGTGGGTGAATCACCATGAGACGATGTGTCGCGTACCATCATGACCCACATATGACCTTGACCTTTGACCTACAGGTCAAATTACTGTTTTTTTGACAAGCTTGTCTGGGCCAGAACTTATTTACCTTTTCACCTCGGCTCATGATATTTAGCATGTGGGTGTATGACCATGAGACGATGTTTCGCGTACTTCAAGACCCACATATGACATTGACCTTTGACCTCCAGGTTAAATTACTGATTTTTTCGCAAGTAAGCTTGTCCGGGCAAGTACTTATTTACCTTTTCACCTTGGCTTATGATATTAGGCATGTGGGTGTATCACCATGAGACGATGTGTCGCATACTATCATGGCCTACATATGACCTTGACCTTTGACCTCAAGGTCAGATTGATTTTTTTTTTTATCTTTTGACCTCGGCTTATGATATTTGGCATGTGTGTGTATCACCATGAGGCGATGTGTCGCATACTATCATGACCCACGTATGACCTTGACCTTTGACCTCAAGGTCAGATTATTGATTTTTTTTTTTTATCTTTTGACCTCGGCTTATGATATTTGGCATGTGGGTGTATCACCATGAGGCGATGTACCATCATGACCCACATATGACATTGACCTTTGACCTCAAGGTCAAATTACTGATTTTTTGGCAAGTAAGCTTGTCCGGGCAAGAACTTATTTACCTTTTCACCTTGGCTTATGATATTAGGCATGTCAGTGTATCACCTTGAGACAATGTGTCGCTTACTATCATGACCTACATATGACCTTGACCTTTGACCTAAAGGTCAAATTATTGATTTTTAGCTCAACTTTGGCGAAGCCAAATTTGAGCTTATGCCATGGCCCGTCGTCCGTCTGTCCGTCAACAATTGGATACGGCTCGGGCTAGAGGCCGTATTTATGAACCGATCTTTACGAAACTTCTTGGGTACCTTTGTTATGACCATGGGACGAGAACGAGTGTTTTGGGGTTTGGTCCGAAATTCAAGATGGTGCCAGCCGCCATTTTGTACCGACGATGCAGAAATCTGTTTTTTGTACAGAACTTCCATATGAAAGCTATGATTTGAATAATTTTTTGTATGCATGTTTAGTACCATGAGATACATCACATATAATACAGGTTTTTTTCTCGTGTGTAAATTATGCAAATTAGACTAACTTTGATGTTTTTTGGTGTTACTTTCAGCACTGTAAGTGCAAATGCCAATACGGCTCGGGCTAGAGGCCGTATTTATGAACCGATCTTTACGAAATTCCTTGGGTACCTTTGTTATCACCGTGGGACGAGAACGAGTGTTTTTGGGTCCCGTCCGAAATTCAAGATGGCCGATGGCAGCCATTTTGTACAAAATTTGGTGCAATCAGATTTTTGCACAGAACTTCCATATGAAAGCGCTGATTTGAATAATTTTTTGTGTGAATGTTTAGTACCATGGGATACATCACATATAATACGAGTTTTTTTCTCGTGCAGAAATTATGCAAATTAGATGAACTTTGATTTTTTCAGTGCTACTTACACACAGTAAGTACACATGTCAATACGGCTCGGGCTAGAGTCTGTATTTATGAACCGGTCTTCACAAAATGTCTTGGGTACCTTTGTTATCACCTTGGGACGAGAACGAGTGTTTCTGGGTGCGGTCCAAAATTCAAGATGGCTGCCAGTGGCCATTTTGTACCGAAATTAGGTCTAATCAGTTTTTTGTACACAACTTCTATATACGGCTCAGGCTAGAGGCCGTATTTATGAACCGATCTTTACGAAACTTCTTGGGTACCTTTGTTATCACCGTGGAATGAGAACGAGTGTTTTTGGGTGTGGTCCAAAATTCAAGATTGCCACCAGCAGCCATTTTGTACCAAAATTAGTGCAATCAGTCTTTTGTGCAGAACTTCTGTATGAAAGTTCTGATTTGAATATATTTTTGTATGAATGTTTAGTAACATGGAATACATCACATATAGTACGGGTTTTTTTCTCGTGCAGAAATTATGCAAATTAGATGAACTTTGATTTATTCAGTGCTACTTATACACTGTAAGTGCACATGTCAATATGACGGCTAGAGGCTGTATTTATGAACCGATCTTCACAAAACTTCTTGGGTACCTTTGTTATCTCCTTGGGACGAGAACGAGTGTTTCTGGGTGCAGTCCAGATTTCAAGATGGCTGCCAGTGGCCATTTTGTACCGAAATTAGGTCCAATCAGTTTTTTGTCACAACTTCTACACAGCTCATATTTTTGAACTGATCTTCACGAAACTTCTTGGGTACCTTTGTTTTCACCTTGGGACAGGAATGAGTGTGTTTTGGGGTGCCTTTGTTATCACTGTACTATGAGAACAAATATTTTGGGGTTCAGTCAGACCCACTCTGGGACTCCAAAGTTTTTTTTCTAGTTTAGCATCTGACTGTCACCCACCTTTACAATACTTTACCTATACATTTGTTACAGGCAACGGTCAGTATTTATGTACAGACCGTTACAATACTTTATATGTACCTTTGTTATCAGGTCATTACCTAGATGTTTGTCATTGCTGTGTCACATACTATACATGTACATGTCTTTGTCTTGACAAGTTGAGCTACAGTGTCATTGACACTTTCATTTTTTTATCTTTTGACCTACGCTTATGATATTTGGCATGTGGGTGTATCACCATGAGACAAAGTACCATCATGACCCACATATGACATTGACCTTTGACCTCAAGGTCAAATTATTGAATTTTTAGCAAGTAAGCTTGTTGGGGCAAGAACTTTTTTTTTTATCTTTTCAACTAGGCTTATGATATTTGGCATGCAGGTGTATTAACATAAGACAACATTGTATAATGTACTGTTGTGATGACAGATGACCTTGATCTTTGACATCAAGGTCAAATTATTGAATTGCTCAGCTGGGTGTATGATATTTGGCATATGAATGCAACAGCCAGGCTGTATCACATTCTATCTTGAACTCCCATGATCTTGACATTTGACCTTTAGTTTGATTTTTGTTAGTCATAAGTTGGAAGCATGGAACTAATCAAAGGGGAGACATGTGTTTTAGTTCACTGAAACAGTTCCCTCTAGTTGTAAAATGAAATCTACATGCAAAATATTGTGAGGCACACACTTTTTGTGTGCTGCTTTTCAAATCCAGGCCTGCCATGGTACACAAGTGCAGTTGCATGCCTCAAAATCCAAAGTCTGTTCCGATGAGGGGGTCTCATGATATAGTTTTGTTGAAATTTAAATAAGTTGTTTGTAAATGTGGATGGATGTGGCGAAATCATCTGGTAAAGGGTTTATCTAGCATCCCACTGCTATCTTCCTCCCTGTGACAGCCCCATGAAATAGAGCAGTGCTTGGTTAATGAGGTAACCCAGTACTGTTTTACTGGTATTATAGGACATGGTAACCAGTGGCTGGTTTCAGAGTTCTGTAATGTGGCCAGTACAGGTTATGCTATAGCCATAGATCCCAAAACTGACCTTAGGCCTAAAAAAGTTAAAACTATGTTTCTCAGGCCTTCCCACATGGTCATTTTGGCTGGCGCATGCTCTCTTTTTATAACCAAAGTAAACTTAAAAAAATAAAAATTGAATGGCTTATGTCTGTCTATTTTACCCAAACTAATAAAATTGATAAGTTTGTCCCTTGAGTGCAAGAAGGTTTTGCAGTGCTTTAGCATTGCAAAGCCTTCTTGCACGCAAGGGACGAAATACAGCAGCACCCATGCTGTTCTCCAGATTATGAGGCCTAAAACATAAAACAAACCAAGAACATGAACTTTGGGTGGCGAAGAAATAATTACAAAAATAAAAAGGAAAATAAAAACCCGCCCGCCCACATGCAATTTTACAAAAAATGGTCTGAGAAACAAGATTTAGTTTTTGGGGCTTTATGCACCCATTTAATTATTTTTTCCCATTTATGATGTCATTTTGTACAGGAAGGAATTTAGAAAACTTGTTCAGATTCCTAACAGTATACTAGCTGTGTGTCATTTTAGCACACCTAACCGAAAGTCAGGGTGAGCTATTGCCAGTACTTGGTATTGTTAACTTTTCATCTCAGTCTTCTCCACTGGTACCAATGGAGCAAACCCAACTAGTGGCATAAATTATTTCAGGAGACAAGCCTTGAAGTTTGCTCAACAGAAGTAGCTAAGCCCACAAGGCTGGGGGCAGTGCCTGAAAAACCTGAAATTCTTTTAAAATCTTGTTTTAAACCACAAGTCAAAAATTTAGTATGCAGCTTTTGTATATGCTCAAGATTCAAGTATGTTCAAAGAAAGTTTGTCGAGTATTTTTGGGCTTGTGCTGGGCGGGCAATATTTTTGGACCTTCTCATAATTTTTATTTCCCAAACGAGTGGGCCAATTTGAACCAAATTTGATATGCAGTGGTATTAGGGGACCCAGGGGCCTGAAAATAGAAAAAAATTTCATTGCTTATATTTCTTGGGGTCTTCCTGACTACACATCCGCTATTATTCTGGTAGAAGTGTGAAACTTTTCTCGATCAAAGAAATGGTGACTATAGTTTTCTTCAAATTAGTGGCTTGTTTACTTCGGAATTTAACTGCAAATTGTGAGGGCTGGGTGAGTAGGAAAATGACAAAAATGAACGAAAATAATTTATTATTAATTATTTATCATATAAATATTCAAATAATGATGAACACACAAATAATAGATTAATAATTGAATGAAAATTAAGCTCTAAAAAATAAAATAAACATGAATATCAAAACTGTCCTTACTCGAATATTTAGCGTGTGCTCCTAGTTAATACTAAACAATAATAGTGCTCATAGTTAATATTAAACAATAATATAAAGATAATTTATTACAAAAGAAGAATGTATCATTCCCTGGCTCTTAGAGGGTAAACCCTCTGAACAGAAGCTAAGGGACTTCAAAAGAGGAATCGGTACTCTTCTGGAACTTCCCCATGGTCCGCTTAGTCTCTGGAGGTTTGAAGAGCACATTCTTCAAATTGTAGATATTTCTAATTCTTACAACAGTATATTCTCAGTCTCCTCTCAGTTGTTCTAAGCAATTGCATCTCGTCCGTTTTTGGCAAAAATGCGGAACATTCAAAAACAAATAATTTATATTTTAGAAGAGTGTACATAATTGCAATTTCCTCTCTGAATGTAGATGCTATCAGTTTGGAATGGCACATGACTGTCTCTTTCAATTCAGCAATGAACACATCTGTCTGATGTATGGTTGTGACTGCCATAATATGTGGTTATCATGTCATTTACTGTATTTATGGTAGCTCAGCAGTTCGTTTGGCAACAATGCCAGTGAATAATTTGATTGAGGTTTTCTACTCTTGATGCTGAACTTATGACTCTAGAAAATAAGATATTTCTCTCCTCTGCCATCTGGAATAAAATGTGTATTTACGAGAGCGTTTGCCATTGTAAAATGTCAAACGCTAAGTCGTTTAGCTGTATTATGCTAAATTTACTGAATATTTTGAATATCCATTAATAAAGTTCCAACTGCTTGGTGCGACAACAAATTTAACATCAACTCAGCCGGTGAAGAACTATTAGCTCGCTGTTTTGATACTTTGACTCGTCAACCCAGTCCAGTGATGAAACATCTGCTCTCTGTTTTGATACAGACTTTTACCTTCATTCAGGTGTTAATAAAAACTAGTGGGCTAGGTGAACAGGAATAACCCTATTTCTCAAACAGCACAGAACAAAGAAATAATATATGGTATAGAGCATGATTAGGAACAAGTAGAATTGAGTGGGCCCCAAAAATATTGGTCTGTTGCATCATGGGCAGCCATAGGGCTGGGAGAGAAAAAAGGTTTTCTTCAGAGCTTTCATTATTTAGTATACAATGCCCTTAGGAGGATTTGTGCAATTCAAGTTCCAGGGTTCTTGTTTGGTCTACCTATGGGAATCAAAATTTTAACTCACTGCAGTATGAAAAAAATTCTTTAAAAATCCTCTTCTTCAGATCCACCATTCAGAATCATTTAATATTTGATATACAGCATTGTTATGGCGTTAAATTCAAGTTTGTTCAAATTGATTTCCCTCAGTTCATACTTGGGCTCCTTATGGGAACTCAAATTTTAACTTAGTGCAATATGAGGAAAATTCTTTTCAATTCTTCTTCAGATCTGCCAGCGGGAATCATTTGATACATGGCATTCTTAGGTGGGTCAAATTCAAGTTTGTGGGTTTATATTCCAGTTCCTTGTGGGAACCCAAATTTTAGCTTTGTGCTATATGAGGAAAATTCTTAAAAAATCTTCCCATATACAGCATCCTTATGGGGGTTAGATTTAAGTTTGTTCAAATCAAATGTGGGTTCGTATTTGGGTTCCCTGTGGGAGCCCATATTTTAATGGTGAAATTTTAAAAATTATTCTCATTCACCTTCACTAGTCAGAATGTTTTCTTTCATTTTTAGCTCAACTTGACAA
The DNA here is from genome assembly GCA_031216915.1 of Pictodentalium vernedei. Classification (NCBI taxonomy): domain Eukaryota; kingdom Metazoa; phylum Mollusca; class Scaphopoda; order Dentaliida; family Dentaliidae; genus Pictodentalium; species Pictodentalium vernedei. The sequence continues at coordinate 281,288,287 of CM062296.1, read as the reverse complement.
AGTCAAGTTGAGCTATTGCCATCACTTCTCGTTCGTCGGCGTATGTATGTACATGCGTACGTACGTACATACGTACGTCCAGGCATACATGCGTACATCCACAATTTCCTTTGGCACACCTCACAGGTCACATTTATGATCAGATCGCTTTGAAACTTGGCATGCTTGTTTGGGGTGATCTCTAAATGGGAGTTATCGCGGCCAACGTTCTTAGAACTTAGTTCAGTCAGACCTCAATATTTCCCTTTGGCACACCTACAGGGCACATTTATGATTGGATTGCTTTGAAACCTGGCATGCATGTTTGAGGTGACATCTAAATGGGAGCTATCGATTTTCTTCCAATTCCGTCCGTCAAAAAATGTTACCGCGGCCAACGTTCTTAGAACTTAGTTTAGTCAGACCTCAATATTTCCATTTGGCACACCCTACAGGGCATATTTATGATCGGATTGCTTTGAAACCTGGCATTCTTGTTTGGGGTGACCTCTAGATGGGAGCTATCGATTTTCTTCCATTTCCGTCCGTCAGAAAATGTTGCCGCTGGCAACGATCTTTGAACATAGTTTAGTCAGACATCAATATATTCCTTTGGCACGCCGTACAGAGCACATTTTTGATCGAATCGGTTTAAAACTTGGTATGCTTGTTTGGGGTTACCTCTAGATGAGAGCTATCGATTTTCTCCTATATCTGCCAATAATTGTTGCCGCTGGCAATGACCTTTGATGAACTTAGTGCAGTTATGCATCACAATGTCCCCTTGGCATACCCCGCAGGGCACATTTATTATTGGATCACTTTGAAACTTGGTATGCTTGTTTGGGGTGGCCTCTAGATGGGAGCTATTGATTTTCTCCCATTTCCATCAAAAAATGTTGCCGTTGGCAACGTTCTTAGAATTTAGCTTAGCCAGACCTCAATATTTCCCTTTGGCACACCCTACATGGCACATTTATGATCAGATTGTTTTGAAATCTGGCATGCTTGTTTGGAGTGACCTCTACATGGGTGCTGTTGATTTTCTTCCATTTCCATTAAAAAATGTTGCTGCTGGCAACGACCTTTGAACTTAGTTTTGTCAGGCATCAATATATTCTTTTGGCATGCCGTACAGGGCACATTTATGATCAGATCTGTTTGAAACTATGTAAGCTTGTTCGGGGTTACCTCTAGATGGGAGCTATCGATTTTCTTCGATTTCCGTCAAAAATGTTGCCACTGGCAATGACCTTTGATGAACTTAGTGCAGTTATGCATCAATATTTCACTTTTGGCACATCCTGCAGTGCACAGTTTTGATCAGATCACTTTGAAACTTGGTATGCTTGTTTGGGGTGACCTCTAGATGGGAGCTATCGATTTTCTTCCATTTCCGTCTGTCAGAAAATGTTGCCGTTGGCAATGATCTTTGAACTTAGTTCAGTCATGCATCAATATACTCTTTTGGCACACCGTACAGAGCACATTTTTGATCGGATCGGTTTGAAACTTGGTATGCTTGTTTGGGGTTACCTCTAGATGGGAGCTATTGATTTTCTCCTATATCTGCCAATAATTGTTGCCGCTGGCAATGACCTTTGATGAAGGGCGCATTTATTTGATGCAGGGCACATTTATCATTGGATCACTTTGAAACTTGGTATGCTTGTTTGGGGTGGCCTCTAGATGGAAGCTATTGATTTTCTCCCATTTCCATCAAAAAATGTTGCCGTTGGCAACGTTCTTAGAACTTAGTTTAGTCAGACCTCAATATTTCCCTTTGGCACACCCTACAGGGCACATTTATGATCAGATTGCTTTGAAATCTGGCATGCTTGTTTGGAGTGACCTCTACATGGGAGCTGTTGATTTTCTTCCATTTCCATGAAAAAATGTTGCTGCTGGCAACGACCTTTGAACTTAGTTTTGGCAGTCATCAATATATTCTTTTGGCATGCCGTACAGGGCACATTTATGATCAGATCGGTTTGAACCTTTGTATGCTTTTTCGGGCTTACCTCTAGATGGGAGCTATCGATTTTCTTCGATTTCCGTCAAAAAATGTTGCCACTGAACTTAATGCAGTTATGCTTTAGTATTTCACTTTTGGCACACCCTGCAGTGCACAGTTTTCATCAGATCACTTTGAAACTTGGTATGCTTGTTTGGTGTGAGCTCTATATGGGAGCTATCAATTTTCTCCCATTTCCGTCAAAAAATGTTGCCGCTGGCAACATTCTTAGAACTTAGTTTAATCAAAACTCAATATTTCCCTTTGTCACACCCTACAGGGCACATTTATGATCGAATTGTTTTGAAACCTGGCATGCTTGTTTGGGGTGACCTCTACATTGGAGCTATTGATTTTCTTCCATTTTCTGTCAAAAAATGTTGCCACTGGCAATGACCTTTGAACTTAGTTTAGTCAGGGATCAACATATTCCTTTGGCACGCCCTACAGGGCACATTTATGATCAGGATGGTTTGAAATTTGGTATGTTTGTTTGGGGTTACCTCTAGATGGGAGCTGTTGATTGTCTTCGATTTCCGTCAAAAAATGTTGCCACTGGCAACAACCTCTGATGAACTTAGTAAAAACTTAGTACAGTTAAACATCAATACTTTCCTTTGACACACCCTGCAGGGCACATTTAAGATTGGATCGCTTAGAAACTTGGTGTGCTTGTGTGGGGTGACATCTGTATGGAAGCTGTCGATTTTCTTCCATTTCTGTCAAAAAATGTATTTGCTGACCTTTGAACTTAGTTTAGTCAGACCTCAATATTTCCCTTTAACACACCCTTCAGGGCACATTTATACTATCTTGGGGAAATTTACCTGAGAAACTGAGCAACTTGGAACTGTTTTGGTTTCTATTTCCTGTACAGTGTGAGGCTCATTATATAAAATGTATGAAAACAGAAAAACAAATAAGTAAGAATGAAGATGAGATTGTGCAAAAATATTTTCAAGAAATCATTTTTATCAAATTACCATATCTTGCCAGCTTGCACATTCTACAGGTTGCATGAGTACCTGGATGAAAAGGTTACAAGTTACATAATTGTTACAACAATACTTATAAAGTTGAGCGTGTGATAGTGGACATCCGCAATTGGATGAAATTGTAATTCTATGTAAGGGGTGGCTGGCCCAGAAATAAAGAGCTTACATCATAACCCATTAGTGGGTTATGCGAATGAATGTGGTGGTACATTGCAAGCCTGAAAATAAGCAGACTGTCATCTGCAAAATGAGGTCCCCAGAGGGTGAATTTGAAGATTTACCCTCTGTGCATCACAAAATTTACCCTCTGTGCACCTCAGTCTGAATCAAGGTCTCAAGCCAAAACAGAAAGATGTACCTAGAGGATAAATTGGCCCTCTGTATGGGATAGCATCAGCAAATTCACCCTCTGGGGACCTCATTTTGCAAATGACAGGTTGCTTATATTCAGGCTTGGTACATTGTAACCTTTAGAAATAATGTGTTGTGATGCTTTTCCACCTTCTCTGTTTTATTATGCCAGCCATGCTGTTTATGTCTTAGCAGAATTTCCGCCACTATAAATAGCAACAACTAATGCCTGATCTCACTTTGGCGAGATCGTGCATTAGTTGTTGATATTTATTGTGGTGGGAATTCTGTAAAGACATAATGGCATGCCATTCTACCCACATCAGCATACAGTGTGTAGCCAATGAGTTGAGCAAGTCCTGAGGGATTGTCAGGTCTGACAGGCAAAACATGGTGGATTAGGAATTTATTTTATGTTGTATTATTTTGTCGTAACCTGTTGTTCGTTCACAAATTTCACAATTGATGTAATCCTCATGTAACGTAAGCAATCATTTGTGATCATTTGTGGGTTATTTGCAGGCCTGGCCTGAATGTAAGACATGCCAGTAAACCAATTGAGAGGCAACTATTCCCTGATTTATGCAGCATGATTCTGCTATTACAGAAAGAAATTTATCTGCCATGGTCCCCCAGGAAAAAACATCAGTTACCCAATGAAAAAATGGACCAATTGGGAAGTTGTTTCTATGTTGATCCCTAATCAGGCCCTCGATGTTCACATCAAATTCATATCTTCGAAGCTTGCAGAACCCTCTAGTTAATAACTGTTTTTTTTTTTATTTGAAGGATCTTTGCCTACTGTTACATGTATATGGGTGGTACAATACCAGTTTGTTGCAGTGTAGCAGGTCTTGTTCAGACTAATAAACTTTCTCTGCCAGATGCATAGGTTTAACTCCTTGTCCAACCAAATGACCTAATCCAGCTAAAGCTATATATCAAAATTGCCATTCAACTTTTGTAACCTTTTGTATTTTCATGTCCAAATCATGGGTTACTACCCATCATCAGAACAAACTCTTATTATTATTATTATTTCCAATAATTCAATCAGGAGTTATACTGTACAGTCACCATGAATTGGTCATAAACCCCTGAGTGGGGAGTGATGTCCATGTTTTCCAGGTATTAAAAATGATCAGCAGCAAAATTTTAATTAATGAAGCACCGGGTTGTACCCGGTGCTTCATTAATTAAATTTTTGATGATTATTCATATAACTAGTGTTTGCAATCAAATATTTTTGTGTTAGTGGAAATATTGCCCACCTGTGGAAAGTAACCAGTCTGTACTGTATATACATAGCAATAAGTGAAAAGATTTCAATTGTTAAAGAGAAGATATTGTAAGGTGTTGTGTGTAAGTCATGTTAGATAAGGGAATTTCATTCGTAGTTTGGGTACATAAGTTTTTCTTCATTCTTTTCCAGGGACACACCAACAGCTGCAGGGCCAAATTCATTTGGAAAAGGAAAATTAGGATTTTGTGATAGACAAAAGATTTTAGAGAAACAAATACAAGATCAGTTGGGGGAAGGAGATTGAAATGGCTTAAATATTTGTTTATTAGACAGACTTCTATTGAAGAGAAAACCATGACTATCAGGAGATGCTGGAATTTTAAAAAAAATAAGTGCTCTCTTGGTAGTGAATCACTTTCACCAAATGCAGCTTTTAAACCATTTGTTTGGAAGGTTATTGTGAAAGCAGACATATGATTTGTACTGATTTGTTGAGTCTTTCTTTGGGTTTCTTGGAATACTGAAATTTTGAGCAGGTTGCATGTCATAAAGCGGAAAGGTAAAAGAACAGTCAAAATAGTTTTTAAAAATGATTTTGAACTAATTTTAGTAGTTTTGCATCTATCGACTTCAAGAACAGTATCACTCATGCACCCATTAACCCTTGAGTGCCTATTTCTGATTTTGGTAAATTTTTACTGTATTAGAACAGGTGCTCCAACTTGCCCTGTTTGGGTAAACTTGCAACGTACACTCTCTAAGTACATTGGCAGTTGTTTCTAGGCAAGTCTTAGCTGCCTTTATAAACATCCAAGTCTTGCATAGACACAACTGCAAAGTCTCAAAGCATTAAATGTCACAGTGTGGCAAAAATGTATGAAAAATCTCCAGGCCTTTAAAGGTTAAGCCTTTACCTAACAAGAATAGGAGATGATACTTGCAAAAACATTTCTTGGACAACTGAAAATTTTCATTTTTTTTTTTTTTGCTGCCTTGAAAATAGGTAACTTAACATAATTTCATTAAAAAATTTTAAGTTACAGCCCTGATAATATTCTGTCACACATTCTTTTCCTCTCCTCCTTTTCTATCCTTCTTAGAATCACCATTTCACTAATATTTATGTGTCTGGCATCATTTAAACTGAGATTTAAAAGCACAAAGATCAGTCAGATGTTAACTGATGAAGGGCCAAACTTAGAATGATTAATGGCGCCAATTTCGGAACGTCCTTGACACTGCGCATGCGCAGTAGGGGCGAAGTGTGGAGGGCCTTTCAGGACATGTTTTCTTTAGTTTTAGATGCAAATTTTGGGGATTGGGGGGCAAAATTTGTGTTTGGCCCTATATTTTAAGAGTTAGCACCAGCTATGTCTGGGTCATTGGTAAGTATAAAAAATATATAAATTACTATAAATTTTTTAACTTTTGCCTCAAAAATATAACATATCAGCCCTTATTGTAATGAGCTCAACAAGAATGCACTCATTCCAGTAAGGGGTCATAAGTTATGTTTTTGAGTCAAAAATTCACAAAATTTGAAAGGTGGGTTTTTTTGTGAATAGAGCCTGCTGGTTATGGTCGTTACATTGGGTAAAGAATGAAATGAGACAGATAAGCCCAGCTTTATGCACTGAATTCACCTTTCCACATTTTTAGTTCCTCTTCATAAACAAAGCCAATGACTGCAAAAATGAAAGAGATACACAGAGGGCGCCCATATTCTGTTTTGGAAGAAGCAATTATCTGCTAACATGAGTGAAGCTCAAGGGGAGCTTTACTGGATCACTTTCTGTGCCACTGCCTGTCATCCTCCAGCATAAACTTTACATTATTGAGTTACCCTCGGAAAGTACTGGACCCAACAGAACCAAATTTGATATGCATGTCCCATATCGTATCTCAATTCAAGTTTGTTCATCTAGTGAGTTTTTTTTCTTCAAAAATGAGTTTTGAAGGATTTGAAGTGATTTTATGCTTAACCCCCCCCCCCCCCCCCCCCCCCCCCCCCATAACCCCAAACCTCCAAACATACAAAGTTCACCTCATTGACCTCATGGGGGCCATTGGGTGATTTTTTGTGTTTTTATGTCCTCCGACTTAGGATGGGTGGCATATGGTGATTGGAGTGTGCATGTCTGTGTGTGTATGTAGGTTAGTAAACACTGATGGCCGGGCTCACATTTCAGACTTATAACTGAGCTCGCGATGACGAGCAGGGTGACCCCCATTCATAAAGGCCACCAGAACCGATCACCTCAGCCAATTTATCAAAGAAAAATAGAACTGTGAGAGAGACCCTGGTAGGATGTTTTTTCAAGTTTTCGTGTGTTGTGTATAGCCATTACGAAAGGGCACACCCCATTTGTCAAGAATGAGTCTGGAGAGAAGGTTCATTCGTGTGTGTGTACCCAATCATTAGTGTTTACTAACCCCACACACAGAAACACACACACACCCTTACTTGTAATGTGTATCGACCAGGATCACTTTGCCTTGGACAAATGGGCTCCATGCTTTCTATTGTATCTATATGAATAAAATTTTGTAAATGATGAAAGGTCACAGACCGAAATCAGTTTCTGTTATTTCTGTCAATGTGTCTGTGTGTGGTATTAGTATACACAGATAATTGGGTACACACACAAGACCTTGAACTTTTTAACTGTGCTTGCTCAAAACAAACAGGATCAGCACTTCTGTAATGGCCATGCACCACACACAAAAACTTGAAAAAACATTCAAAAACCAGCGTCTCTGTCAAAGTTCCATTTTTCTGTGCTAAATCTTTGATAGATCAATCAGGGAGCCCAGTTCTGATGACCTTTATGAACAGGCTCACCCCTTTTGTCACCTGGTTTGAATGTTCAAAGTCTGAAATGTGAGCCTAGTCGTCAGTGTTAACTAACCCACACAATGACACAAACAACAGAAATTGATTCAAATGTGTGAACTTTTGCCATTTACTAAATTTCATTATGTAGATACAATAGAAAACATAGAACCTGGTTGTCTGTTTTGTGGCAACTGAACCCAGTCGATACACATTACAAGGGTGAGTGTTAGGGTGTGTGTATTTGTATGTCTTGGCCAGTAACTAGTAAACTGTTAGGACTGCAGTTATCAGTCTTCATACAATTGTAAAGGACCATTGGCGAATGTGTCATACACCACAGCCAGGTTTGCAACTTCAAGGTCAAGTTCACATTCCAAGGTCACGCTTAAAATCTGTCAATATTCGTGTCTCACCCATAACCCCAAAACATCTGCTTCTGCATCTTCAAGGTCA